>CM056994.1:81740246-82231219 GCA_029891345.1 Dryococelus australis
TTCCTTTCACCACACCACTGTCAAAGCATTTCCCTCTCTCCTATGTACAGTGACCGCCACTTCATGTCTCCACGATACTATTTGTCAGCCGACCCGATCAACCAGGCCTGGGGAGGGGGAGGGTGGCATCCTACCCTTGCAAAAAAAAAACAGCAGGCAACTAACTGCCAGCATGGAACAACTACACATTATCCCAACTGACATCGTAGTTCAGCTGTTTTTTCTGATACCATCTGGGACACACTCCATGCCTTATTTAGGCTATTCCACGAACTAGTGCACATTTTTGACTGTTCTAGATGTAGACTTGCATAAAGATGTTTCCACGTCTGAAATTTTTGTGTTGATAGTCAACTGAATGTATTTTTGGAAACATTATCTGTGACACACAGGCAGTTACTACTATTGCCATGGAACCAGCTGTATACACACCTACATTCAGAACTGTCAAAAAAGTGCACTCATTCATGAACAGACCATACTTGTGGACAGATGTTATCATGACATCACTTTTCTTTAGGAGTCAGGTGTCACATTCCAGCACACCATTGCATAAAAGAGAAAGGGAAAAAAAGGAAGCAGTCCACCCCAGCTGCTGGAATTCATTTAATGGCATTTACATTACTCAGCGCTGTCACAATGTTTTGACATTTAGCACATTACTAATTTAATTAAAGTATTTTACAAATAGATATCAGTACAGGTACATGCAAACATAAATAAAGAAAAATTTCTTGCATACTTAATCAACGGGAAACTACAAATTATTTGTGCAGTTTCATTGAGGAAAAATATTTTCTTCATAAACGTTTGTCATCCGACCTCATCCCTTGGAAGGTTAAGGCCACCACGAGCACTGCACACATGAAATTTATGCGTGTGATGCGAGTGGTGCATGTGTTGCATGTGCATAGAAGCCCACAGGACTCACAAGGGATAATCCAGGATTTTTTTAGTTTTAAGTAATTTCTGTATAATTATTTTGCATGTGTACTCCTATGCACATTTTTTGTGATATGAAGGGTTTTGTTACTGTTAAGTAATTTCTGTAAAATTATTTTGCTTGTGTACACATGCACATTTCATGAATTTTAATAATAGTGTTCTGTTCTACACCATTTTCAACCAAGCTCATGTTACACCTATGCTTGTGTGGTCTACGAGTCCGTCACTTCCAGCAGCATGCACACGCTCCGCTTCCGAAGGCCATTGGGCAGTCTCTCCTTGGAGCTTGTGCTAAACGGACATATGCCGCGTGGCCTGCGAGGGCTTCATCTTCGTGTTACTGATATAATCTTTCTATTTCCATGAATGTTTTAAAACCTTTTTGTTTTTGCCCCCGCAGCTGGCTTTCAGCCCACCTGCTTTCAGGGGGCTCTTCAATAATAATTTCTGCCACAATGCTTTTCTCCATTTATAAATATTTTGTAATGTACCTCGGGCTGGATCAGCTGAGGTTTTAACTTAATTTAGTTTCAGCCGCATGGCTATTTCACAGTGTAATATGTTTTACGTGGACCTTCTGTAATGCCTCCAGTGTTTTAATGTAATTTTTATGGCAATTACATGCCAGATACCACCCGATTCAACGAGCACATGGTCGACTCCATTCTTGTAAGTTAAAACCTTTCCCACTGTGTAATCATAACAGGTGTGTTCTGTGGCCAACAGCAGAACAGAATAGTATTTTTATTTTATGTGTGTGTTCCGGCATCAAGTAAGTAGCCATGTGCCGACGTCATGCTCTGAATAAGTCTCTTTGCCTACCACGAGGCAGTGCACATATTCACGACCTGATGCCCTTGGGATGAAATTTGTGACCAACACCATCACCACCTAATATCAGTTGACGCCAGTACCACGTTGTTGCAAAAATTATGGTGCAGACTGTACATAAGAGCACGCTAACCTTTCACCCTTTCCTTTCTCCAATAAACATCAAGTTTGGGTTAAAAAAAACAGGGAGGGATAAATAAGGCAGAAAAGGGCAGACTGTGGGAGTTCTTTGTCCGAGAACTGACCAAGAGGAGAGGGGGTGACAAATGTTGCTTGATCAGTGCAGCTGGCTGCCCGATACACATGTGTAAGGCAGCTGCTTGCGACATTTGTTTTGTTACACAGCAGAAATATAATTACTATAATGTTTACAAATTACGTGAATTTTAAGTTCACTTTAAGGAAAATTTACTTATAATTACATTTTATACCAAATTTTTTATTAACTAAACTACGAAGCATGCAAAATCACATTCTTATATTAGGGGGCTAACAACTTCAATTTACATCAAATTTAAAATTAACCAAGTTCGAATTAACAAGGTTTTACTGTAAATTTGAACATGGAAGTTCCGCTACTCTTTCTCTGATGATACCATATCATCTCAGATGACCCTAAATTCCTACATCAGAGAGTGTGGCTCAATTTTCACCAATTCAGGTAGCAGAAAATTCAGTTTTTGTCCAAAGCATGTTAATGCTTGGTTATCAGTCATAAGATCAAACTGAGACTGTTCCAGAAATTTCCTCAATTTTGTGACTTAAAAAATACATGCTGAAGCCACTTTTCCAAAAATGTTTTACTTTTGCTCTATTTCACCTAAAGTTCTGGTAGCAAATGTAATAGGTTGCAACTCTGGCTCTTGTCTTGTACAAGGACAGTTCTTACTGCTAAAACAACCTATACCACAAACCTCTTGGTGAAATCAGGAAGCGCCAAAACTGGAGACTATAAAATCACAAACTTCAGTTTCTTAAAGGCCTTGGTTTGTTCCAAACTCCAATGAAAATTCACTCGTTTTCTTTACAAGATGTTCAAGGAAGCACACAACTCAGCATACCCTGAAATAAAATATGTAAAATATCTCAACATAACTATATATTTCATCACCCCCTTAACGTTTTTAGCTACCGGATGGTTTACCATTATTTTATCTGGGTCCATCAACATCTGTCCATGTAAGATTATAAACCCCAAACATTTTATTGCCCAAGTCCCCTTGTCAAGACTAACTTCAAAATCCCTTAGTTTCAACAACACTGCTTTAATACGCTTTAGATGTTCAACTGTTTGAGAAAAGATGCAAATGTCCTGTAAGAACACTATTACGAACTTAAAATGAAATTCCTCCAAAACATTATGTAGAATGCAGGAGGCAATGCCAATTGAAATTCACTCCAAAGGGTACATCATTAAAATAGACATGGTCCCATGATGTAAACCCTGTGTACTTCTTACTGTTCTCATCCAGAACACATTGATGAAATGCCAAGTTCAAATTTATTACTGACAAAACCTTGGCTAGCCCTATTGTAACACATTATCCGTGCTAGGGAAGGGGAACAGATCTACTTTAACCTGTTTATGAAGACAGCAGTTGTCTAACACATGGAAGTGTTTGCCAGATTGCTTTTTACCAGGTGCAAAAAAAAAAAAAAAGAAATGGAGGGGGTAACAATGTTTTGTCTCTCTATATCTGTTATGATTTCCTGTCTGAAATATTTTAAATTTTGCGGGGGAACATTGGTAGGGAGGAACTCCTGTTGATTCCTTATCACTCCCATTTATCTAATACTGCATCAATTTACAACAACCCAATTAAACCTTGTTCATTTACTTTCATCCCCATGCTTGTTCTAAGTTTTTGTTTCTTTCCAAATCTATACAATTGCTTGGGTCAAAATCAAAATTCAAGACATTATGACAGTCCACAATTGCCCTACTCCCTGTCAAAAAGTTTAGTCTGAAAACCAACTGTCTTAAACTTGGCACTATCTAAAAATCCTTCGTCTAGGAGTACCTCCCAATTATGAAATGGGAGTCCCAACTTAACCTTAACATAAAAACTTTACCCAATGGTAACCACCAAGGTAAAACCTTCATGTACCTTCACCTTGTTCTTTTACTCTGTGAATTTATTTACCAATTTACTAGCAAAATCCTGACAAATAAAACTGTTTGTTACTCCTGTATCTATCACTGACTGAAAAATATTTTCTGTAACTATCAACTCAATAATTAAATGACCAGGGTTCCCTTTATTTTCCCCAATTACTGCCATGATCGCTGATTTTCCCTTAAGGGGCCCGCCTCGCTGCTGCACAAAGTGTGGTGTAGAGGTTCATGAACATTGTTTTTCTTTCAGAAATGGTTCAACAGAAGACAATGAATTTGGTATACAAAATAGATTAAGGTACCATACACAAATGGCAAGTACTTTCATTTCTCTCTACTTAATTAGGAAGTATTTGCTCAATATGGCCAAATAGCATCTTTTCTGGGTCCTACTGCACTCATAGTTTACATTTTTGTTACGTAAAATTATTTGCGGATAGTGTATCAATCCCTCATCTTTCATTGCGTATACAATTTGCACTAGGTCACAACAGAAAATGTTGAGGGAAAGCATGTTCTTCTATGGCATGTATTGCAGTAATAGGCTGGCCGGTTAGTGGTGCAGCCACGAACATGCGACCCTGGCGGACAGAGCACAACCTCCCTCGCGCCTAGCAGGAGTTTTCCCCTTCCGCCCCTTCTTCACGTCCTCTTTAGTTGTTTCTTCGGTCTGCGTGCGCACTCCAGTTTTGTTGTTTTGCAGCCGTCCATCATGGAAATTCAACACGATCCCAGACGTGGGAAGAAAACTCAGTTATGACTGAACATACGTCGCAAGAAGAATAAAACAATCAAAGGAAGGAAACACAGTATGATAGGAAATAAGTAAGGAACCTTTGTAATAACAGTTATCTTTATTTCAAACAAATGTTAATTGGTTTTGTCAGTTACATAATTAATTGTCTAATGTTCTATGTACACACAAAAATTTTTAGTGTGATGAATTTCTATGCAGTTATTTTAATTGGACAGAAAATTCACGATGATATAAAATATTAAATTTCATTAAAAAAAAGTTACTTACACAGAAAATAGTTCTGTAAACAAAAAAAATTGAGAAAGGTTACAACACTACTTGCATAAAAGTAATGTCAAATAAAATAATATAACTCACAGATGTGTCACAAATCAGAAATATATACATATTTAAATATTTGTTTGCATTTTACTAAAATTACATTATTCTATTATATATTTTTTATCTTATAAGCGAACAATTTCAAATGTGGGGAAAAAGTTAAAAATAGTGGGTGCATAATGATTAACAATTTATTGAATTTAGTGTAAATAAAATGTCATGACTATATACAGGTACTTTTGATATCTGTGCCAAAGTATCATACAAGAATTTTTTTGCGAACCAGTACAAATTGTGTGAACTAAGGACGTTTCTGAATTCTCAAAAATTGCATACTTGTGCGTACTTATCCCCCGAAGTGACATCAATATGTGTATACTAACGCTGTTCAAATTCCCAGTATAGTACACACAGGAAGTATAGGCCTACTTGGTAAATATTTGAAATTGTATACTTGCTGGGCATAATTGCGTACTTCGACAGTCGCCATATTGTATTTCAGGTGTGAAAATTAACTTCTATGTTTGGTGGTTATAAAACTCGCAAGTTTTAAAAGTTAATAAGTATTTACAAAATGTCGTGTTGTATGCGTAAATAATTGTCAGTTTGGTAAATGTGCTTCCAATTATGAATACAATTCTGAGCGTTTTGTAGACGTCTGTAGCATATTTCCCAGGTGTATGCTTACAAATAATATTACATTTGCAATCTGCATTTTCAAGTTATTACAAACCCCATTGAATTGTATTTCTCTTTCTTTTGTAATCAATGTGTATATTTCAAACACAGTACATCGAGGGACGAGGAAAGAATGCCAGTTTCTGTGTAATGCCCCTTTACATACAATAAATAAATGCAACAAATCCCATAACGACTGTCCTAATTTGTTTAACAATCTTCCAATGGTATGATAAAGCAATATACCAAGGCTATTGGTGTGGTATGAATACTTCTAAAATCGAGACAAGCTGAACTAAACATAATCTCAGGATACCGAGGTACAACATATATATATATATATATATATATATATATATATTTTTTTTTTTAAACTCAAAGTGTACAATGACCAAATACAAACATTATATTGGCATATTTGTTTGTATTAGTGGTCATTCAAAACAAAACACACCTGTTGTCTTGTTGCTCTGCCAAGCAACCAGTGTACGACAATATTACTGCGTCGTCTTTCATTTCCATCCTGCAAATAATACACACTCACTAATGCTCCTATTAATTCCTCATTCCCAACTAAAGCCATGTTTCAGCACTTAAAACTAGTAAGATATCAATTTACAAAACCATGACAAAAATAAATAAATGTTTATAAGGTTATGTGCCTCTACTTAATGCGTAACCATAGAAGTTGTCACGTATATGACACCATATTGCACAGAATTTTTCTGTTGTCACATAGATTCTGATATTTCCACCAGAATGTGCAACAAGTCTAACATGAATAGCTGTTGATATGTCCGAATAACTTCAATAAGTTCACGACTAGTACACATCACTGCTAGTATGCAAATGTATATACTTAACAAGTATACACTGAGAATTCCCAAACGTTCTAAGAGCAGCAATCTAGTATTTTGTAGGAAGTAGCTGCTCTTAAACAGATAAGACAGCATGACAAGACAGTGCTGTGCATTAGTGACACAATAAGGCCTATTCAACATTTTTAAATCGCTGCTTTTTCAGCACGTTTAACGACAGCAGTCACTTTTTTGTAATGCAAATTTTAATATATATTTTAATTACTTCTGGTGCACATAAAGTATAGTTTATTGTTATCAATTTTTGAAAATGTTTCCTTAATAATTTTTTTTGCCCCAATTGGTTATAGATAATATTATCAAAGAAAACTCTGCCATAAAAGGGGTTTTGAGAAATATGCATAAATGACAGTAGACCCCGTATGTGAAAGAAAGGCACTGTTGCAAAATTTGGCGACTATTGCAAATACCTACGCAAAGTCTTCCACACTGTGACGAAGAAGCATGTGTGTGTGTCATATATATATATAATTTGTTGTATTGTTGTGTTGAATTTGTTGTACAACCTGCATAGTAATAAAAACACACAGTGAAAAAAACAAGCCACTATCCACATATTTAGAATACTTAGAGGTAAATCTGCAGTAAGCTTTACGTTTCTAAAATATATAATGTAGTACACATGTAAAGGAAGCTTGTAATGAAAATTAGAAGCCCAATTATTCAAACTAACTTATCCACTAATTTCAGGATGGTGTACCTGAAAGAAGATGATCCAAGGATGAATCTCGTATATGCAGACAATATACAGGATGCTGATATGGAATTAAACGCAGGTATTGGTGATACTCCCCGAACAATATTTAAGAAGACACCAAAGGGGTAAGCAATAAATGTAAAAGAAAATACATATTTTATTAGGATGACATATATGCTATCTTTTTACATGTGTCACGCCTCAAAATGGAAAAAACGTACTTCGGTCAGCCTGAACATAAATTCTCGTACATATTCATGCAGCATGTTCAGTGAGAGAGATATACTTTATCCATTACAAGGTGGCAGCAGAAATAAACATTGCCAGTACAAAAGCCATAGACATTGACTGGCTGGCTGCGACAGGAAATAGATCCAACAGATTTTTTTGTAATATTTATGGTTGAACGTCGTAGTTTTACATTACTAGTCGCGGCCTCCTATGCTCTATTTTTTATGCTGAGTGTGAAGAGTTCGCAATTCCCTAAATTGCACATATATTACTGAAATAAATATTGCTTTTGAAATGTGAGACGGAATGAGGTATAAATCTAACAAGGTGATTGGCTGACACATGTGTTGGTGGCCGGCAACATAACCAATACCTTCAAAGAGTGCAAACAGGCAAAGTAATACAAGCTGCCACCTTGGAATATATACAGCTTAGGGGCTCACAACGTCTACACCAGCCTCCCACCAAAGTGATCCGGGTTAGATTCTCCACGGGGTTGCAACCAGATTTTCGCATGATAGAAACATGACATATATGCCAATGGAAGGTGGGTTTTCTCGGAGTATTCCCGTATATGCCAACATTGTATTCCATTGTTGCTCCATCCTAGCTGTAAGTTGGTAGTTTTTATTACATCACCCCCCCTCCCTCCACCTGATCCCTCACTTGGATACACGCTACATACCAATTATTATTATAATTGATGTCCGACATATTTCCTCAACCAGGATTCCAAATAAATCATTTCAAAAATTAATACTCGACATAAAAGAATACTTCCAAAATGTTTTTCCTCTTTCCTGGGAAGTGGCGTAGAATATAAATATGTTATAACAATCAATACTAGTGGTTAGCATTCTGGGTCACGGGAATTTATTGTGAAGTGGTTTTCGGACATTTTTTTTGTCAAAACAAAAAATTCTTTCTTTGGTCTGATATTGTCTCAAATGCAATAATGTTACTAGATTTGTATGGATGATCCCAAAATATCCCAATATTTTTACGTAAGATTACTTTTTTCTTTTATGCATGCTAACAGCGGCAAAGTGTGCAGTTCATTAAAAAAAAAAAAATCGGTATTTGTTCCTGAAACCCCTGACATTAGTAGCTCAATTGTCACAATTTGTGTTTAGTTAATTGCACGACTATCATTTTGAAGTTTTGTATTTCCATTATTTGAACTTTTGTGCAATGCGTTTCCTTTTCCTTTTGATGATGTAATTTGTTTTTACACAGGGCACCGTACAAACAGAATTACTATTTTAAAACAATGATGTCATGCTTTTTTTAAATAAATTTGAATGTTAATTTTTACACATATCTTTTTGAAACAGTTGGTCTCATAGTTAACAGGGAAAACATTGTTTACCATTACTCTGACAAACATTTCACCATAAAAGTTTTACATTAAGGCATTAAAATATATAAAGGAATTTTATTTTCATTCAGAACTCAACTTGTAGACATCCCATTTTTTGGGAATTTCAAGACACGGGTGGATCCAGCTACTTCTTAAAATGAATGATAAGATTTCCACTTAAATTGCCTGCTTGGGTGCTATTTGTTAGAAATTAGATGAAGAGAACACTTCGATGACCATTTTTCAATATTATGGACGATCTAAAACTCGGAGGCTCGAGGACTTTTAATATGTTTTCAGGCAGCATTGATAGGTTAGGTTAACTGCAAATTTTGTAACTTACGAGTTGTGTACCTTTCTCATTCAATATTACATTCTGTACAATAAATTTTCAATGAGATGACTTCAAAAGGAAGGAAGGAAAGGGCCAGCCCCTCCACTTTCATTTCTGGATCTGTCCCTGATTCGAGGTAAGTTGTGTATTAGTAATGTTGTATTATTTTTACAATCTTAATTGCTTTTGCAATTTTTGTACAGGTATTCTCCTAAATTTACACATAGCTACAGCCAATGCACATAGATGAAAATGTTGTACCAATAGAAGTGGCAAATCAGAGAGGAATACCAGATGGTATAATGATATCATTTTCATCACATAAAGATACTGAAATCACATTCTTAAAGTACAGTTTCTCTTTTAGCAAAATCATAAATTATGAATGGGATATGCATTCAAGTTCACTGACTCTCTCTCAACACACAGATAGCGGAAATAATGATGACACAACAGAGAAGTTTAAACTTGATACATTTTGTGAATCAGATGACATGGTACTGCTTTCTCCTGAAACTGTTACTGCAAATCCACAGGAAGATTACTCTGTTAGTATACTTTTGGAAAATCAAGTCACAGGTCGTAGAATTTTTTGTGTGTGTCACATGTTTAAAGAAATTAAAAGAGTGAGCAACCATAGTGCTGTATTTGGTTGCACTTTTGCAAACATAGTTATAGAACATGAGGAAAGAAATGGAATGGAGAGTATCTTCCATTTGTTTTGTAACATGTGTGAGTTCAAGGACAAACTAACATTTGATAACCCATGTAAAGAAAATAAACGCCTTGGTATTACCACAGCATGTGTAAATGCCATGCTAATGACCGGCCAAGGCTATTCACAGTTACAAGAAATGACCTCAGCATTGGATATGCAATGTATGTCCAAAGAAACATTTAACAGGCACCAAAAGAAGCTGTCTTGCGTGATCCATGATGTCGCTTGGGAGAGAATGCAAGCTGCTGGCAAAGAAGCACAGTTTGCTATTGCAGCAGGAGAAATAGATTCTGATGGGGTGCCCTCCACCACAGTAGTAGCTGATGGAGCATGGTGCAAACATTCATTCAAAACAAACTACAATGCTTTGTCAGGAGTGGTAAGTAAAAAATCATATTAGTGCGATTATTACCACTAGTAAAAATTTCAGTGTTATTTCAATAAAAATTATATTGTTTACAGGCTTGTATAGTTGGTGTACATACAAAGAAGTTACTATTTATGAGTGTAAGAAACAAGTATTGTTGTAATTACCCTGCAGTAATTCATGCAATGGAACACCAAGAGGCCACAAGTGTTTTAGAAACTGGAACAAAACATCTCAGCACTAGGGTCGTAATAGGAGGATGGGGTAGGGGGGTCGTAATAAAAAATTTGGAAAATTTTGGGCCAATTTGGACCCATCTCTAACCCCTATGTTCCCAAATTTGCCATTTTTTGCATTAAATTCATGTTTAATTGTCTCTGGCGCTTAAAAAACCACTTTTTAAATTAAATATAAATATGTATATTTTAATAGCTGGACATCTCCTGATTAATTTTATACCCAAGAAAGGCATATTGGACCACCCCTTGCTGTAAAAAAGAAGGCCTAAACAAAGTATGACATGGCCATTGAAAGTGTGTGAAAAGATTAGACTATGTATTATTAAAATAGAAAGTTATTATTAAAGATCTAATACGCAGATCTCGTGGGTCATACATTGCTATGAGGCACGTAGCGATCAAAAAGTTTAGGTGGCATTGCGTAATACGTGTGTGCACGCCATGCTCTCGCTTTGGTCTGGCCGGATGGTGAAGAGGGGAGGTGAGGAGGGCGGTTAGCTGGCTATCCCTTCCAGTCTACGTGAGCAATCAACACCACTCGATCAGCACTCGTGGTCGTGACTCAACTTTGCTTTCGCCTGGCAACAGAACACACACGTCGGCTGCCGTATTAATGCATTTTATTATTTTATGGCGGATGACGTAACATTTGGCTACACGTCCATTTAGGCCTATGTGGAAGTATACTGCAAAGATTTAAAACCTTTCTGTGCGGTGATTACGTGTTGCGTTTTTATTACTGGGTAAAGGCAATAAAAACTTGTGACATTAAATGAACTTGCGTGGCAATGTTTGTATTGGCTTGAGGCGTGTGAAAAGATACGCAAACAGTAACAACAATAAAATACAAGGACTTTCAAATGTGATTACTATACAGTACAGTATGATGCAAAATGTTTTTAAAATTCTCAAATAATTTTAAATGTTTCATCACAAATAATAC
Organism: Dryococelus australis; assembly: GCA_029891345.1. NCBI lineage: Eukaryota > Metazoa > Arthropoda > Insecta > Phasmatodea > Phasmatidae > Dryococelus > Dryococelus australis. Next base: position 81,751,662 of record CM056994.1, read on the forward strand.
TGTATGAACTATGAAGTGCTGATTAACGTAAATTATACATTGCGGAAATATGTTCCGAATATTTCAAGAGTTCGTTACACAAATAGAGATAGGTACATGCAAGCATATCAGTATTTTGTTCGTCCACTTCCTTGATAATTTCGTACTTCTTCATGAGCTACAAGTTGGCTCGCTTTCCACTCATTTTCTCGAAAGTTGTAAATCCATATAAGAAAAAAAAAAAATGGTGTCGGTTATAAACAAATGTCCATAAAATTAAGTGAAAAACGTAACCAAATCTAAATCCAAAATAAGTGTGTGGGTCATCAACAATCGTTCATAAAATCAAGCTTAAAAGTAACCAGATCAAAATCCAAAATAAATGTGTGGGTCATCAACAAACAATAATAAAAACCAAGAGAAATCCAAAAACGTGAACAAATCCAATTCGTAATAAGACAAACAAAGAGAGAGAGTACCGTATCCACGAACAAGCGAGAGATAACAGTGGCAGAACAGACACGTGCTAGGGCTGGCAGCGAATACATTACCGGCTGCCACATGTACGTAGCTAGACGAGCACCTAGATCCTCTGCAGCGCAGCCGGGTATGGGCATGGCGGTTTGATGCTGATGCTTGGCCCAGATCCTCAGGTTGGACAGCTGTCAGTCCGTTGCTACAAGATTACTCTGGCGGCCGGCGGCCGCCCGCCACCACTGCCATCGTTACAGGGCCGGTTCACTTTGTAACAGCGGCCCGGCGTTGGGAAAACATGCTAATAGATGCGATTCACGTCAATGTGTTAAATTTATACTAAATGTGGGCAGCGTATTGGCCTCTGCACTGGCACAATGAAGCCTGGCAATGTTTACGGGAATATAAACATTTAGTGTGGTCTACTTGAAGTATTAATTATCCCAAATTTTTCATCAAAAACTTTTGATATTGCCTATACATGCACACGGCCTCTCACCATAATATGGTACCCATAACTTAAGAACACATTTTATTTACACACACTTATCTTTATTCACTTTACAAATAAAATTGACTTCACGAGAAAAAAACGATTGCCCACCATAAAAAATTTGCATACTACGTAGGCGCACATAAACTTAAAAATAATCATTTAAAAACAGGGCATTGAATTAAATTGAAATTATCATACATACACTGATAAAGAAACTAGTCTGTGTAACATGCCACTGTTTTTAAGCAAAAGAGGAGGGATAATGGAAGCGATGAAAGACAGGGAGGGTAAGGCAGAGGCAGCGGCATGTGACTAGGACAAAGAATCCTTACCGACCCGGCCTGAAACTCACCCAACCTACCCCCCCCCCCCCTGCACTTCCACGGACAATACACCAGTTTCCCCTTATGGCATTAAATAATTTATTATGCTTCACGCTGCTTGGGACAACAAATGTCAAAGTCTATGATGGTAGTTTGAGAAATGCGCGACAACTAACATCAGTAAGGGCTAGTTTTCCATAGACTGAAAATCGTGGATAATAGAAACTAGTACCGCGGTTGGAGAAAAGGTCTAAAAAAAAAAAATCCGTGCATAACTGAAACCGCGGTTCAAGATACTGCAGTTGGCGAGGGATTACTATATCTATTTTTAGACGTCCCTCAAATTTCCGACTTTTTCGACCCAAACTTTTCACGGTTCCTTGAGATTGGCTCGTAACTGAGGGGTGGTCATAATAAATGAGGTCATAATAGAGGGATTTTATTGTAAATGTCATGCTCTTGGAAGTAATGTACAATGTTTTTCTACAGTACTCTAATTCTTACTCAATGTTTTCAGGTATAATGAATCTCCCACAGTGTCTTCATTATCATGAAACATTTAGTCATATAAATAACAATACTCTCGAAATATGCTGGTTACAGCAAATTATACAAAATGTACGTACGCTATATGTATGACAAATTATCATTTATAAATGCCCCTCACCCATTAACTCATTCCCCCCCAAAGGTTACCAACAGAGTAGTTAAGGGGATGATTGCGATGAGAACAGTTAGTACGAAGCCCTCAAATATCCTATATCGAGTTTCGCATGAATTAGTATTTCCATGTTTGACCATTTACAAAGCAATCCATAAGAGTTTTAGGTTGTGTATACAAGATCATTTAGTGTAAGAATTGAAACCTGGTTGGCTTAGTGGTTACATAATTTAGGTCCCCGTTTGATCCTAGGCCGTGGTGGGCCAGGGATTTTTCGTGTGGGGAGTCTGGCAGAACCTAGCATGGTATGTGGGTTCACACAAGGTAATCTCACTTATTTCTTCCTTGATCTTCATTCATCTAGCATAACTACATTGCCACATCATCTCTCAACTAATTACCATTCTTCACACTGACTGGGAGTGACAAGTCTGAACCTCGGATAGCCGAACAAGCTCAGTTTAGCTCTAACTTACTCTCATCTGACATAATTAATCTTGGTATTTATTTAGCCAGAAAAAAGTGCACATGGCTTTTTATGTACACCTCACCATTCCTTACTGTACCACCAGAAAATTAATGAAATATATTTTCAGGCCTCTGTGAAATTATTTTTATCTAATGACAATCTAGGTGATGGAGATAGCAGCCTCACAAGACAGCTTGCTAAAGCATGCAGTCCTGGGGGTGTCTCTTATGCAGTCACAACCAAGGCCCTGATGTGTAAACAGGCAGTTTGGTATTAGGACGCCACCGAGGGTAGACGAGGGAACACCAGAAACCCAGGAGCAGCAGCGTGTCTTTTTAGACTTAAAGCGTTCTGCAAGCTTCATCTCCAGTGGAGTTCGGGGCGCCTCATGACTAGTCCTCAGCGAGGTTTTCTATTACACAAGTTTCACTCACACAAACAATTAATAAGATACATGAACAGGGATCTAATATTAAAATTACGGTAAGCAACAAATTCAAATTCATGTAATGTTTATTACAATATTGGGAAATTGGAAAAAATCCTGTTAGCGTATAAACTAGCTAAAATATCAATGAATACGTTACACAATGAAATAGGTGAATGTGAGCCTGGCAAATATAACAATATAAAAATTAAATTACGTTAAGTCTCCTCAATGAAGGGGTTTGTCCAGAAGGGCAATAACATTGTGACGACCTGCTACCGCGTAGTCAAGGAATCTGACTGGGGTAAAAGGGTGCAGGGTATAGCGTGTCGGGTTACCTCTGGAGTAGAGCCGTCCTTGCGGTCAGCTGGTGTAGACGAGCTTTTGCAAGATGCAGGGATTGCACTGCCTTCTCAAGCTGCTGGGCTGGTGCTGCCTTCTCAAGCGGTAGGAGGTCGGAGCCATTCGCAGGCTGAGGAGAGGAGAGAGGTCTTCGCAGACCAGGGAGTGATCACTGACATACGCGGCTGGGTAGCCCGGCATCTTTGTTTGGGGGTGCTCTCGGACTTCCTTATATAGTGAAAAACCCAGTGATCAGCAATCTTCCAGGGGTGCGGAATAGCGTAGCCTTTCATCGCAGGGGTTAGTTTATCAGGGTTGTGGCAGCGCCACTCATTACTTATATCTCAGCATGGAGGCGACAACAAATTTAAACACCTTGTCCTGAGGCTGGCGGGATGTGACGTCACAGGGCAGCAGAGGTGCTGCTATCTCGTGTTGTTGCAGGAACATCTTCCATAGCTAATTTCAGGTAGTACTCAGTCAAAAATATTTTATTTATTCAAAAGGGTGGCGATTACATGCTGGGTTCTGGGCGGGCCATACATTTAATAATTTATTGGTTAATGATCTTTAACGTCCGAGGCTGTCCAACACGTGGAGTCCTTTTGATCGGCACATGAAAGTACTTCTGCCACTGTTCATGACTTGCCCCGAGCTCTTGTCCACTTGTTGATTGGGAAGTCACCTGTAGAGTGCGCAAGTGCATTGCGCAGCATGAAGGCATGCGTCAAGTTTCCAACTCTTACAAAATAAGAACACATCACCAAATTCAACAATTTCTATTTATTATACTTGTGTTAAATGATGATAATTTTATCATTTACATTTCATATGGTAATTTTGCACAGTCATGAGCAAGTAGGTACAAAATCTGGCTTGAAATTATATAACAAGTTCATAAAACTGTTTAGCACACACACAAACATAAAAAAATAAATAAATTACATAACCAAATATTTACTGATGAAAGAGAAAAAGTTAAGTATTTTCAAAACAATTCTTTAGACATTTGTCTATAAATACTCATAAATATAGTAACCATGAAAAGTACAAAAATTTTATTAAAAAAATAATTCTTACAACTGACCAATACTGATTTAGTTTACTCCTACAGACTGATATCTGTCAAACTGACTCAAAAAATGAGCAAGGGAAAGAGTTTTAATTTAAGATTCAAGCAATAAGCAATAATTAAAAAGGAAAAATAAAGCTATAATCATGATGTACTGCATCATTGCAGGCAAAGTTTATGCTCATTAAGTTTGGCAGAACCAGATTACACATTTAATTATAACACTTAAATCTATAAGTAAAGTACAAATGCCTGGGAACACAACCAAAAAAGGTTATGAATGTAGTTACACTAAAATTCAATTTGCACAGTATTTGACGAACTCGTTTTTTTTTTTTAAAGATGAGGGAAGTTTTATAACACTGTACCTCCATATATCATTGGACTTGCCACAGAACTGCAGTGACCAAGGTGTCATTCCCATATGTGGAGATGGATAACTGTAGAAGCACAGCTAACTTGTAAAATCTCAACCCCTGAGCAACTTGTGCAAGTTTGCTGACACACTCCAGAAACACTGAACTCAAATACTCTGTTAGTGGCTGCAACAAACTTAATACCTCGGGACATTCCCTCCAAACATGAAGTCAGCCATAGGAATATGAAGTGTGTAAATACCACTGTATACTAATTATTTGGTGCACGACTCCAACTGCGTTGCTCCATGCAGCCACTGTAATCTCATACTTCATAACCCTCTTCATTGTTTTATGTCCTTTTAATACAGTACACTGTAGCAGCTTTCCCACAACCTGCTACTAACAACTGATAAATTTCTACCGCAATGGAACTTCATTGTGAAGCAGCCAGCAAGACGTAAACAAGCCAATAACCTGCAACAAGCCAAAAGAAGCCCCGCAACTTTCTTACACACCTCTATGTATACATGTATATGTGCCAAAGTGAAACAACATGCATTCTGTATGGAAATTCTGATAACAAACTTGGTTCTACATGAATGTTCGAGAGAGAAGAAATAAATACAACTCAAGACCAAAGATGTTATGATGAAAAACTGATATCTTGAATGACAAAGATATAGTAGCTGTGTGGACATAAGTAAATATTATTCTGGCTGCCTTATCAGCCCATTCTAGGGAGGCTAATAAAAGATCAAATATTTACTTTAGATAAGGATCCCTCCCCCGCTACTGAACAACGAGCAGAAACAGTGGGAGGAGCTGAATCTCTTCTTAAATAATGTTTAGGCAATCGGAGGTGTTTTTAAAATTGATAGATTTTGATGCAGGATTTTGTATTTTATTATAAAAATGTAAGGGGTCTTAGAACCAAAGCACTAGATTTTTCCAGAACATACTAAGTTCCGATAACTCATTAATTTTCCTGACAGAAATCTGGTTTAATGAGTTCAGTATAAATGCACATTTCTTCCTGAGAATTTTACTGTTTTTTCAAAACGATTGTGATATCAAGTTAACAAACTTCAACAGAGGAGGTGGTATATTAACAGTGGTTAATCAAAAGCATTTTCCTACGTTTGAACAAAAGTTTGATTTTTCACTTGAAAATATTGAATCCGTTTGGATGGAACTTAGTATTAATAGTACTCATAAATTACTTATTGGAAATATTTATTTCCCTCCCCAATTACCTGTAAAGACATTTCAAAATTACTTCACATTTCTTGAATCTAAATTAAACAGCTATCTTTTTCAAATAATTATTGTAAGGAGATTTTAATCTCTCTGGTATTGATTGGAATACTTTTCACGCACAAAATATTCCTTATTACTTTTATATTACTGTTGATAAATCCTTAGATCCACTTGTGGAGGAAGATAAATATCATCCTGCTTTATGTTGCAAACTTTCTTTTGACATGGAGAAATTAAAAAATAGCAGTACTTTAACAGTAATTATAGAATTTAAAAATAGCAGTACTTTAACAGTAATTATAGAATTTAAAAATAGCAGTACTTTAACAGTAATTATAGAAATTATCAAACGGGTGATTATTTATCCCTATACTTGGCAGTTAATAGTTTCAACTGGAGTCCTATTTACTCAATGGAGAATGTGAATCTTCTGGTCGATTTTTTGACTAATGATCTACAAAATTTAATTAATGCTTTTATACCAAAATCTAAAATTCACAAAAATAAATACCAGGTTTGGTTTACAAAAGACATCATTACTTTAATCAAAAAGAAAGAACACTATCGTAGACTTTTTAAGAAATTGAAATCTCATGATACTTATTTTTGTTTTTCTGAATTAAGGAAACTGATTAAAGATAAAATAAGAATGGCAAAAAAAGCTTGGCAAACTAAAATTAATGATAGTTTGCACAGTGAATCTAATAACTTTAGGAAATATGTCAAGTTAATGAAATCTGGGTACAAAGAATCCCTTACATAAAATGTGGATGGAAGTACAAGTCAAGATCCCGCATGTCTAGTAAATATTTTTGCACAACATTTTGCTAAAGAATATGTATCTTCTAATATCAGTTTCCATGAGTGCATTAATGATAGATCAAATAATATTAACATTAATACTCCAGTCATAACATAAGGCCTAGTACTTCGGGCCATAAAAATGCTCAAAAGCAGCAAGTCTACTGGCTGTGATGAAATCCCTAATTTTATTATTAAAGGATGTTCGCTTATTCTTACTCCTATACTAACTTTTATTTTTAACTTTAGTTTAGCTAGTGGTATTTATCCTAATACTTGGAAACATGCTGTTGTGCCTATTTTTAAAAAAGGAAATAGGCTCTTTCTAAAGTTTTCGAGAAAGTAATCTTTTAACATCTTTCTTTCAATACAAAAAATTTAATTAATGAATCCCAGCATGGCTTTCAAATGGGCAAAACCACAGCTACTAATTTATTTAGTTTTGTAGATATATTATATTCTGAAATTACTAAATTACTAGTAGACAACAAGTAGATGAAATTTATTTTGATCTTCAGAAGGCTTTCGATTCATGTCAACACTACATTATAATTCAAAAATTACAATATTTTGGCCTTAATACTTCATATATTAACTGGTTTACAAATTATTTCTCGAATAGAATTTTTGTTGTTAAACTTGAAAATTGTTTTTCTGATTCTTACAATGTTTCTTTTGGGGTTTCTCAAGGAAGCACCTTAGCCCCACTACTCTTTAATATATTTATGAATGATATCGTTGGTGTAATAAGGTACTCTAGTGCACTTCTTTATGCTGACAATTTAAAGGTTTATAAATGTATTAAAAGTAGTGCTAATTGTCTAAGGCTACAAGATAATATTATTGCAATTAATAATTGGTGTATTAAAAGTGTTAGGAGGTTAAATATAACCAAAAATATATGTATTAGTTTCTCTCGTAAAACTAACTCATTAGTTTATAAATATAATGTTGATAATACTTTAATTAAAAAAGTGGAACATGTTCCGGATTTAGGTATAATTTTAGACTAAATTGTTTTTTCGTGTATATATAGACAGTTTATTAAGCAACATTAGTAGGTTAGGTTTAATTAAATTGATAAGCTATTCTGCAACATCACTAGACTCACTTTTATATTTATATAATGCTTTAGTTAGATCCAAATTAGAATGTTGTTCTGTAGTATGGAATTATATTACTTCAACTGATGCTAGTAGAATAGAGAACATACAACAGAATGTTTTTAGATTATTATTTAATAGATATTCCTCCCAATTAGTTTTTGATTATAATAATGAATTAGTAAGATATAAAACATTGTCTTTAACTGATCGTAGATTTATTATGGATTCTCTTTTTTTAATTAACGCGTTTTTAAGTTATTTATCTTGTCCCTCTATAAGTAAGAAGGTTGGGTTATTAAAAGCACCTCTGTATATTCATAGAAGCTCACATACTTTTTATGTTTTGGGTCACAAAAAAGATCTAGTCAGTAGATGCGTTGGTAATTTTAATAGATATTTTTCTAATTTTGACCCCTTTTCTGGTAAAAAGATTTTATTTCAGGAGTTCTATAAACATTTTTGTAATTTGTAGGCTTAATGCAATACAATTTTTGTTTTTAGAACTTCTTTTTATAATATTTTTAGCTTCCTCTCTGTTCTCATTTAATTTTTCTCATATGGTTAATTAATGTACGTGTTTGGTTTTGTATGTCTGTGTTTCGTGTGTTGTTTTTTGTTCCTCTGTTTGTAATTTGTCCAACATGTTTGTGATGTCTTACATGTTTTTATATATGTGCCACCCTGTTATTGGTGTTAAACTGTTGGGTGGCGCAATAATCCCTTAATAAATAAATAAATCATTATTATTATTATGGTAATACAGAGCAAGATCCTGAGCTGTTAGTAAATATTTTTGCAAAGCATTTTGCCAAAGAATATGTTCCCACTTTGTCCAAACCCCAAGAACACGTAATGCCCACCCAAGCTATACCACTATTGATATTCCATTCATTAGTTAAGGATTTGTCTTCTGGCCTATAAAACAGCTTAAAAGTGGTAAATCCACAGACTGGGATAATATCCGTAATTTTATTATTATAGGTTGTTCCAATACGCTCACTCCTGTATTAACATACATTTTTAATCATAGTCTGTTTAATGGTCTGTATCCAAACGCCTGAAAGCGTGCTGTTGTGCCTATTTTTAAAAAAGGTAATAAAAAGGAGGTAAACAACTATAGGCCAATATCCTTACTGTGTAGGTTATCAAAAGTCTTTGAGAAAGTTATCTATAAACACCTTTCTTTCATGACAAAAAAATTTAATTTCTGAACATCAGCATGGGTTTTAAATAGGCAAAACGACAGATGCCAATCTTTTTAATTTTGTTGATAATATTTATTCTAAAATTACTAAAAGACAAGTGATACCATTTATTTTGATCTTCAGAAAGACTTTGATACATGTCAACATCACATTATTACATATAAATTACAACTTTTAGGTTTAAGCAATCTCTATACTAATTGGTTTTCTGACTATTTAGCGAATAGATTTTTTGCAGTCAAATTAGATAATTGTTTCTCTATGTTATAAAAAGTCTCGCAAGGAAGCACTCTTTCACCACTGTTCTTTAATAAATTTGTGAATTATATCATCGGTGTAGTAGGTCACTCCAGTGCCCTTCTTTATGCAGACAATTAAAAAATTTATAAATGTATTGGGAGCAGGGGAAATTGCTTAAAGTTGCAAGATGACATCACAGCAATTCACAATTGGTGCACTAAAAATGCCATGTGTTCAAATATAAAAAAAAAAAATTTGTATTTCCTTTTCACGAAAAACTAGTATGGTTGTTCACAAGCATTACATCAATAACACTCTAATTCAGAGCGTTGATAATGTTAGAGATTTAGGTGTAATATTAGACTCCAAGTAATTTTTTCATGTTCATGTAGATAGCCTATTAAGTAACATCAATTGCATATTAGGTTTTATTAAATTCATCACTTTTTCTGCAACCTCCTTTAATTCTCTGTTATGTTTGTATAACGCTTTAATTAGGTCTGGATTAGAATATTGCCCAATAATTTAGAATTATGTTACTGCAACTGATGTAAATAGAATAGAAAATGTGCGAAAGAATGTGTTTAAATTATTACTCAACAGATTTTCAATGCAAGCAGATTTTAATTATAATAATGAACTAGTTAAATTTAAAACCTGTACACTTAAAGAAAGGTGTTCAATTTTAGATGCTCTTTTTTTTAGTGAATGCCTTTCTTAATTATACTGTTAGTTTAGCAATTAATAAAAAAATATGTTTAAAAGCACCTTTATACATCCACAGAACATCCCACATTTTTGTTGGGCTTAGTCATGACCATGATCTTACAAAGAGGTGTGTAGCTAATTTTAACAAGTATTTTATAAATTTCGACCCATTTTGTGGCAGAAGGATAACCTTTAAGGATTTATATAAACATTACTGTAGAATAAATCCTCTCTAAGCATTTCCAGACTGTTTCTTCATCCCCCCTGGGTGGTATATTTTATATTTCTATATACATTAGAGTTGTTTTCCTTAGCCAATCTCTGCGTTTTTTTCTTCTTTTTCCTTTGTGTTTTTGTATTTTTCCTGCCAATGTATTGTATTGTTCATTAAATTGTATTGTCAATGTCTTTTATGTATGTGCCACACAGTAATTGGTTTCTATTGTTGGGTGACACAGTAAGCATTCAAATAAATAAAATAAAATAAAATAAATAAAATAAAATTATAATATGTGATCTGCGCTCATAGGAGGAGCTTGTGTTTCACTTCTGCTCCTGCGAGACCTTCGTTTTTGAGTGATTAAAGTGTCTGAAACTAAGAACCATTGAATTTTTGGGGCTTTCATATGCTTCCTCTATTTCGGACTTGTGTAAAATATGCGGTAAGCCATTTTATGGCAAACAGAAGTTTGTAAAGTGTTCTGGTACCTGTGCACTCATTTGCATACTCAGTGTGTTGATACAAGCGAAGGTGAGCACTGTGTGTGTGTGTGTGTGTGTGTGTGTGTGTGTGTGTAATCTGCAATGATGCATCAAATAAGTTTAGTTTCTCACAGAAACAAAATAGTAAAGCTAACACCGTGGTAGAGAAAACAAATGCAAATGCTAATGCTAATGCTGGACAAAAACTACACTCTTAAAGCTACGCTGGTAGACAGTGAGGCCATAAATCAAGAAGACACTTCAGTTAAAATACTGGAAAACATGGATTCTAGTGTGAAATCTTTATTTAAGGTGCTGTGTAAGAAAATTAATGAACTTACTAAAGAGGTGAGAAATCTCAAGGAAGACAACTCGCTGCTTCGGGCCATGTTTGAGAGCTGCTGGTGTATCTTGCCCTATAAATTTTTTTTTTTATTAATAAATAAAAAAACGCATCTTTCACAATATTAATAAACGACTGCTACTCATCAGTGCAACTACATCTCTGGCAGTTGTCTACCAAGTTGAGTTACAGCAGCCGCCTACAAGATTATTGTATTTACTGGGCCAGGACAGACGTCCCAATAATAATATTTATTTTTGCTCAATGAGCCACCGGGACCATGCAAAAGGCCTGTGGCGAGTACAGCAGTGTGCCGCGGGATGCTACCACAAGTAAGATGCCCAGATCTCACCGCTCTCCACTATGCAGTTTGCACCAAGAATCTAGGTGCTGGACCTGCACCTGCTAACCTTCTCTCCAGATGCCCTATGCCAGTGAAAGAAGGCATGGCCAAAGAGTATAAAAGGAAATGCGTCCCCGGCCTCCGGATTGTCAGTTCTACTTCAGTTCTTCATCTAGTCTTCTGAATCCTCTCCTGAACTCTCACCGCTCCAGCTATTGGTGCCGAGGCTCACACCTGTCCAAGCATTTCACCACTGGTATATGTGAAAGACTGATTCAAGCGCAGTCCATAATTTAAGCTAAAAATCATGAAATTTCATCAATTTTTCATGGTTTCAAAAAATCTCATTTGTACCAATCAAATTTGCCTCAAAATCAAGCAAATTTACCACTTTTTCAAAAAGGGCTGTGCAGGGCAAGGACCAAGGAAAAACATGCAAAATTACGCAAAAATCATGTAAAATTATACAAAAATCATGTAAATATAAAGCAAATCTGCAAACTATATTAACCCTTTCGCTGCTACATGCTTATTAATGGTGTCATCTCTGTAGTGCTAGCAGTCACATAGTACCAATTCACCCCCTGTGCTGAATACTATTTTTTAGCAACTGTGGACAAGGTCTGTGTAGCCACCTTTTGCACCCTTTTTGGACAAATATTGATTGTTACCTTATTTTGGCACATGTATTACCCTAATGTTACAATTAATTGTAATTTATAATGTCTACATTGATTTTAACATAGTGACATTACACTGTTTGCTTTTATTTTGCTAACTAATAAAATATATATATTTTTTCAAACCTACTTTCTGAGGAAGAATAAACTTAGGACACATCTTCCTATCTGCATATATATATGTATGTGTGTGTGTGTGTGTGTGTGTGTGTATATATATATATATATATATATGTGTGTGTGTGTGTATGTGTGTGTGTGTGTATGTGTGTGAAGGTGTGTGTATGTGTGTGAAGGTGTGTGTTATGTGTGTGAAGGTGTGTGTGTGTGATAGTGTGTGTGCGTGTGTGTGTTTCCCTCAAAAAACTTGGGCACCCATACAATGAATTCAAACCAACTAATAAACTTATAGTACACAGTAATGAAACCTGATTTCCATAGTTTTCAACCATGCCAAATGCTTATTTTCAAAATGGTGGACTTTTTTATTTTATTTATTTTGGATGGTACCACATATCTCGGGAACTTTATATGTTGACCATTCAAAATATCAGCTTGAATTCAGAAACACTCGTCTTGGCCAATGCACTATTTTGAAGATAGCAGTACTTGAAAATATAAAGATTTTGCATCAAATCTCAGGAACTATGTAACCAATTCCAATGAAATCTGGAATACACGTAGATCTATGGCTCTTTTCAGTAATAATTTATTTCTTTGACTTAAAAAAACAGACATCACATTCACTGAAGTCAAAACACTATATTTACTATAGTGAATACACACTAACTTTTTAAAATATATATAGTAGTTTCAAAAAACAAAATTTTGATGCACTTTCAATATAACAACAGAGTAGTTACACTAACGTATGAAAGTTCCAATAAATTACCTTGGTTTTTATTACACTTATTTTAGTCTAATTATATTATTTAGACATATTGAAATTATATGTAATTACACCAACACTTAACAATTTTTTTTGGTGTGGTAATTTTCAAAACATGCTGTGATGCACAGTATGACTTCGCAGTCTCGGCACGAGTATCGTGCTTCTCTACAAATTTTGTGCTTGGTGTAAACAACACATTTTCGGGTGGGAAATTTTTTAACTCCTTTGTTTCAATGGCTGTGGGGAAAATACCTCTGTGATAAGTGCATCGGAGAGTCTTCTTCTGACCTCCTTCCTCCTCCAGACTTTCTTCTCTGTTTTGAGTATTTCTCCAGAATGTCTCTGATGAGTGTTAGATGGAATGTTGCAAGAAGCAATGTTTTACCAGTAACATTTTTGTGAAGAGCATGAGCATTCAGAACTGCAAGATCCAATACATGAAATAACAGTTTTTTATACCATTTCACAGTTTTCCTCACTGATGCTATAGAACTTATAACCATGTCAGTTTTGTCTACAGATCCCAAGCTAATGTTGTAGTCCAGAACACATGTGGGTTTCATTATTTTACATTCACTTTTCCTGTCAATCTTTTCACTTTCTTTCATATCTGCATTGTGGCAGGTGCTGTCCATCCATACTTCCTGTTTATCAAACCACTTCACTGCAAGTAACTTGCCCGATGACTTGAAAGAAATCTCTCCTTTCTTCAGTTTGTTGTCTATTTTCAGCATATTTTTCCTATTTTTTCGTACTGTGCCACATGCATTTTTTATGCGATTATGAAGCCAATGAAACAGGTTTGGACTGGAATACCAGTTGTCTACAAATACCATGTGAACTTTGTCCAAGTATGGTTTCAATAAAGTAGCCACAATATCACCAGATTTTCCCAGACCTGCCTCGTCAATGTCACTATTTGCACCAGTGTACACAACGAAATCAAGAACATATCCAGTCAGACAAAACAAAAGTTTTCATTTCGAACTGACTTCGTTTTGAAAGCACATATTGTTTGAAAATCAAACTGCCTTTGAAGAGGAGCAGGCTCTCGTCAATGCACAGTTTTTTGTAAGGCACAAATGAAATACGAAAAGCATTTCGAATTCTATCGACAACAGCGCGAATTTTGAATAGACGATAGCCACCTTGGTCCACATTATTGTCACAGAAATGCAGCATTCGCAGTAAAAGTAAAAATCTATCTCGTGAAATTATCTCTCCAAACACTGGTGTTAGCAAAAGAGCATCCTTTGACCAGTATTCACTTAGCTTCAGTTTCTTCACACATACCATTAGTAAACACACTGCCAGAAAACAATACAATTCCTCACAATTTGTGTCTGTCCATTGCTTCACACGGGAATGGGACTACAAAATCTATGGTGCATTTTCAGTGGCATACTTGTAGTATCTGTTACATTCATTTGCTACAAATGTCATCAATGATACATCAAAGAAGACTAGAACGAAGTCTATGATAGGACTGTTAACATTTTCATTTGCTTTACATCCTGCATTTGTATCATCATAGGTATGAATAATGGGAGTCAAATTATTTGAAGATCACTGAAATGTATCACACTTCTTTTTTGTACCATGATTTTCATTTCTTTCTTCATCGCTGCTATCTTCCTCCGATTCGGAAGACGATTCTTCAAATATTGTTATGAAGTACTATGTGTAATCCCAGTAGACGTAGTTGGCTGAGGAGAGTTTTCTTTGTTGTGTGGAGTGTACTCTACATCTGAATCACTCGATGTAAACACATCTTCTTCGCTGTCACTCCTTGTGAGATTCATCTCCAGTGTTTCTTGGTCTGTCAGATAGTGGTGTCTCTTCATTTTTGTATTTACAAATAAATGACATACAATCACAAAAAGTTTTAAGAAAAAAGACTAAGACTTTAGTGTAATAACACTATCCAAAATGTCCCCAGTCTGCAGCAAAACATACACACTAAGTAGTTGGCAGGCTGTCCCACATTTTGCCATACAGCTCTTTTCCTTCCTTTCTCCACCCCTCATAAAATTCCCCACCATACCTGTTTATCTTATCTCTGTAAGTGGCCCTGGCAAGTGTTCATCTTATCTCTCTAAGTGGTCCCTGAGCAGGAGGCATCAGACCACTGGCCTTTCTCACTGCCTGACATTTATCTTCACCCATCTCCCTCTCTACTGAATAGGAACTAGTGTCTGTTGACACACTTCCTCTTGACAGTGCTTGAAACAAGAACTACATTATTTCATGTAAATAGGACCCTTTAAGACACTCTTATCTAAGGCTAAAGGCAGCAGGTGGGTATTAACAGTGGGATGAGATGATATCTCGTACTTCCATAGCACACAGGGCTCAAACATTGAAGGGCAAGATATTGCCTCCATAGCAGCAAAAGGGTTAAGTGGCAAGCTAGTATAATAATGAATTGAAAAAGAATCCATCCAAATTTTTGAACTATGTAAAAGCAATGAAGAAAGGATGCAGTGAAAAAATTAATTCGTCGTTGAATTCTGGCATAGTATATGAACCTGAAATCCTTGCAAATATGTTTGCCAAACATTTTTCTGAAGTATATGTCAACAAAACCCAGATCAAAATTCCACACACCAATACTCCAAATATTTATTTACAGCTTTCAACTCCTACTATTACGCAAAGTATGGTCCTCTGGGCTATCAAAAGTCCCAAAAGCAGTAAAGCAAATGGAATTGACTTTAATCCCAGTTTTATAATTAAAGGTTGCTCTGAAATTTTTACTCCTGTATTAACACACATTTTTAATTTAATTTATCTAGTAACATTTATCCAAGTCTTTGGAAACAAGCTATTGTTGTGCCTATTTTTAAAAAGGGAAACAAACAAGACATGAATAATTATAGACCGATATCTTTGCTATGTGGTTTTTCAAAGATTTTTGATAAAATTATCTATAGGTACCTTAATTTTTATACAAAAAACTAAATTACAAAACGCCAACATGGCTTTCAGGTAGCTAAAACCACTACAACGAATCTCTTTAATTTTGTTTATGAACTTTACGGTAACATTACAAATAGAAATCAAATTGATGATGTGTATTTTGATCTGCAAAAAGCCTCTCACACGTGTCAGCATTCAATTATAGTAAATAAATTATTAGCATTTGGGTTAGACCCTTTGTAAATTGGTTTATTAACTATCTTGATCAAAGAAAATTTGTAGTAAAAGTAGAAAATGTTGTCATCCTTTTATCATGTTTCTTCAGGAGTACCTCAACGAGGAAATCTTTCTCCTTTACTGTTCAACATATTTATTAATGACATTATAACTGTTTTAAGGCATTCAAAAGCACTTATTGTTTGCTGATGATCTCAAGATATTCAAAATTATTAAAGATGTAAATGATTGTAAAAAATTACAAAATGATATCACTGCAATTTTGACTTGGTGTAACGATAACTTAAAAAAATTGTAAAAATTTCATTCACTAGAAAAACCAACGCTATTAAATTTTAATATTATGTCAATGATTTAGTAATTTAAAAGTTCATCTTATACGTGATTTAGATGTAATACTAGATTCTAAGTTGTATTTTCATAACCTTTTGATTATATAATAAGTAATACTAATAGGGCATTATGTTTAGTTAAATTTATAACTTATTCAGCTTCTTCCTCTGATTCTTTATTATGTTTGTACCATGCATTAGTCAGATCAAAAGTTGAATATTGTTCCATTATCTGGAATTCTATTACAACTACAGACTCCATTAGGATTGAAAATGTTCAGAAAAGGTTATTTAAAATAATGTATATCAGGTATTATTTAAATAAACAAAATTTTAACAATGAAATTG
Source organism: Dryococelus australis (assembly GCA_029891345.1). Taxonomy (NCBI): domain Eukaryota; kingdom Metazoa; phylum Arthropoda; class Insecta; order Phasmatodea; family Phasmatidae; genus Dryococelus; species Dryococelus australis. Next base: position 81,768,377 of record CM056994.1, read on the forward strand.
AACTATCAATACATAACTTGCAATCATTTAAGTTACGGCGAGAAATCTTAGATGCCTTATGGTATTTTATCATATATAAATTATTCAACTATTATTAATTCTTAGGTCTTAGAATACCACGTTATAGGCATAAAAATATGAATACCTTTGTAGCTAAAACATTAAAAAAAAAATAAGTGTTAATAGATGTGTTGACCATTATAATAAGAATTTCTATAACTATGATTCCTTTATTGGTAAAAAGATATAATTTGTTGAGCTTTCCAAACATTTTAGTAATAAGTAATCATGAGTAGATTTTAAATATCATAAGTTATTTGAGTATTCTTTTATTTTAATTGTTTTGTGTGTGTTTGGTGATGGTAGTTTTGTCTGTTTTTGTTTTCTGTCTTTCTGTTTACTGTTTGTTGATTTAGCTTGTCTTTGTAATGTGTCTGTCATGTGATTTATACGTAGTGTCACCAAGTTATTGGTTTCGACCATTGAGTGACACATTAAGCTAATAAATAAATGAAAATTATATTATTATTATTATCATTATTATTGGTGCCACAATAACCTTTGATAAATAAATTAATGAATTATTGTTCTGGCACTTGTGCGGGAAGGATGTGTTAGAGCATGCTCCTGCAAGTTCCTTTGTTATCAGGGGATTTCTGTAACAAAAGTGTCCAAAACTCCAGTAAGATTGGACTTTAAGGGGTTTAACATGCCCCCTATTTCTGATATATGTTCAATTTGCGGTGAACTGTTTTTTGGGAGACAAAAGTTTGTCAAGTGCACAGGTTCATGCGGGACTTGCCTACACAGCCTGTGTGGCAGCATATCGAATGATGAGTATACATGTGTGAAGTGCAAGAAAGCTATGAACACGAACATGTTTAACTTTTCAGCAAAAAAGAAGTCTAATAATAAAAAGTCAACACTGAACCCAAAAGACTTAGTTTTAACAGTGACACTCTGTGACGACGAACTTTCAACTCCCACCCAAGAAGAAACTTCAACTAAAATAACTGGAATTATGGAATCTAATGTGCAATCTATGTTTGAAGTTTTGTGCCAAAACATATTGATGTTCTAACAAAAGAGATCAGGGACCTTAAGGAAGATAATACACTTCTGCGTGCTTCAGTTGAAAGCCTTCAATTAGCTAATGATAACAAACAGCGCACATCATGTAGGACACCAAAGGAGATATGTAACAGGAGCATCTCATTCTGCTCAAATGAATGTTCAGAAAAATCTTACAGCGAAGCAGTGGGTAAAAAGGCAGAATACGCTTCTATATTGATAAACTCTGGTAGCCACAAGACGCATCAAGGCAAGATAATGTCAGCAACACGTCCAAACGGCAAAGATGTTGTTTCTTCAGAAGTGCGTACACAGCCAATCGCTGATGAAGAGGGTTTTGTGCTAGTCAGCAGACGTGGCACAAAGACAGACTGAAAATGACTTGCCTGCGACCAAGTCCGAGATAGAACGAAGACCAATACAGCTAGAAGTACGTAACAACGTAAATATTAAAACTGTACCAAAAACAGCAAGACTGCGCATGAAAGCCATCTTTGTCTCTCGCTTCACCCCCAAAGTGCAAGAGAATGAGATAATAACTTACATTAACCAAGAAATTAAAGTGTCTAACTTAAAAAATGTCAAGCTTACAACAAGATTGAACTCTTATTCATAAATTAGGATTATTACAGAAATTATCAAAAAGGAGATCATTTGTCTTTATATTTAGCAATCAAAAATTTTGATTAGTTTCCTATTTTTAAAATGGAAAATGTCTATTCTATGGTTGAATACTTAACTTGTAATTTACAATTACTTTTAGACACTTTTATACCAAGTAGTAAAGGTACAAATAATATATACTCAATTTGGTTTTCTCAGGATCTCATCACCTTGATAAAAAAGAAAGAACATTTTCATAGACATATAAAAAAAAAACCAAATCTGTATTAAATTATTCCCGTTTCTTTGAGTTAAGGTAATTAGTTAAAGAAAAAATTAAATCAGCTAAGAATATTTGGTTAATCAAGATCAACAATAATTTAAAACATGAACCATGTAAATTCTGGAACTACGTAAAATAATGAAAAAGGGCTATAAAGAACATTTTACGTTAACAGCAGATAGTATGACTCAGGATCCTAATCTTATTGCAGACATTTTTGCAAAAAATTTTGCCAAAGGTTTTGTACAATTGCCAGCTAATAGTAATTAACCATCTTTTATGAACAGAAATAATCTAGATATAAACACTCTCACTACTACTCAAGGTCGGGTACTTTGGGCAAATAAGAAACTTCAAAGCAGCAAATCCATTGGTTGCAACAATATACCTAATTTTATAATCAAAGATTGTGCGGGTATATTTACCCCTATTTCAACTAGGAATGGGATCTTTGATACCGCAATACTTCCATACTTTATAGTATCAAGTATTGCATACAAATATCCAAAAGTATAGAATTTTAACACTCATTTTGCCATACCATAATTATAGTACGAGCATACTATAGCTTGTGGAACATGTGCAATAACTTAGAAAAGTGTACCATAACTTTCAGAATGTGTATGATAATTCTGACCATAATTTAAGTACAGGTGTACCACAATATACCGTATTATATTCATAGCGTAATATTCACACAGCTACTAGAACCTTGAGGTGTTTTTAGGTAACCCATATATACCACAATTATGATTTTTGACATAGTTTACTTTAATTAAGGTACAATAAAAATGGGTTGAGAGTTGCAAGCAAGCACTGATAGGCACGAGTGAGCAACTTGAGTAGTTATTGTATATCCAATACATACCACAATAATTATGTGCTGCACCAAAATTTTTCATTTAAATCATTTTTATCCCATTAATCATTTTTATGGTATACGTTTCACATACAATAAAATACGGTAGAGAGTTCTGAGTGAGCGTCGATATGGATGAGCGAGCAAAATGAGTAGTTATTATACATCCCACACATACCATAATATCTTATGCAACTGCATTAATAAATATTCACAAAAATAAATACCATAATTATCTGATACACCTGCCATGGCCTAGCCGAGGTATTCCGCGGGCTAGACCATGATGGGTGTATCAGATAGTTACAATATTTATTTAACATTACAGTAATTACAAATCATTTTCCTCAAAGTTTGATTACATCTTTTACTGTGAAAATGTGATTCTATAGAATAGAAGGAGACTGTTGGTTTATCATTGGTTAAGGACGTTTGGGTTACAAGCTGTCAACCATTTGTTTCCAGTGTAATGTGGGGTTTTATACAGTTTCAGTGTGTGACAACAACACTAGTAAAATGAGCAATTTTCTTGGTCAAGTTGTTTTGTGTTCATGACAATTTAAATTTGGTATCGAGAAAGATCGATATTGAGTAACGTGAAAATGTTTTGGTACCAAAACTGGCATCAAGTATCAAGAAAATGTAGTATCAACCCATCCCTAATTTTAACCCACATTTTTAACTTGCGCCTATCAAGTGGAAGTTATCCAAATCTTCGAAAATGAGCCGTCATCATTCCCATATATAAAAAATGTAATAAGTATGATGTTAATCATTATAGACCTATACCTTTATTAAGTAGTTTTTCTAAAGTTTTTGAAAAAATAATTCACAAAAAAAAATTTGATAACAGAATTTTAGCACGGTTTCCAAACAGGTAAAACAACCTCTTCTAACTTATATAATTTTGTGGATAATTTATACACCGAGGTCAAAACCAGAAATCAAATAGATGCTTTTTATTTTGATTTACAAAAAGCCTTTGATACATGTCAACATCAACATATTCTGCAAAAATTACAAATGTTTGAGCTAAATATTTCATACGTAAATTGGTTTTCTAATTACTTATCAGAATTACCTTTTGTAGTCAAAATTGAGAAATCAATATCAACCCCTCAATCTGTATTATCTGGATTTCCACAGGGAAGCAATCTTGCATCGTTAATACTTTTATAAACGATATTGTCAGTGCAATAAGTCACTCTCGTAGACTCTCTTACACCAATGATTTAAAGATCTACAAAAATGTTAAAGATAGCAGTAATTGTGTTGAATTACAAGAGGTCATATCAGCAATTGATAAATGGTGCCGTGATAATGCAATGAAACTTAATATTAATAAGACCATATATATTTCTTTTTCTCGAAAAACCAATTCTATTTTTTTTTTTTCAAATGTAATGTGAATAATGTTTTAATTAATGAAGTTGAATACGAACGTGACCTCTGTGTTAACCCAAATTTTCTAAGTTGTATTTTCGTTTTCATGTTGATAGTTTAATTAGTAATATTAGTTGTACATTAGGTTTAGTAAAATATATTACCCCTTCTGCTTCTTCTCCAGATTCCCTTATATATCCGTACTACTCACTTATTAGATCTAGATTAGAACACTGCTTTGTAATTTGGAACTACATTACCTCAAAAGATGCTAACAGACTTGAAAATATACAAATAAATGTTTTTAAAGTAATTTTTAATAGATTTCATTCAGGTGTAGATTTTAATTATAATAGTGAACTTGTTAGATTTAGAACATTGTCATTAAAAGAGTGCCACATGCGCTATTTTTATTAATTTTTTTTTTAGCTTATGCTTCTTGTTCAGCAGTAAAAAAAAGTTAGCTTAAAAACTCGTGTATATACACAGTTCACTGTAAAGTTAGCACTTTTGATGCCCAAGTTACTTTTTTCTTTCAGCCATATTTTACCCTTTAACCACATTTCTAAATAAATATTCCCTTGTAAGTATTAAAAAGTGTGTGTATATTCCACCCACACTCAAAATTTAACATCTAAGGCTAAAATAAAACAAATTTTTTGACCAATATTCCAAATGAGAGGGCTTTCAAAAGTGCTCACTTTACTCTGAACAGCCTATATACACATAGGACATCACATACTTTTTCAGTTCAACCATTTAAAATAGACTTATTGAATAACTGAATAGATGTGTAGCTCATTATAACATGTACTTTTATAACTTTGATCCAATCTTAGGAAATTAAATGACGTTTGTTGAACTTTACAAACATTATAGTTGTTAGAACTTCACTATGGTATTCTTACTGCTTTTTAATTTACAATTTGAGTTAACTATTCTTTTTCTACATTTTTCTTCTATTTTATGTTGTATTTGTAGTGTGTCGTATGTCTGTTTTTTCCGTAATTTATGTCCGTGTCTCTGTGTTTGTCTTATGTTTTTTATTTGGTTCTTGTTCATGCTATATGTTATGTGCCACCCGGTTAAAGATTTGTACTGTTAGGTGGCACACTAAGTTCTTTACATTAAAAAAATTATTGTTATTATTATTACTATTATTATAACAAGAAATGTAGTAGAAAAGCCAACTGCAGAACAAAAAGACTTCGCCATTACAGTTTCACTTGCAGATAGTGAGCCTACCAGTCAAGAAGTAACATCTTTGAAAATTGCTGAAAGTATGAAGTCAAGTATTAAATCACTATTTTAGGTCATCTGCAGGAAGCTTGACGGCCTTACTAAAAAGGTAAAGGACCTTAAAGAAGATAATTTGTTGTTGCGAGCAATGTTTGAACGTTTACGAGTTACTAATTTTAAAAAAATTGTGCCCCTCGTGTAAGGCTTCTGGTGTTTCTCGCCCATCTAAAAAAATACATATAGTGAAATTGCTAGCAAAAGTGTAGTATCTGCTTCCACTTCTATAAATAATGCTAATAATAAGGTACAATTGTCAATCTGCACGAACGTAAAAGACGTAGATCAGCAGCAATCGTCTACAAAGCCAGCTGCTGATGACGAGGGTTTTGTGGTTGTCCGCAGACATGGAACAAAGGCGTCAACTGAAAGTGAATCACCGACTGCATGGCCGTCTGCGACACAGAAGCCGATCCAGTTAGGTGTAAGAAACACTGTAAATATAAAAACCAGTCCTAAAACATGCAAAACCAAGAATGAAGGCATTATTTATGTCAGGTTTTGCACCTGATGTACACGAAAATGATATTGTGACATATATTAACCAGTAACTTAAAGTTTCTAATTTGAAAGTGGCAAAGCTTAAAACTAGATGCGATTCATACTAGTCATTTTATATATCAGTGGTTGAATAGGATATTGAGCGCATTTTTAATACTGTGTTTTGGCTGGCCAGCTGTTTAATAAGCCATTTTATGGCAAGCTGCAAAACAAATAACTGTTCAGCGCCTTTAGCGCGCCCAATTCTCTAAATGAAGAACAGTGTAATGAGGCGGCTGGAGAGGTCAAAATAGAAGCACCCTAGATTATGATGAGGCAATCAGTGGTGCTCTTATTAAAAATATACTGTATGCCTCTTATGGAATTTGGTTTATATTATCAAAACAGTGCTGACTATCCAGTTATTTGTGGAACTGAAACCTGGTTAAATATTAATAGTTTAGACACATTATTTTCCAGATCACTATCGTATTTTTCGTAAAGATTGTAATGCCAAAATAACTAACCTCAATAGAGGTGAGGGAGTTTTAATAGCAGTAAACGTATTAATTTATTCTCATATTGTAGAAAAATTTGAATTTCTTAAAGACAACATAGAGTCAATTTGGATTGAAATTATTAGTGGCAATGCTAATAAAATTTTAACTGGCAATATTTATTTTCTTCCACAATTGTCAGTTGCTGAAGTTAATGATTATTTTACTTTCCTATAAGCTAAATTAGCTAATTATTCTAATCAAATAGTAATTAAATGATTTTAATATACCTAGCATTGACTGGAATACTCCTCATAATCAAAATATAGTTCATTATTAAGGTCAATGTCTTATGCATTTAATAATTTCACTTAATTTAAAACAGTCTAACTTTTCTAAACTCTCTTCCGTACTACTACATTTAGTTTTTGCTGATTTTCATATATATAAAACTTAGTATTGCAATTTTATTTGGCATGTACTTCAAATTTCTTAAGAATTTAATCATCCCTTATTTACTACTACTACTACTACTAAGTATTATGACACAGTATCTATATTATATAAGCCCTTTTTGGGTGGTTTTTCTCTCTTTGGTGACCCTGTCTCTAAGTATTACTTTTTGGGACATTACCGCGGCATATTCTAGTCACCACGAGCCACATCTGCACTGCTCGTGCACCATATTATGGTTTCTTTTCCCCGTTTTTCCATTTTCTTCACTGTAAAATGTCTTTCCTTTTATTAGGTATTGAAACAGCTTTGCAGGTGCCATTGTGGCAGTGGTGCAATTGTTTTGTTTTGTTTTCAAGTAATTCCGCAATGTATTTGTGAAAATTTCCACACTCAGGTAGGAAATGCAGAACTTCAGAATATGCCCGATTACTTAATGAGGTGAATGGCGGTAATGACTTATGCCTACAGGACAGTGTGTCAATTTATGGCCATGCGTTCTTCCTCGCACTCGAAACTGCTTGGCTTAGCAAGGACGTTGCTACATTGCAGCTCACGTAACACCATTGTCAAATGCGTGCTCCTGAAGGTCGCCTAATGTATTTTAACTATGTGGCAGGAATAATCAATCTTAATGACTACTGAAACCTCTTTTCATTATCTATACGCAGTAATTTACTCTTACTTGGGAGGGAGGGGTATCTAATTCTAACTGGGGGAGGTGGCTTCTACTTACTTATCCCTCGTAATAATTTTTTAAATTTTCCAAACTTAAAATTGATTGACTTTCAATGCAACAACTGAAATATTGGAAAGCTACTAATGCTTTTGATGGAGCTCTGGCAGCGAGAGAGAGGGAAAGACCCTAGCCTCCACCAATGTTGCGGTTTACCTTAGTGGCTCAAATGGGAAGTGTAGCTTTGAATAAAAGGTGATGTTGTGTCCAATATCTTTATATAAAATTACACTCAAAATACAAGTGATACAACTCGTACAATCTTTACTTTATGTTTAAAAGTGGGGGAGTTGATTGATATAATTTACTTTATCTGTATCAGCCACAAAATCAATGTCTACTAAAGTGTCTGCATTAACTCACTGGAGCAATATCACCTTAGTAATGATGCCAAAGGCTACGTGCAGAAGTTTCGGAATCGGCAGTCCGGAAAGCCCTCTTGCAGTCTGTAGTCAAGAGGCAGCTGTCTGGCGGCAGGTCAGCGACAGGCCCCACTTCAGTCCTCCACGCGCACTAAATACGTGGCGCCGCATTGTTACAAATATCTTGTTTAACTAACAGTTCGCTGCTTGTTTCTTCGTCCCGATTGCCGCCGTAGTTAAGATGGTTTACAGCCAAGCGCAGGAAACAGATCACAGTATAGTGAATGTCTTAAAATCTTGGAACTGATGACAAATAGTTAAACCAAACAATATATGTGAATGAGCAAAAGAGAGCTGCAGGATTCATAGCCATGTGGTAGAAATTAGCATTCTCACATCCATCCATGTTGCCTGCAAAGAAGATAGTGGAGTTTTCCAGAAGAGTAACTCCACATTCCTTTGTGATGAAGTTAACTATGGGTAGTGGCCTGGAGAGAATTTAAAAAGTGGTAAACAAAATCCAGTTCGCTTGAAGGAGTTTGAGGAAGGAAAAATAGAGGAAGTCTTGTAGCCTTCATTACTACAAAATATGTGTGTAAGCATATGTGCAAAAAAAGGCTTGTAGTAAAAAAAGTAGAATTTGTACAAACAATGAACTGTATATGTATAGGCTATTCAGAGTAAAATAGGGGCAGATCCAAGAAAGAGCTATGATGGCTTAAGCCTTTCCCTTGGAGCTTACTTTAAACTGGGTAAAATTATATTATTCTTGAAACCAAGTATGGTGTTAATAATACAGTATTAATACATACACTTAGAACAGTGACAGAAACTATTGTAAAGTATTTAGGCAGCAGCCACTAAGTACTGACATTTACATGTTACATTAACTCTTACTGCTTATTGGTAAGCCTGTGGTTTCAATTTAATAGGGTATATATAACATAAATAAACACTAAACATATTTCTAAAGATACACAGATTTTTGGAAGTGAATATTGAAAAAGGAAGACATGGCAAACCTAGATTACCTTTTTCACTAATTTTGTGAGTAAATATTTTACCAGTGAAATGCATTACTATCAAGCTAGTTCTTATGCCATAAATTTGCCCATCTTAGTACCGCATAAAATATAGCGTTAAAAGAACATTATAATTTTGCCAAAATATTTACTCACAGATTTAGCAGAAACTGTTATTTTCGATTGCCATTTCTTATTTCTCTATATTGGCATCTAAAACCTGTAAACTTCAATTAATATCTTCAGTGTTAATTTATGTGCCATACTCTCATATTGCACAGTGCTGCATCTCTCAAGTAGCGCCCTCCTTAATAGGTTTCTAGATTTACCACTGCAGTAAAATGAACACTTTCAAAAGCAGCCTTCGAAAAAATCACTAACCATAACTATAGGCAGTGCACAGTAAAGTGAGCATTTGTTCAGGCCCTCCCAATAGGCATTAACCACTAATAAATATATTTTATGGCAGCATCAGACATTAAATTTTGGGAGTGGTGGAATGTATGTAGTGTATTTATTGGTCACAAAGAAATGTTTATATTGAAAAGTGGCGGAAAGATAGAAAACGGTGAAAAGAAAAATTTTGCAGGACCTTAAAAAGAGCTCACTTTACCGTGAATAGAATATACCTATAGGCATGCGTTACAGTGCACACTGCCATGCTGGCTGCCAGATAAGTGGGCAGAACACATTTACATGCGTAATAATACCACAATTTCACTTGGATGGCATGTGAATAAAGCGCTCAGGCCCATGGCAATGTTAAATTTACATATGGTGGAAGGATACAATGAAATTGAATAAGCATATCCTAAGCAAGGCTTTCAAAAGTGCTCAGTTTACAATTAACAATTTATACAAATGACTACATAAATGCTTCTCATGAAACCTCTTACCTCCACACTCTGCTGGGAACCAAAAGTAATTCTGAGATGTATCCATTTGTTCAGAATATGACAACCCTGTAAACATAAAAAGGATAACTATGAATACATTGAGGTACATTTTAAAAAATGTAAATTACACACTAAAATTAACTTAACCATATTCAGAACAAGGGAGTAGACTTAAAATAATTTTGGGGTAATTTAGCAATTAAAATTTACAGTCATCAAAGTAGTCTTTGTTAATTTAAGATCTTTATGATTAAAGATATATAACAACATTGGCAGACATTTTAAAACCAGTTGTTAAGGAATTTCAACAAATGACTGGTTAAGCTCGACTATATTAACTGTTCTACTGACAAATTACCTGGCACAGAAAAGTAAAAAAAAAGGTAACTTTGCACCACACAATCATTGCAATCACACAGTTGTTGAACCATATGCCATCCATATTATTTTTCTCAAAAATGAATTTGAAAAGTAGCAGCTCTTACACTGAGACTAAGATTTGGAGAAAAATGTAGGCCTTAAAAAAAGTGCTTCTTTTCCTTCCTGCTAACAAGCACATGGCTACAGAAGGATGGTGGTGTCAGCTATGTGACCTTGATGTAAACAAAACAAATACTGTTACAGGGTGGGGTGAGAGTGGATTTATGCAGGCCTGTTAGTATGTGGCTGGAAAAAAAGGTGAGAAAGTAGGGGGGGGGGGGGGAGGCCAGTGAGGCTAAGCAGTCCACATCTGAAGTTTTTTGTTAAGGTTATTGTCAATGTTTTACATAGACAAATAGCTTTTTAATAATTACTAAATTATAATAGATTATGACATGTTTACAATATGAATGCATATTTATACTGAAGATATGATGATATGCATGCTTGGACTGTACTTGTCTACTAACATCTTTTGTTCACATTATCAATTGCCTGGCTAGGAAACGAAATGGCCTAAGTTGCAAATATAATGTTCACCCTATTTTCAAGGTGCCAATTTTATTAAAAAGAGGGAGTGTTTACTTTGCAAATACAGTATACTTTATGATGAATTTAGTTACTGTAACGTAAGTACAGCATGAGCACAACACCTATCACTAAATCGCAAGTTTGTAAAACTGAATAGCTACATAAAGAATACTTTTTTTCCCCCTGGAGGAATGTTTAAATTGTGGGATGTGTGTCTTACATAGGAATGGATGGTACATGGATAAATACAGTAATTTCAAGTGATGAAAATGTAAAGATTTTTTAATTCTATATGACAGTTGTAGTCTTTGTTTAAGAAACACATATTTACCCTGGGCGTGCCAGCACATGTGGGAATGCATACCATACAGGCAGATCACTCTTGTTACACACCCTGGGACACAGGAAGGGTGGTGTGCATCTCCCCTCTTTCAACAAAGTGAGGAAAGGATAGCTGAAATGGATCAGACCATGACAACTGCAGCTGAAGGCAGGCAAAGATGGTTGAATTGGCAACCCTCCACAAGTGCAAGGATAGTATGTGCTAGTCAGTACAAATGGGATCCTGATCCTGTAGAGGCTAAATGCCTCCTACCTAGCCAGTTGGCTGAGATGGAGGTAATGAGGACTTTGTGCCAGTTACTAGGCAACCAAATTCTACATGTCTCACATGAAAGGGGAGGAAGCAATGTTGTGCCTGGTGATGGCGAGAAACAGCTGAAGCCACCATCTCTCCAAACAAAGTAGGGGAGAAAGTGAAGGACAGACGCTGCGTTGGTTGTTCCAGCTCAGTGTAAGAGTAAGCTGAGCCTTGTTGTACAGAACAGAAAAGCATTTACTAAGGATGGTATTCTTTAACATATCTTAGTGAAAATCTACATTGCCCTGCCCTGATGATCCTCTTATAGAACTGGAATTCTACAGATACCATTAATTGTTTAACATATTTCATACAGTAAAACTTAAGTACCACTAATTACATTGTACAAACTAGATAGTTCTAAATGTAGTACTACTTATTCACAAACACAGATTTTAGTTCTTTACAAATATAATTGTAATTTACAATAAACATATAATTAAAAATAAATAAAATATAGCACATTATGCTGTATGTTAAATGAAAACTATACAAGACAAATTTTGTAAATACACTCATTTGCAAAAAAAAGTGCATTACCATGAACAAATCACTCAAGTACAACGAAGGTCCACACAGTATCGTCATAGACCGACATGCATTCCATTTGTGTTTAATGCGGTTTGCTTGCACGGATGTGCATCCCTCATTCATAGCTGCAAGACACTGAATGAAGCCTTACAAGAAATGTGAGCGGTGGAGTCAAGTTCAGTGAACACGTAGCATGCCCTGACGGCGCATTCCACAAGCCTTTGCCCAGCTGGATGAGTTTCAGGGGCCGCACTGTCAGCCTCTGAGAGGTAGGTTGGACATTTTGGAGCACTGCTTGCCACTTGAGCCATTTTGCTTACACTATGAGTTGGTTTCAGATGCAGTGGGAACTGGAGGGTACAAACATCCATAAAGTAGACTCGGGTCGGTGAATCATGGTTTTATGTGGATACGGATGAATGTTGAATTTGAGTTGGGAGATGTCCTGGCCAATGTCATGATCCACTCTTCATTGTAGAGTGGTACATTGCCCCAATAACAGGTGCCATGGTGTGATGTGCTATTTTCTACATTTCTCGCACTCCACTGGTGGTGAGTGAAGGAACTTTGATGGCACGGCGATACGTCCACAAAATTCTGCAACCATGTGTGCTCCCCTTCCTGGTGCAGATTGACAATCCCATTTTCGGGTAAGATAACGCCCAGCCTCACCCAACCTGCGTATCTCTGCCTGCCTTCGGAATGTCAACATGCTTCCTTTACCAGTAAGATCCCAAGATATTTCGTCCATCAAAAACATTTGGGACCAGATTGGACAACAACTTCGACCAACGGCAACTACAGCGGATTTGGAGGGTCAGTTACACCACCTGTGCTACAGGTGGTCTAACACCATACTAAGTGCATCCTGCAAATGTTGGTCCCCTGTAATAAATGCTGTATGTGGTAAAATATTTTTACGTTTTTTGTATATATACCACCATGTCCTGTGCCTGTACCAAACTTATGTGCCCCTGCAATGGCACGTTCAGGATGACCAATTTCTTTTTGCAAATGAGTGTATAAATATGTTATACACAGTTAATTCTTATTGCAAAGAATATAAAAAGTTTCTTCTCCCTTTATACAGTTTTTATTATTTTAGTTATAAATATATGCTCACGATTATGTGATGAGTTACTTATTGCCTGCTCATGCAAATAAATCACATTATTCATACAGTCTTCTTTACAATACCTTATTACATACATCTGCAACATTTTCCTTATCAAGGAAGGTAATTTTGTTACACCTCAATGAATTAATGTCACTCTGTTTATAATCATTATTGTTTATAAATATTTTTTTTTGTATTTACAATATTTATGTATCATTTGAAATACTTTGTTTTTCAATCTGCATATAATTTTGCACAGAAATTATGTCATGATGACAAAAAATAACTACTTATTAATAATTTGTGTCTAGCTGCCATGTTTCGTTTGAATTTATACTGTGTCTTTAACTCTTGCTTGACCCAGTGATAAAAACTAAACTATGCCTTGAGCACACTGCCTTCACAAAGATAGTCTTATTTGTGAAACAGAAATTAAACTTTCTTGAGAAATAAAATTATCTTGACCAAGGCTGTCAAGTTTAGCCTTGACACTCTGTGGTATCTACTGAGAGTTCTAAACCACTTAATACAAAAATTACAATTTTTCATCATTTATAGATTAATTAAAATTAATTATTTTTAAATCAAAATTCATGAAAACTGCTAATTTTTACTTTCCCTTAAGAACTCATGTTCAAGATTAGTTCAGGACTACATCTACAAATTTGAAAAAAAATATTCCTTTCTAATCAATTTTACATCTAAATTCATTAAAATCTATCACATATCAAAATAAATACTGATAAAATAATCAATGTAACAAGAAAATAAAATATTTAATTTTATTGATTAATACAAATGAACATAAATTTACTATAATTAAATCTACCAATCAAAAATAAAAACCATATCCAAATCATAGTCCATTCACGGTTTCTTCGGACTTTTAACATAAACCTTTGAAAAATCACCCCATGTGTTATGTATTTAGTTATTTCGTAAATGTGCCATGTATCAAGCATTTTATACCTCTGTAAACAAAGACATATCTTATTTTTCGTTAAATTGAGGTTTTACCTATATTTTATTTATACATTATAATATTTCTTTTATAATATACACAAATAAAAATGGTGAGAAAAAAATCTGTGTTGTTAGCGCCTAGTAATAAATAGTCCTCAAGCAAAATAATATTACAACTTAGTGCACAGGAAAGCAGTGTGCTGTCCTCACGTGTAATTTTCCAGACTTACTTAAGCTTAGTTTGCACGAGACGGAGGAATATCCTGGACGTAGAACTTTAGAAAGGCTTCAGAAAATTATTAAGTAACAGTGAATAGATTATACAGAAGAATATTAACAATTAAAATTAAGAGGCTTCTAGACAGACCTTTTTAAAATTTTTTAGGCCTTTAAATGTACATGAAATTGATCTTTCATTTAATTGTTTTACAGCATTATTATCTATTAACTCTGTTTAACAGCCTAGTAATGGGATTCCATAAATATTATCAAAGATATAATTAATTGTATACCACAATTTTTATCTACTTTATAAAATTTGTAGCTTTATATTTTCTATCAATTTCTACCTCTTGTAGTTTAATAAGATCATAAGCATTATTTAACTTATTTAGCAGTGCATCCATTTTGTAGTTTACTATTTATATAAATAAGAATATAAAAACAAAAACAAACAAGTAAAATAATATATTTAAGAAATGTAAAAAGTGTGATTTTGCTTGTTTAGGTTTTCCAAGATATGATTTACAAATATATTTGCCACATTCATCATAAGGTACTTTTTTAACTGTTTATCACAATTTTTATTATAATAATCTATAAAACGTTGAATATGTTTTACACGTATTAATGTGTTTATCTTCAGTTTATGCGAGTGGGAATTATGTACTTATTTTTCTTCACCACATTTGAAAATAAAGAGTTTATTTAACTAAAAAAATGTAGAAACTGTGAAGAAATTGACGCCGTCGGGTGAGACATGAGACGAACGACGACACAAATACTTACTGGTAATTTGGGAGCCAGTGGTGCTTCCCAATCACTGCACTATTAAGACTCAGGGTTCTCAAGGATGCTGTGGGTTCTGTGTGTCCATCTCACCCGTGCGTACTTACAAACACGTAGGCAATACTAAACTATTTACTAAACATAACTGGAATAAACACTGAATAAAATATATGTGGCTAGAACACTGTCACTACTGAATAAAATAATTAAGTTCACTGTTGACTTGTTTTTATTGTTATTATGCATATACATCAACGTGCCAATAAAATGATTATCTCGGTCATGACTAGCCAATTCCGCTTAGGTGCTCCCCAGCCTGCAATTACTCTAGCGCATACCTATATGTATGATCTCACCGAAGTGCATGAAAGCACAGCCTTCACAAAGGAAGAGGGTCGACAGCCGCTAGGGTGGACTGATGGGTTTTCCCTGAAGACAGGACACTGTGAATTACACATGAAACCCTTGATACATATTAACACGTGTGATTACTTGGCATCACTAATGCAAACTCGTCGGGGCTTGCCCTCCAGCACATGGGTAGTGTGGTGACGACCTATACACAGAGCAGGTTAGGACGGGAATAATTGCACCGTACACTAATTACAAGATTACATAAACCCTCAAATGATACATGAAACAAGATGGGACACGAGATGAATACTCACAATAAACACGCACATGTGTGAAAACAAGCTTAGATGGTGCGGATGCCGCTGGATGAAGTTCGTAGCGGACCATGTGGTGCACGTGAAATTGCAATATTTCTGCATGGAAACAGCAAATTAAAATCAGACAAAAGGTTACTCTTGCTGAGAAAATTATTCTCTTTACAATTGCAGTGGTTACAGGCTTGTAACATGCCTGATGGCGGTAAAATCAAACATTAACATGACCGCGTGGTCAAGTACAAAAAGGCATCAATTTACGTGAAAAATATATTGAACACTGAATAAAATTGACATAGAACCCTGAGATAAATTATTGCACATACGATGTTACATAAATAAACTCTCAAAACGCAATGATGGCTGATAAAAACACTTAGCGTCGGTCGGCCACGTCCACGCCGTATTCAATCAGAATATGTGATGTTGCCGTAAAATATTCAAACACGAAAAATTACCCTCAATACATACATAAAAATAAAGCCCTTAAAATTGCATGTAGCAATAATGCAGAAGTTACAATGAAATGCCATAAACATAGGCCGATGGCGCCTGACTCAAAATGTGCGGGTCACGTGACCTCTCCGACATCTTTCTCCTCCTTATCCTTGATTAAGTTAAAAATACCACAAGGGTGCACAAAGTTAATAAAGCGGAAGCATAATGCTGGGGAAAATGTCTGGCAAAAACGTATGCAAGTAAAGGTTAACTGGTAAACTAAATTACTATAGAAACCTAAAACAGTGTGCAGAAGTTGTAGTGCATACATGACAGTGTCTTAACTCGCCAGCTCTCCTCGACAGACTGTCCAGATACATGCGTAGCACGGACCTACCATAGACGCCTACGGGGTTCACATAAGTGGAAGTGCTATGCACGCAGAGTAAAATATTTAATTATTGAAAACAAAATTACACTAATTAAATTAAATATTGTTTTACATTTCCATAATTTTCTTATGTATTTCAATATGATTTTAGTGTCTCTTTATGACAGCGTTCATGCCAGAATATTAAGTGTTCTTCATCTCGGTGCTGCGGGCACTTTGAATTTTATAACCAACAATTTAAAATTAGTACAAACGCTTTAAAACATTTAAAGACATATTAAACACTGCAAAGACAATATAACACATTTGACACTGAAAATAGTATTTATACAAAAGCTCAACATCATTGGCATCTTTGCGCACGTGCGAGACGCGTGACACGTGCGTGGTGAGCGCCTTCATGGGCTCTAGCGCCGCTGGTTGTTAGCCAGCATCAAAATAAAAGATGTCACTTTATTTTCATCTGATCCTCAAACAAGAGATAAAAATTTTACAATTATCATAAATGTACAGTACATATGTTTAATGAGTATACAAGAAAGATATACCTCAAGAAAATTCCAAATAAAGATGATATCTCAAATGAATAACATGAAAATAAAGATTATATTATTACTCATAGTAATTAAAGTGACAAGTTTGTTTTAAAAATGTATATTATTTAATATTTATACTAAATTTTCTATTTACTTTTTATATAAAAGTTACTTAGAAGAATATTTTTTTTTATTTAAATGAATAATTTATGAATATATCTAAAACTTCCTCTATTACTATCAATATATTTTATTGCTTCATTATCATTTTTCATTTAATAAAATAATGAATTAAACATCTTCAGTTGTTCTGTCTTTCAACTGATCATAACGTAGGTTTCTCTAATTAATCAACAGTACATTACGTATTGTTACGTGACTATTGAGGGGCATATCTGCGTTAATGAAGGATGGAGGTCTTACAAAAAATAAAAGAACTAAATTTGATTTTAATTTATTCAACCACAGCTATTATTTACAACATTAACCTATCTCCACTATTACTCTTTTTACTTCCCAGTGAGAACAATAGGCATTTTACTCTTTTTATTTCCCAGTGAGAACAATAGGCGTTAACATCGTCTGCCACAATTGGCTGTGCAGTGGCTATACACAAATGTACGTAGTATTGCCCGCATACTAGGCGCTGTATCGCTGCAGCGGAATCTAGTGGAATCTTTGTGTGCATTTCAAACGAAAATGGTGGGTCATAGGCAGTTGCAACAAGGGGACCATTTGTGTTTCGTAAGTCATATAGCTCAATAAACCAGTATCAAACGTTCATAATTCCCAATGGTAACAAAGTTGCTGGCAGCAAGAGGGTGATTTTCATAACGGGCAGTGTTATAAATGTGGGTTTGTTCATAGGTTGAAGACCACTATAACATTACACAATGTTCCACAAATTGTACTTTCATCTCACCTGGTTTCCAATATTCCGCAAAAATACATTCCAAAATCTTCATTTTCAGGGACCTATTGCACCTGTACAAAGTGTCCTATATATTTGCATCCTGTGTGTGTGTGTGTGTGTTTATATATATATATATATATATATATATATATATATATATATATATATATATATATATATATATATATATATATATATATATATATATATATATATATATATATATATATATATATATATATATATATATATATATATATATATATAGACACACACACACACAGGATGTATCTAAATTCAACCGACAAACTTCAGGTGTAGCTTAATCACAAAAAAATAAGTTGAAACATATATACAAAATATGGTCTAAAATTAATTCTATGGGAGGTACACAATTTTGAAGTTGTAGTAGAAGAAAAAGTTTATTACAGTAGCACTGTAATGTACCTCTTTCTGGAATCTTACCTTCCCTTTAATAGAAACAAAAGTGTGTTATTGGGTATTGTGCATGCCCCACCTGCTAGGTATTAGTAAATATTATTTTGAAAGTAAAACATGAATAACTCGAAAACGGTGAGGTTTAGGATATTTACACAAAGTAACATTCTTGTTAATTGTAACATGAGGATTAATAGTTCATTCTTTAAATCCAGAATATGCTACCGCGACAGGGATGCTAGTTCAAAATAGCGGTAGTAACAGTGATTATTTACATGAAATAATTTAATGACGGTGACAAGTGTTATGATGTTTGAAGATCTTCGTTCAGTTAACCACTATTCAGACAATCTATGTTCCATCTTAAATATTATCTCCAATATTTGCAATAAACAGGTGTTCCAGGTCCAACTTCAAAGATGTGTACCACCCTTAGTATTCCCTTTATACCATAAGTTGCATATATGTTTTCAACTTATTTTTTATGATTAATTTAGTCAAAATTTGTCGATCAAATTTAGATACACCCTGTACATGTGTGTATATGTACATATATGTTTATGTATATATACACACACAAATATATGGATGAACATATACATGCATGCAAACTTCACACATTCACACAAAGAAGTCTGATCCACTAGTTCAAAAGTTTTAGGGCAGATGGCCCGAGGACAGACACAATCAGAACAGAGACAGAGAGGCAACGATACAATGCTTCAAACACATGGAGCTAAACACATAGAAAACAATTAATACTAGGCATGCTAATATTAAGTGGGACTTAAGTGGGAAATGTACTAAAGTAACACGATCAAAGTTCCTAACAAATGCAGAGAACAATAATTATTATGATGTTCAGTGTAACTTTTTCCCTTATGAGTTGATAAACTGCAGCAAATATCTCACGATGAAGGGTCACACGGTTCGTGTATTTCCGCTGATACAAATTACATGCTCTTAGGCCACTGCAGCCTGCCACATTGTACATCAAATGCATGTTGGCAAATTACTTCCACATAAACCTCAACATGCTGTCTACAATTCTACACACATGTAAGCCCAGCACACACCTTCTCGCTCATTTCACTTATGCTTTTGAGAATAGTAGACCAAATATTGGTTATTTACTATGTGTTTACCTCTGTGTGTATGCAGTATTGCCCACACGCCACACATTGTAATGTGCTGATGAAAACTTGGTATGCATTTTAAACGTAAACGGTGGGTCTTTGGAACATGGTGTACGAAAAGATGTTGTCTGTCAACATATTTAATGCCTGCAATAGGTACAGCAAGCATACAAAATTTGGTGAAAATTGGTTACTTATTTCAATATTCATGTTATCTGGATAGACAGATGAAAAAATTAAGGATGACACCTGTAAAATATATCTATACGAAATCAAAATACATAAATTAATAAGACAAAAATAGAAGAAAAAAAAATGGTGTAAGAGAGACAAAAAAAACTGACATGCATACATATATAGGACACCATATACATAAACAGAATATTAAAGGAGATACAAGCCTGTGAAAATTTAGTTTCGAAAACTTATTTTCACTGAATGCCTTGTACTTTCTGCCAGCGGTAGGGATGGCGGCAATTTACCAACAGTACATCCCACACGGTTGAAAGGGATACGACCATTTGGCACGCTATGGAGTGTGTACTAGTGCAGGGCATGCCGTTGTGTGCTGACATACTTCCTCAAGCCTAACAATGTGCATAGACCAAGGATAGCAAGCATTACGCATGTGACTCTGTAACATGGAAAGTGTAAGTCACCTTTTTTTTTGCGGAATCTGTAGGCTTTGTACAAGGCATTCGGCAAAAATACGTTTTCCAAACCCAATTTTTATACGCTCATATCTCTAATATTCCATTAAGGTATAAGGTGTGTGGTACATTTTTTACTTTTTTTGTCATAAGGAATCACCTGCCATAGTTTGGGTGTTTAATTTCCAAACATTCTGTATACATAACACTCATACATAATATATGCATAACAATGATATATATTATACATAACATACATACATAAAATACATTACTTAACACACACACATTTTATATATATATATATATATATATATAGAGAGAGAGAGAGAGAGAGAGAGAGAGAGAGAGAGAGAGAGAGAGAGACACACACACACACATGCATATATACTTTATAACATACACAAAATACTTATACACACAAACAATGCATAAACACATACATACACACATATATACATCCATCCATACAAAAAACTGCAATAATCCAGAAACACTACTGATGTATGTAGCAGCAGACTACGTATTTGAAAGAAACACATTAGTGTACACAAATTAATGAATGAGCCAGAGCACAGAAAAAGTTTAACATAAGAAATGAAAATCAGCAGCAAGAAAATGTCAAGTATGTATAATCATACATTTGAACTGGAGAGACTTACCATAATTCTCTTCTGGTTCACATTCATTATAAAAGAGATTGAGTGTTTCAGTAGTTGGTGCATCATTCACTTCTTCAAAGTTTTCAGTAAATGGTTCATCTTTTATATTGGTACTTGATACCATAGGTAAATTAAATTCTTCTTCAAAATAGTCTGGATCCCACTGAAATAAATCAATTTTCATCCTGTTAACTTCACTGTATTTGTAACAAACCAAATTTTAACAGAAATATGTTGTTCAAATAGTGTTTTTGTGTACTTTTATGCACAGAAAAACTAAAGGTTAAAGGATCTACCCATTGTAATAAACTCTCGAATACCTGGATACTAACTTGGTGATCATAAATTAAGAGCCATGAAAAGCACAGCTTGCAAAATAACAAATTCAGCCTCCTTGCTACATACACAAGCAACAATCATAATCACAAAGCACCCACAATTATGTGGTGGCTCCAGAATGTGCTATTCCACAGATCCAGCAGGTAACCGGCATCCAGATGTGAAAGCATGAGCCAAACACCTATTGTTGCCTTACCAGATGTTGGCGCAAAATGCTTCATGATCCAGCGTGATAGTGGCTCTAGGATGGGCAGCTGCCCAGATCCAGCAAGCCAATAGCACTGGGACACAAAGGTATGACCCAAATATATATTTTTGCATTACCAGGTGTTGGCACTATGTACTACATGATCCAGCATGCCACCAGTACTAGGATGTGAACGCACGACCCAACGTCTATTTTTTCCTTAACCTGACTGGGGGTACTTGCTGACCTTTCAATTAGGAGGCAAACTGAAACTCCTCCCTGTTGCTAATGGGGATCCTCTTGGACACACTCAAGAGTTTGCATGGGGTTCTCACTACCAAATAACAGAGGCTGGAAATAGCCAGAGCACAAGGTTTATTCGCTATGTTGCCCCTGATCACAAAGATTCCATGCTGCTTAAATGCCCTACGTCCCATACCCTGTGATGTTCTGTACCAGACTGCAATACCACTTCCTTAACTCAGCGTGACTGCCAACAACACCTTGGCATTGAGTTGTGGACCTGGAAAATATCACTATGTATATAGTAGAGCAGACAAGCATACAATGGAACAGAAAATGAATACAAGAGAGCTGGCTCACTGCTCTTTAAATACCTAGCAGTCACGAGTGGTGCTTAGGGGGTTTATGTGCTGCTATGGGTTAGTCAGTCATGGGGATGCATCAGTATTCATTCCACACAAGTGGTATGCACAGCATGTGGATTGTAAAAAAAGCATGGGTTCTGGGCACTCCTCATAATATCACAGGCTTGGCAGGGATGGCTGTGAAGTCCATCTAGTTGGGCGCAACAACAACATAACTGCTATATACAAATTATAATTAAAAGTGTCTAAAGCATTATTATAATGATTATGTAGCACTATAACCAGTACAAGATTAATTATAGGCCTGTAAGTGACTTCAAAAAAGTCAAGTACCGTTTCTCACAGTGCCACGCACTTGCTCATACTGACACTACACGCCACCTATATTAGTAAAATTGACGCCAGTCAAGAAGGCATCGGTGCAATGTTGTTTCAGTGTAGTGTCAGCCAGGAACAATGTGCCATTGACTATTCCAGCACCAAACTTGGAAACACTGAAAAACATTACGATGTTAACGAACGTAAATGCTTGGCGATCATCTGGCCTATAAAACGTTACCATGTTCATCTAGAACATCAAGTGTTCATGTTGGAACACCTTCGGTGTTCTAACATCCTATAAAACTATCAATTCCATTTACAATCACGCTAAGGATAGATAACCATTGCTTGTTGTCGCTGCACAAAATGTGCGAGGTCCGTAGCAAGCTTACTTGATGATCAATGCTGCTACAAAATTTTGACTTCGTTGTTGAACACGTGCCCGGCAAAGACAACCAATTAGCAGATGCCTTGTCACATTCCCCGAACAAGCAGGAAATAGCTGTAGACGAGGAAGAGTGGAAGACTGTACTACCTCCAGAAAACGTCACAACTCCAGTAGTATTGCAGCAAATCATTGTGAAACCACCCCAACAAAGCACACTAGCAGAAAAATGTGCAGACAACATTAACGTTTTTGTGTTAAATCAACAACAAATGTCCATAGAGGTGACGGAGATAAAGGCACAGTGCGAACAGATGGTGATAGAAGGGTGATGGGTGATTGACAACAGTCTTGAGACAAATAACATCAGTCAGTCAGGAGGTTGGTAGTGCCTTTACGTGCAGCCAGGGGCACGCACTAATGTTATTCACATCGCCCATAGCAACAGCCTATCCGGACACCCCGGCACAGCACAAACGGTGCGTAACATTACATCATTTTATTTGTAGCTTGGCCTCACGGAGGAAGTGAGAGAATATGTGTGCAAGTGTCATGCATGTAATGTTTACAAAACACGTAGATCAGATGGAAACGCCCAACAACAGCCAGGGAAAATACAAAGTCCCTTTGAAGATATTGCCATAGACCTCGTGGGGCCGTATCGACGTTTATCGGACGGAAAACATTTTGTACTTGTGGTAACCAATTTGTTTAAATGTTGTGAACTGTCTGCATTGCCGAGCGCAAGCATATGACACATTACTGCAACTTTGAAAGAGGACTTTTTTTCCCACTGGGGCTACCCCAAGACATTCCTAAATGACAATGCCACTCAGTTATCCGGTCCACATTGGATAGTTATGTGTACAGAATGGCACGTTGAACACCACACTACCAACATTTACTACGCACATGCAAACCTGACCAAACAAGGAATAAAGGTACAACTGCGCCTATGAGTCGGTGAAGATCACACAACATGGGCGCAGCACATACTAAACATAGCTTTTTGTTTACGTAAGCACATCAATGAAGCCACAGGGAAATCTCCTGCTGAGTTGTTGCATGGCGCCGGCCTGGCATGCCCAGGGGAGTTTGCCTACAGTGCACCGGACTCGAACCCAGATGCTGCAGACTCTGAGGTAAGGGAAGGGGGGAGAAGGCATTGTCATCACGAAGTACATGAAAACAAAAACACCATGATCAAAAATGGCTACCGGAAACCAAATGACTACCTAAGCCCTTGTTAGCAGATGATTATGTTTACGTGCATACGCACCACTTAACAGCCAAACAGAATTTTTGTGCGTGACTTGCCCCCGAATGGATCGGGCTGCACAGAATCTAGAATCCTGGAACAAATCAGTCTCATGTCCTACCTAGTGTAAATGGGGCAAAGGAAGAGGTGTAAGGTCCACAAGGATGATATTTATGCAGTTTCCAATCCCGACGACGTTGAAGAACCACGTCCACTTGACAACTAAGAGTATGCATGTGAAAAACAAAATGACCCTGCTGTATCAAACAAGGCCACGCCTGTAAATATCAACATGACATGGATTTCCAACTGTAGGACCAGCAATTGGTCAACCAATCAATGTGGTCAGAGTAATGAGACATATTTATATATAAACCTAAGTAGTGCTGCAGTGGCAGGAGTGATTGGTATTTTGTCGTCTAACCCAAACCCAAGCAACACCAGAGGTAGAAGTCCTATGTCATCATTAGGGCAGTCACCCTTTGATTTTCGTGGCTTCCCAGTGGACTAGAGGAACAGCCAGGTGGCCGTCGACGTCACGACCCTGAAAGCAGCAGCAGCATTATCATTCTCGTACCGCAAGCTTGCGCTCTACCCTGGTAAAACCTCAAATCACATCTTTGCTATCCATATAACTTAGTTCCTGTAAGTTCCAGAAGGCAGTGCCGTCAGTGTGATAAGTAGTGTCGAAATATATCACAATTCTTCAGAAGTTTTTTTTTTCAGGAAAAAAAAAACACACACAAAAACAAAGTTCGATGCTACACCGAAGGTGTTCCAACATCCTATAAACTATCAAATCTTGAAGCTGGTTTTGTTAACTATACACCTATAGCTGTGCTTGTTCCAGACATTATTTCTTGATGCAAGTGTAATTGTTTTATTTGGTAATGCTTGCCTTAATAAGAATTAGAAAGTATTTACAATTAATTGTCAACAGTTATAGAATAACTCCATGTTTAAATTTCACAATGGATGTTCGACAAGAGAACTTGCTACCTTTTGAGAAATATCAACGAAGATAGTATGCGTTCTTGAGTAGGCATAATTGTTTGTTATATCTGCCACTTTGGCCGCAAAAATATTGTAATTATTGACATTTAATGTAACTGTAAATTACATGGCTCCTGTTTACTTGCGAATGCTCGTTTAGTAAAGGTTAGATTACATTACTCAGTGTATGTGTTAAATTAACTATTTCTAAAGAATCTAAGAATCTGTATGAGCTAGCTTTCAATAAGGGGTGGGCTACAATTGTCATACCTAACACATTCAGAGTTATGTCTGGGCTTCTGATTGGCTGTTTATTGACGCACAGCTTTTAAGTGTACCTTGGACAAACTTTCCTTCAAATAGGCAAAGTGTGTCAACCACGTGGAAAAGCTGATTGCAGAGGACTGGGAGAAGGAAGTGCACGAAGCTGCTGTCATACCTCAATTCATCATCTCCTTGGATCCGGATTTGGACACCACTGATGAAGATGATCCTGGCAGTGGCGATGAAGTATTGGTAGTGCCACTGACAGAGGTACCAGGCTGTTCTACTGCACAGTAGGTGCTGGATGGTCAGTGACGGTAAGGTTTGTATGGTCAGGTAAAGGTATTTGCAGTTTTCAGTTGCTTTTTTGTAGTATACACATATCTGTTATGGGTGGGTACTATTTGTTATTGAAGTCCACATGTGTTTATGTATTTGTCATGTTGTTTGGTAAGAAATGCTGTTTGGTTTTCAGTGTCTAGTATAAAACAAATATTACTGATATGTTTTTACATAATATATACAGTTTTTGCAAAATTTGTTCTAAATGTTCAAATGTGTGTTGCATGGTACGATAACGTTATGTATATTGAGTTACTTGTTAACATAAATGTCATTGTTAACATGTTTGGAATCTTGTTAATATAAGTGTCATGTTAGTTTTACATCTTAGAAATTAAGTTCTATACTAATATGTAATTTTGTTGTGTGTGTCGGTCATACACAAGATAAAAGTAACTTGCCTGTAAGTATTACTTTTATAATTGGTCCTTTACACTATCATTTTGCTGTCATATGTGGATATGTATTGGTTTTACATTAATAATAAAACATTTCTTTCAGCTTTGTGTGTGCGCGCATGAACCATTTTTCATAAGCATAGTAATTTTCTTTAAATACTTTTCTCATTTAAGTTTTCAGTTTTGCTGCAGTCATTGCAATGAAGGAACCACAACAATGATGAGAGTCCATGCACTTTCCCGGTAAAATTCGTTTCTCGAGGTCTGTGTGGGTTTGACAAAAAGAAAATGTCACACCCATTTGCGCCACAAGAGACACTGGAAATGTGGTCATCACCGGATCGGTATTTCACTTAGCTATAAATAACATACATTATATTTAGAATTGTTTTGTACAAATGAAGGTGATGCCAGTTACAAACCTGGTATACCCTTCTGTTACCACTTCAATTCACAGTATAAATGTTCAGTTCTTTTTTAGAGGGTCTCAGAATGGTACGAACACAGAGTAACTGTGTCAAAAAAAATGTACATATACACAAATGCATTTGTTGATATGTTTATATTTTTAGTGTAAATTATTTTTATTTTACATGTACATAATAGGCCTATGTTTAAATATATTTATCTCCATTTATAAAGGTGCATATAAAACTAAGCCTTAAAATGTACGTATACATGCACATATCTTTATATATATAATTCTTCTGTGCGTGTGTATGTCACTGAACTCCTCCTAAACGGCTGGACCGATTTTGATGAAATTTTTTGTGTGTGTTCAAGTGGATTCGAGAATGGTTTAGATTCACAATTCGGTCCACAACAAAATGTTTTTTTAATAAATCATTATTTCAGCGGAAATTCCGGATCCGAATATTGATCAAGAATTGTTTGACATTGTTACTACTAAGTTATTGTTGATCTTGGAATGTTTTACATTGTATCCGGCAGACAGCGCTGCGATCGCGGTGTCGAATACCCAAAAATATTTCATTTTACTTCCAGTTTGTCCCGATAGTGGCGCTGCGATCAGATTCAGGAGAATTTTGTGTTGTTATTGTGTTAAAATAAATCGCGTGCTAATTGAAATATTACATTCAGATGTAATTAGTGTGTGAAGGGTTTTGAAGTGTAGATAAAAACTATACATTGTGCAAATTTAAGTTTCTATTCAACATAGCTTCTATATTCAACTTAGCTCATAGTATATACATATTCACACGCAATCGATACGTCGCATTGTGGTAACTGTACATGTGATGACGTCAGGTATTGTAATAACTTTTTATAAAAATTTTCATCAAAACGGCCCAGATTGTTACAACTTATTAAAAAAAGTTTGAAATTATCGGATTTAAGACATATGTACAGGACAACGTCTGTTGGGTACGCTAGTTTTATATATTTTACTTTTTTATATATTAAATATTTTTATATACTGCCATGTTAGCGCCATCACGTTAAGTTTATTAGCACCATCTACTTCTGTGCAGTGGTGTACTCTTTGCTCGGCTTAGATCCCCTCGTCTTTCCTTGCTGTTCTGCCTCCATGGCTTCTTCCTTTCCCCTTCATGCATCGTTATTTTTTTTTCATCATTTTTTATTTAAGGCCTTGCACAGCCTCGCTATGTCTACTTCATATGCTTCAGAAGTCAGCTACGTTATGCTGCTACCTTATGCCTGCAGGATGTATTTTTTTCCTGGTGGCTTAGTTGCACTTAACTTCGGTCAGCTGAAGCCAAACACAGCTACCATGTTTTCGAGCTTACGTTTTACTAGTCATGCTACAGAGCTATGGGGCACTTAGAAAATGGTGAGTCGTGGGAAACGTTAAGTCTGTGGTACAGTATTTAAATGTTTGGTAATTTGTGTGACAAGTGGTGTTGTACCTTGGGTGTGCAAGTAGTGCTAGATTATTTCAAAATCTGGATTTGGCTGCCCTTCCAAATTATTTTTCAGTTTAACTAATATGTGATCTTTTTTAACGTGTCGTGTTAGTTCTTGTTACCACCGAAGTTTAATGTTTGCTTTTTCACAGTTTCCATGACTTCATCGCTAGGGCATTCATTTTTCAATTGTTTGTTGTGTAAAGTTTTTGTCTATCAGAGCTTTGACAGGACCCAATAAATTATATACATATATATAAATATATAAAATCACGTGTTATATTTATAATATACATGTTACATTTAGCAGTCCTGAGATGTAAACATTGAGTTTATTAACATGTGGCAATCACATGGCAATGTTTGTTTACATGTGGCAGAAGGATACATAATGGGCAAGAAAGTAGAACTTTAGCAGGGCTTTCAAAAGTACTCACTTTATCGTGAACGGCTTATACTAATAATATGATTCTCGTTCCTGTCGATCATACTAGCAGGACGCTTCTGCGCTTTATCAAGGAATTCATAGAGCCTGGAACGAAAATTATAAGCGACTCTTGACGTGCTTATAATTGCCTTTTAGAGCAGACTACGAGCACCTTCGGTTGAAACATAGTAGGAATTTAGTTGATCCCGACACAGGGACGAACACCCAAAGGATAAAGCGTGTGTAGCGGGATGTACGGCACAGTCTTTATTGGTATGGGAGAAGGATGCTTCACTTTGTCGGGTACCTGGCAGGGTTCATGTTTCGCCGCCGGTACCCCAACAAACATATTCGTTTACACCACTTTCTATTCACTGAACGGCAGCTCTAGCCACTGCGTACATGGGTCAGTAATATCAAATACATTCAACAACATGTTTTATTATGACAGTGATTTATGTATGTGGGTAGTTATTGCATGTTACTGTAGGGCGTGAAGGGTTTACATATTGTTAGATGTATAGTGATTTGAAATGTAGCAAACCTAACCAAATTAAACCTAACTTCACAGTAGGTGAATCACAGGTGGTGGATGAACCAACACGTGCTTAGTTATTATATTGTATGTTTGTGAAGTTAGGTTAGGTCTTCTTGCATTTAATGTGCTTAAGCAACACAATTTACATATACTATACATCGGTTTTAAGTGTTTTACCCCACAATCTTCTTGATTTTCATAGCCCTCCCCACTATAGTATTTGGTAGTATGTACTGCAAATATTGTGATGTCCCTAGTATCTATATTCATATTGTGTTGATGTGGACCGTGCCTTCGCCCTAGGCCATTCACCACGTCATGTCAGTTGAAACGTCACAATGCACAGCAAACGCCACAAGGAGTCGCCAGTGTTACTGTGTGCATGTGTACGGTGTAGCATATAAAAGTGTAGAATATGTTTTTCATAGCCTTTTCAATTTAGTAGGGCAGTGTAAATTGAGTGTCTTGTGTGCATCTTTTGTTTTTATGGATATGTTTTATTCCTGCAATAGCATTAATTGTATTATTAGAGCTCTTGTATTTACTAATTGTGCAGTGAAAGAATCCTTATATGCAACTAGTGTTCCATAAGTAACACAGACGACAATGTGTCTGCCATTATTATTGTTTTGATTATCAGTGCAAGATTATGTATATTATATATGCCAGTGTTTATGTCAGTGCTTGTTTTATTTTATCCTGTGTTTCCTTAATCTGTCACGTAAGTACCAGAGACAAATGGTCTCACAGTGCAGTGTTTTGTTAGATATAAGTATTATAATAATATTTGAGTTTTATGTATTTCTGATGTGTCCAACAGTTCATGCATTTGATGCACCATCTTGTGGAGGCACAAATGGCCACACGTACAATAACAGGGATACAAAATTATGTATGTAAATATTATTCATAATTTATCACGTAAGGTTTTCATGCATTCAAAGGGTTTTTAGAATTTTAGAAATATTAAATGTTACAAACCAGTATGGCCAGTATTAGAATACTGACCATCGGCAGTATTCACAACATTAAGTTTCGAATGGACCGGTGCACAGAACCACATGGCTGGATAACCTACAAAAATACTAATTCAGTTTTATCAGAGCTTTTATGTGCCATAATGTGAACTTACGTAATTTGCCACAATTTTAATACATAAGGACATAATAGACTTCACACGGGAAGGGCCCCAAAATGTTATTGTAAATGTACGTGGAAAGAGAGGTTACGTTACCATGGCAATCGGAAGTGGTTGAGTTGCAAAATATTTTTCATACTTTATTATACACATGTTTAGATTTATTAGAAGGGTTTTTGTGTAATTCCATATAATCAAGATTGCAATTGTTCATATCATTCAGTGTAATCATTGTTTAATTAATCATGTCATGTGATTTGTTGGCAGGAGTCTCCGCCAACGAACGAGTTCTGTGCTAAGAGAGTATAGTAGTAGCATCCTAGGTCTCGTGGGGTGACCACCGCATCGCGGTGCTATGGGCACATAATCTTTTAACATCTAATCATCATGTAATTCTGTAAGTTAAACGTAATCTACGTGAACTGTTTGTGTTTCCAGCCCGGAGTATGCGTCATCCCACACCTCTGTCCGTATTGTACACGACTGAGACGTAACATACATTATTTTCATGTAGGCCCCTTGGCCATTTTGTTCCGTTTAACAGCCAGCCTGGCTATAACAGCGGTTTACGTATTTTCAGTGCCCAGTTGGGAATCAAGTGTAGTAAAATTACATGATGGCAATACCTGCGTTTTTATTGCATTTAGCCGCATCTCGGCTACATAACTTTAAACATTAGTAATTATGGTAACTTATGTACCTTGAATCGTGGTGTTGGGCGGCCATAACAACCCATCAGGAGTGAGTTGACATTTGAGGAAGGCCTATAATCCTCACTATCCTAGGCACTCTGGATTTAGTATCATTCTGGTGGAATATTCAACACTGGCAATATTGCCATAGATAACGGACTACAGGAACAGCCAGGTGGCCGTCAGTCACGACACTGAGAGCAGCAGCAGCATCATCATCATTCTTGTGCTCGCACCGCAAGCTGGCGCCCTCCCCTGGTAAAGCCTCAAACCACATCTTTGCTATCCATATAACCTAGTTCCTCTAAGTTCCAGAAGGCGGTTCCGTCAGCGTGATAAGTAATGTCGAAATATACCACTTTTCAGAAGTTTTTTCCGGAAAAAACACACACACAAACACACAAAAACACGCACGCACAGAAATAGTCAAGTAGTTACATTAAAAATTAATTATACTAACAGGTGATTCTAAACAACACCGACCTACCTTAGCAAGTTGTGCGGAATGGCAAACCAAACATTTTTCAAATGTCTGGAAAAGCATGGTGTGGGCAATGTGGGGCATCAAAGTTCGACAATGCTTCAAATATGGTGATAGGTGTGCATTCCACATTGTGTCATGAAACCACCACCAACCCAAGAAGAGCATCACACTGTGCAGTAAATTACCAAAGGGATTTGAATTGTTGAACCCCTACTTGATTAC
The DNA here is from genome assembly GCA_029891345.1 of Dryococelus australis. Taxonomy (NCBI): domain Eukaryota; kingdom Metazoa; phylum Arthropoda; class Insecta; order Phasmatodea; family Phasmatidae; genus Dryococelus; species Dryococelus australis. Next base: position 81,799,842 of record CM056994.1, read on the forward strand.
AGCGCCTGCACTGGCAGTGCAGAGATTGATGCATATATGGTTATGTGCTCAGTAGTTAAGTTGCTGCATAATTTTTTGTGCAATAAAATCCTTCCCTGATGGTACAAGAGTTTCATAAAATACCATTCACAATACCCTGAATAATAAACGAGAAGTGTCAGATCTGGTGATCGTGATGGCCATAGAATAGGCCCGACAGAGCCCAAATAATGTTTTTGGACTGGACCCGCTCTTGAAAAATTATCGCTTTGCCATCTCTCACAACATACTATGTGTTGTCAGTGTTGTTTTGACTCTCCCAATGTAGTCAATATTAACCAAGCTAATTTGTCAACACAAAAGTACTTTTACCTTAAATTCCTGCTTAATTTCATCTTCTAGATTTGGAAACACAATTGCATTTGGCTCTCCTTGAAAACTGAGGTGAAGTGCCATTTTTCTTAAATGAAGAAGAATATGCACATGTGACTACATTCCTGAAACTGAACACATAATTAACATGTACGACCTACATGTACGTCTTAACATTCTTAATTGACAGCATTGTGTATTAAACTTTTGTCTCCATACAAAATTAATTTTCAAAAAGTGCTAAATATTAATTTACTGCCAATTTTACAGGCTTAATCTACTATCATTAACGCATTAAAACAATATTTATTGAAGACACTATGAAAACTTTAACTGAATTTGTTTCACAGTACCCAATTACTATCTAAATGAAAATGCTGTCTTTAATATTGGCTAGAAAGAAAACTGCAGAAAAATCATGGATATGTATGCATTCACATTGGTTGGTTACGCAGACTACAAACTGTGAAAGGTATACATAATGGTATACATACCCCCACTTTTAAGCTTGTGATTTTCTTGTCGAATATTTACTTTATTTGACGATAATGACTATGGACAATTTGAATAATACAAAAGCAATGTTCCATGTTTATATATGTACATACATCAACTGTAATATCATGCTTGCATCGTACTATCGAGGGGTCCAGCAAGACTGTACAGTGAATTTCCCATACATTTCCCCACTTTTTCCTAGAAATTCCAGTATACCAAAATATTATATGATAAATAATCAAGGAGAATAAAAGTCACGTAGTTTATCTGTGAATGTTTTTATTCTAAGAAAAACTGGTTTCACAATACAGTGACATGATACGGTGCGACACATCTGATGACAACAAACGACAAAACTCAGACAATGTGTTTTCACTATCAAGCGACACTTGATCTGCAACTAATGTCATCTCAGACGGTGCTGCTGAATATTTTGGAAAGAATACATTACTACAGCCAAGAAGAGTGCACTTGTAGACAATATCCAGGGAAAAAATTGCATTTAAAAACTAACAAAAATCACAAAATGGATTGTCAATATTAAACAGTACAACTAATTCAAGTTTACTTCTGTTGTAGAGGCAAATAACTGTAACAAGTGTTTTTCTTGTGTCACATTCTGTATTTCATTACTTTTTCTTTTTTTAAAAAGTAAGTATTTTATACTTTTTCATCTTCACAGTCGTCCAACGTCAAAAAAACTACATTTGGCGGCAACCAGCCAGCCTCACTCTGGCAACAGCTTATTGTACCACTCTGGCTACAGCTCATTGTACCTCATCACACTGTGCTATTGTGAAACCAACAAGTAATTCTAGTAAACCTGCTGTTTGTAACAGCATACACACAGAGATGGGCTCTTAAATACAAACCACTGTAACCAAAAAAAAATCCCTAAATTTCAAATATTATCTTTACTTGAAGTACCTCTCTGAAAGAGATGTTCACTCAAAATTATGCTGCCCAAATAAATCATTAATCATTCATGTTTGAAATAACAATAATACACCTATAAACAAAATAAGAGCAAAACCGCCAAACACTGCAATAAATATAAACAGTCAAATAATACATTTCCTGCCATCCTGAAAATAAGCTTTCGTGCATAAATTTAAGCATACAGACTTGCTGAAGCAAAAAAAGTTTACCATTCTACACTATCAAATTATCACCATCGTGGCAAGAAAATATAGCTTTATCACTGCCATTACAAGAAAATATGGTCGCCATACATAAAAAATGATATTTTCCTTGACTCATGCTGGATTTACACTGACATGACAGATGCAACGCGACAGGTGTGACGTCACTGTAAATTATGTTTGTAATGAAAACACTATAATGTGATGCAACACCAAAAACACTATTTTGACCACTCATGGCTGAAAATACGAAAATGTCTCAGAAGGCCATCTGTGTATTTATGAGAAGGAACGAATAAGAATAACTTGAAACACAAACAATGACATGAAGGTTTAGGTTTTAAAGTTTTCCAGTTGGAAAAAATAGTGGGCCTAACCATATCAATGTAGGATATTATAGCTAGGTTGGCATTTCAACCTGTTTTACTTTTGCTAAGTTACGTTTGTTTGCATTCTGTTTATTTCATTTCGAGGGTAAAAAAGAAACAGGGATTGTATTGTGAGGGAAGGGGGGGCTTCAGTTTAACGTCTTTAGTGAGATGGCATTGTTTTAATGTTCTTACGAGTGTGTGGCATTTTAAGTTACATTTTGTTTTGATGGGGCAGTGGAAAGTTTTGCTCGTATGGAAATAACATTCAAATAATTCTAACATCAAGAATTTTAACTTAAATGAAAAAATAAAATATGACACATACACTCATTGGTGATAGACCTACATGCATACATACATACACTCGCAATTAGGCTACCACCCGGTGGCGAGCTCTCTCATCTCTCCTTTACCCAACCAACACCTTTTCCACTCCCTTCCTGAACTTACCAACCCCTCTTACAGATACCAATTCCTCCCTCGACACATTCCACTCCCTCAAAGACCTCACAAGCATGGACTGCCTACCTCGCTCCGTTCTCCTCCACGCCCTCTGAAGCTTCTCATTGTTGTTTCCTCTTCCTCTACTTCGCTGTTCGCATTCATACAGATACAGCAATATACCACACACTATGACCGAAGTTAACAGTTAACATTATACTCCAGTTCACGATATAAGCAAACAAAAAAATATTATTTACACACTACGAAAGTATTGAAAGTGCAACTTTTTCAGGCCACCTGTATAAGAAAAATTATAGTAACAGTTTACTAATACATTATTTACAAAACACGCTAAGCTTACTGTTTGCAAAATTCGCAACCTCCTGAACACGTGCTTTTCTATGGAAATCCTTGCAAGTTTACATCATTTAAAATCATGTTTGTTCGTCATTAGCATTAAATAATTTATTTGCAGAACAATTCAGTAAAATCAACACTGTGCAAATTTCCTGAAACCAACAAACTTGACATAAATTATATTTGTGTCATATCATTGCAGACAGTATTAAAGGAAATCAGCTAAACTAGCCATTTTACTAAGCGGTAAACACATGCAGATTAATATTACATTTCACTCAAGAAAATGCACTACAACAGTACCTACAACTAACGTTGCTTAAAAAAAAAGCAAATAAAAAATAATTAACAACAGATAGAATATTTCAACATCCGCAATAAATCTTCGCATGCATGTTATTAAAAATGTTACCAACTGATCATTGCCACCACTCTTGCAGCAAGCAAATATACTCATTAAATGACAATTATCACACCCACGATACAACAAAATTAGAAATGATTTCTATTCAGAGAGTCCGTCGTGCCTGGGATTTCTGTCACGTTGACGTCATCAAATACTTGTTTGTGATTGAATGAAGCACTAGTTCTGTCTCATCGCGTCATGCCTGTTGCGCCAATATAAATCCAGCATAAAACACATTACAGAAATGTTACAGCTCTTACACCTAAACCAAAAAACATGACCTTATGACCTTTTTCTGATAATTAGGTCATTTTAAATTTTGAAGAGCAGCGGGCATTCAGTGAAATCTGTTTCCAAGTTATCCACTTTCTCTTCCTCCATTGCAATTTGAATTTTACACTTCAAACTTGATGTTGACATTCCAAAGTCAAACTTTTGTTAGGCCTATAAAGCAATAAATAATATTTACTGTGAGAACAGTGCAAATTTATAAGCTCTAAGTCTATTAGTCTATTAAAAATTATTTTTACTATTATTTTGTATTTAACAACAATGCTGCACTCTTGAGATATGTTTGGTGCAGTTCTGAACCTATTTTTAAACATGCCCAATAATTATACTGAACCTTTTGCCACATACACCGGGCTATTTGTGCATTATAGGTTTATTTTGAACCTATTTTGCAAAGTGTGTGTGAGAGAGAGTGAAAGAGTGTGAGAGTGAGTGTGAGAGTGTGTGAGTGTGTGATTGAGTGAGAGGGCAAGAGAGAGTGAGAGTGCGCAAGAGTGCACGAGAGAGTGTACGTACGTGTGTTTGCTAGTCACACAGTCACAGTCAGTCATAAGCGATTCGTGATTGGTTACTTTATGGCCAAGGGCCAATAGCCTGTAGCCAAGGGCATGGTAAAGCTAGGGAAGTTTTGGAGGGGAAAATGGTTGGGGAAAAAAAAAGGGGGAGGGGAGAAATTAAAATAAGTGTAGGAAAGAGGAAGGGGAAAAAGCAGCCAGCGACTTGATGGCTTAAACATTTTTATTTAAAATGTGATGGTAAATGCCAAAACCACTCTGGACAATACGCATGTAAAATGAAATCTACTTACAAGAAAGAGACACGTTCATATGTTTACTTACATGAAGCAATGACGAACCCAAGATGCCAAAAACTAGACTATGTACAAACATACATTTTTTGTTCCCAGACTAGGCCAGTCTTTACCTGACTCATTCAACATGACAATATATTGTTAACAGAGAATGAAAAATTATCTTTAAGGCTGTGCCGTTTGTTAGCACTCAGTATTTTTTAAACTGCATTCTTTTAAACTTGGGAATATTTTTGTTTTCAAGGCAAAGCCTTCTGTGTTCTTTTCTAGCATCTAAATTTTTTGCATTTTTTTTTATGTAGAGCAAGGTTAAATAATTTTTTTTGCCACTGTTTTTGTCATTAATTTATTTAATTTACTCAAATTCATTTATCAATATTCTATGATATTGTTACTTTTCATTTTTAAATTTATAGGTGACCCATTATACTGATCTGGCTTAAACCACTGTTTCAACCCATTGAAATTTTTTTGTTAGTGTTTCAAGCGATCAAAATGTTAAATGTTAAAATTAAGTTAAATTCTGTTATGGAGTATTTATTTGTGACTTTCAAATTTAAGTTCTTTGTTGTTAATATTATTTTATTTTCTTTCTGTTAAAATTAGTTTATTATGTATTTCTGGTATTAATGTAAAATACGCTTAACATTATTTTTGAAGTGAGCCGACAACACTGCACGTATCTGGTATCTTCAGAATGCTCCCACTTTTGCCTACATCAACTCTTGTGATGGCATGACCAAGTATTCTAACTAAGCTACATGGTGTAATCACACAGATTTTACCACTTTTGGTGAGTTATTCTTTTAGGGTTTGTTTTTCCTCGCCTCATTTATGTATTTTTGTGGCCGTACCTCTTAATTTTTTGCTTTTATTTAATTTTTGCAGTCGTCGACCTTGCCGGTCGGTAAACATGCTCCTCTGAAGCCATTGTGATGCCTTGTAGATGAGGCATGACGAGTTTCACTTGAAATGGCCTCGCAGCTTCTTCATGCACAGTGCGGTTTTGTAAGGCCTAACAACTTGCTGGCGTTGGCAAAGGGAATGTCCCGAAGATGGGACAAATACCAGGAAAGTCAAACTTGCAAACCAATTTCAGCATCTTCATGAAGTAACACAAAGACTGTTAGACTGTTGCTGAGTCACGATTTCAGAATTAAATTAATTACCACAATGTTTTGCTAATTTTGCTTTAATCAGCATTTGTTATTTAAATTAAAACTTTCTATCGTCCATCTCAAGCTTAGATTGCAGTACAGGGCTTATGGCACTCACTGTTGCCAGATTGCTTCAGCTTTGTGACGTAACTGGCAAGCTGAGAAACAAATGAAGGAAACTGCCTGATTAAGAGAATTTTTATCTGTTTACCTCCCTTCCAACTCGTAAAGGAGTCCAATCCTGTGACGCAAAGCTAAGCGGCTCCTTTGAACCTGAAGCCTGTGAGATATGCTATTATTGTGATTGAACAGCAGGCACGCAACGTAAATAGTTTTCTTTTTCGAAGTTGCAAAAAATAAATTATCAGGCAACAGTGCCTGCACGAACAAGGACAGCGTTAACGACAGAAATTGTGCATTGGAAAGAGAGAGTGAATGTCTATTACACGCTCTATAGTCAACCTAACATAAAACAAAATCTTTTATAAATGTCTTGCTAACTTTGCTTTTTTTTTTGTCACGAAAAATGTGTTGTATCATCAAAAGAAAATTTCTTTTGTATTTTTTAATTTTAAATTTAAATTTTCATGGGATCCCATAAGAAATTATTCTTAATATATATATAATAATGAAACACAAAGAAAACATACTCAGAACCAAAGTATAATTAAGTTAATTTTTGTTGTAGATCAGAGATGTATTGTTGTTGTTAATTCATATTGAGTCGGAGAATATAATTCAGTTATTTGATCACTTGGAAATTATAAGTTTTCCTTTTTAACACATAGCTCATTTACTTTTAAATTTATAAATTACATAATTTTGTGGTATGCACTAATAATAATTTTTTTAAATATGTAATGCATTTGAAGGGTGCTGAAGTGGAAATTTTGGCTCGGCCTCGTTGCTACAAAAGCGACGAGGCGGAGTTCATGCACTGTTATTTCCAACTTTTCTGAAGCCCAGCTTATGTTCTACTTTCAAATTATTCCTCCACCTGTTGCAAACAAAGCCTAGCCAAGTCTAGAAAATTACACCAAAGGGACAATGCATCACAATCTCATGCATACTCACTTCAGTAATATTCTGTATAATAACCATTTCATTTTCTTCCTGTTTTTATTCATGTTAATTACAGATGAAAAAATAAAATCTATACATAAAATATAAGCAAAAATTCAATTTAATTTAAAGTAATATATTTTTATGCTAACAGAATTTTAAAATGCTTGTGATACTTTACATATTTAGGAAACAACCAAACATGTAATAGAAATAATTTTTCAAATTTTCATTCAGAAAGTATGAAGAAACAGCTACAATACTATAGGTACATATTGAGTGAGCTCTTACAAACTGGAGAGTTTTTAAACTTGTGCAAGTAAACAAATACAGTAAGACTTATCCTCGAACAAAGTCATAAATAAAGAAACCTTTCAAATTTTTATCGGCCTTTCTAATATTTAGTGGAGAGCAAGTATTTGTGATTGTTTTGTTTTACATTTTGTCTACATTTGTTCCCATAGGCCTAGCTTGTGTTTATGTAATGACTTTTAACTACATACTAATTTAGGGCTATAATTAATTCAAAATATTTTACCTGGCAATGGTTTCTGGAAATATTTTCCACATCATCAGGAACAGACATGATTTAAACACGCTAGCAGATATTGAAACAGAGCAGATGAAATTACAACAATATTTAGAAATAAATGGATGTAAACATTGTGGGTTAGTTGTTGAAGAAGGAATCGCTAGTGATCACTGTAACAGATGGTTTCACTATCCTTGTGCCAGAGTTAATGGCAATGATGTTCCTGAGAGTGACTGGAAGTGTTTTCATTGTCATGTTGAGGGGAAGTTGGACGAAGCAAAACAGACTGCTTTTGTGTTTCAGGAACAAGTGGAAGAGAGAGAGAGAACTAGAAAGAATGAAAGATGAAATTGAACACTGGAAATCAGAGCACTCAAAAACTGTCAGCAAGCTGACAGCGGTAACAAGGGAGAATAGAGAGTACTCCCAGACATCTGTTCATCCTCTGAATTGCCAGTCTCCCAAGATGCCAGGAATGATTACAGAGTTATTACAAGTAGGTGTAGGAAAAACAAAAAAACCAGTAATCCATTCCCGCCGCTTGTCAGTTCACAGGTCTGCGAGACAATAACAGCTTGTAGCAACAGCTTTGCTGTCCTCGCAGACCTGCAGGAAGAAGTTGAGTTCATCCCCCTCCCAGCGCCCAACAACCCAGCAAAGCCCAAGAGGAAAGTGCTGATCCTCGGAAGCAGTCACGCGAGAGGCCTAGGAGAGCGCATCAAAGACAAACTGGGAGAGGGTTATGACATTATCACGTTTTGTAAACCTAATGCAGGCCTTGGCAGTGTGGCAGAAGATGTAAGGAGCTTAAGTAAAGGCTTTTGCAAGTCAGATCAGGTTGTTTTTGTTGGGGAAATAGGCAACAGCTTTGATAGGGACAAAAACTATTCAGTTGGAGCAGACATCAACAACATTGCCAGGGCCACCAGTCACACCAATGTGTTGGTCTGTGAGGCAATGCAACGGCATGACAAACCTTTCTTACAAAGGAAGGTGCAGACAGCTAACATTGCTGTGCAATGTCTGGCAGACTGAGCCATGTTGGTGTAATTGGTCTAGAGGAAATAACCAGGGCTGACCACGCGAGACATGGTCTGCATTTGAGTCATACTGGCAAGGGAAAACTTGCTGACCTCATTGCTAGTAGGATTCTTACAGACCATGGATCAATAAAAAATATCCAGGTAATCGTTGGAAACCATGGAAATTTTTTAGGCTAAAGAAACCCATGCCCATAAGGCCTAATTCATGTTACAAAGAAATTTTATTTTCACACTCAATACCAGAAACATTCAATAACTGTGCAGATATTAAAAAATCTACCATAATTAATGAAAATAATTTGTATTTATTCAATACGAATATTAGAGGTTTAATAAGCAAAATTCATGAGCTATCTGTGTGCTTGGACGAATTATCCGCAGAACGCAATTTGGATATACAAATATTATGTCTAACAGAAACACATTTAACTGAATCCTCTGCTAAGCAAATTAAAATTCCGGGTTATTACCTCTGTTCCACTTATTATAGAAATAGCATGACTAAGGGTGGTACCAGTATTAAAAAAAAAATAATTGAATGTTTAAAAATTACACACATTTGTTATGCAAAGATCACGTGTTTGAGTGCAGTTATGTGGAAGTAATAACTGACAAATTTAAAAAAGTGGGGGTCCTCACTATATATAAAGCCCCTTCTGCCAACTTAAGTAAATTCTTAAAATTTCTTCAAGCAAATCTTAAAGCCATTTACAGAGCCAATCTAGAAATTATTCTCTGTGGAGACTTTAACATTGATTATTTAAAAGAAAGCAACCAAAGAACTGAACTCGATAGTCTACTCAGTTTCTTCAACCTTAAATACGTAGTAAACTTTACTAACAGCCAGCGGCGGTAGAGCCCATAACGGCGCTCACCACGCACGTGCGCAAAGAGGCCAATAATTTTGAACTTTCATATAAATGTTATTTTTCAGTGTAAAATATGTTCTATTGTATTTGCAAGTTTAAATATGTCTTAAAATGTGTTCAAGTGTTTGTTACTATTTTTAAATTGTTTGGTTATAAAAAAGTGCCCATGGCACCAAGAATAAGAACACTTAATATTCCGGCATGAATGCAGTCATAAAGAGAAACTAAAATAATATGAAAATTCATAAGAAAATTATAGAAATGTAAAACAATACTTAATTTAAATTATGCCATTTTATTTGCAACAATAATTTATTTTACTCGGAGTGCATAGCACTTCCACTTACATGAACCCCGTAGGCAGACATGGTAGGTCCATGCGACGCTTGTCTCTGGACAGTGTGTCCAGCAGAGCTGGCAAGGTATGAAACTGTCATGTACGCACTACAACGTTCACTAATTTAGGTTTCCATAGTCAATTTAGTTTACCCGTTAAACTTTGCTTGGGTACGTTTTGCCAGATATTTCCCCAACATTATGCTTTGCATTATTTATTTCTTGCACCCTAGTGGCATTTTTAACTTAATTGAGGAGAAGGAGGAGAGAGATGTCTGAGAGGTCACGCGACCCACGCAACTTAAATCAGGCAACATCCGCCTGTGTTTATGGCGTTTCATTGTAACTTCTGCATTATTGATACAGGCAATTTCAAGGGTTTTGTTTTTATGTATGTATCTGAGGGTAATTTTTTGTGTTTAAATATTTTATGGCAACATCATGTATAACCACAAGGCCGACCGACGCAAGTCTTTGTATATGCCACCATTGTGTTTTGAGAGTTTATTTATATAAAATCGTATGTGCAATAATTTATTTCAGGGTTCTATGTCAATTTTATTCAGGGTTCAATGTATATTTCACGTTAATTGATGCCTTTTTGTACTTGATCACACTGTCACGTTAATGTTTGATTTTAACGCAATCAGGCATGTTACAAACCTGTAACCACGTCACTCGTAAAGAGGAAAATTTTCTCAGCAAGAATAATCTTTTATCTGACTTTAATTTGATGTTTCCAAGCAGAAATATTGCAATTTCCCCAGCACCACGTGGTCCGCTACGAACTTTATCCAGTGGCATCCGCACCATCTAAGCTTGTTTTCACACATGTACGTGTTTATTGTGAATATTCATCTTGTGTCCCATCTTGTTTCATGTATCATTTGAGAGCTTATGTAATTTTGTAATTAGTGTACAGTGCAACTATTCCCATGCTAGCCGGCTCTGTGTATAGGCCGTCAATACGCTACCCACATGCTGGAGGGCGAGCCCCGACAAGTTTGCATTAGTGATGCCGAGTAATCACACATGTTAATATGTGTCAAGGGTTTCATTTGTAATTCACGGTGTCCTGTCTTCAGGGAAAACCCGCCAGTCCACCCTAGCGGCTGTCGACCATCTTCCCTTGTGAAGGTTGTGCTTTCACGCATCTCGGTGAGATCATCCATTCAGGCATGCGCTATAGTAATTGCGGGCTGGGGAGCTCCCAAGCGGAATTGGCTAGTCATGACCGAGATTATCATAATTTCATTGGCACGTTGATGTGTATGAATAATAACAATAAAAACAAGTCCACAGTGAACTTACCTCCTTTATTCAGTAACGACAGTATACTAGCCACATATATTTTATTAAGTGTTTATTTCAAGTAATGTTTAGTAAAAGTTTAGTATTGCCTACATGTTTGTAAGTATGCATGGGTGACACAGACACACAGAACCCACAGCATCCCTGAGAACCTCGAGTCTCAATAGTGCGGTGATTGGGAAGCACTGCTGGCGCTCAAATTACCAGTAAGTATTCATGTCATTGTTCGTCGCGTGTCCCACCCGACAGCATCAGAACCAGTCAGACAGCAATTGATAACATTTTCACTGATAGTAACGCAGTTGGAGAGTACCACTGGCTCCCAATAACAAATGGCTTATCAGATCATGATGCACAAATATTAGTTATGCCTTCCATAAAAATGCCCTCCAAAAGCATTTCTTATAAGAAAATACAAAATTTTTCGCTGGAAAATGTCTTACAATTCAAAAGTGAGCTTAGCAGGGAGCAATAGTCAACATTGTATACTTGTACCGAAGGAAATGAAAAATTTTACAATTTTCTTAACCAGGTACTCCATTGTTTTGAAAAATGTTTCCCATCCCGACTGACCCACAGTAATACAAATCCAAAGAAGAATGTATGGCTCACCATAGGAATAAAAATTTCCTGCAAAAACAAAAGAAAACTTTACAAGGCTGCCAGAACCAGCAGCAACCCTGACACAATGAATCACTACAGGAATTACTGCAAAATTTTGACTAAGGTCATAAAATTTGCAAAAAAAAAAAAGGACTTTTTCTGTAACATCATTAAGAATTCTCATAACAAAATAAAAACTGCATGGAATATTGTAAAAAAAACACAAAAGGAAGAATAAAATTGCAATGTTTAGTTGTAAACATAAAAGTAAATGACTGCATATCCTTAGACCCTAAATTAGTCGCAGATGCATTTAATACATACTACTTAAATGCCGTAGAAAACATGATTAAAAAAAACATTAAACAAGATATAAACCATATTCCTACACTACAGGGTACAGAATACCCTGCTATATCTTTTACAAACACAACTTCAAAAGAAGTGAAGAAAACAATCAATTGTTTGCAACCACAATTATCTAGCGGCTATGATGGCATTAGCTGTAGGTTATTAAAGCAATGCGCTTTTGAATTCAGTGTTCCATTAAGCCATATTTGTAATGATATCTTCAATACAGGATTGTTTCCAGACAGACTCAAATGGGCTATGGTAACACCATTGTTCAAGAAAGGAGACAAGACCGAAGTAAACAATTATAGACCCAGCTCACTTCTTACATTCTTTCCTTTTCAAAAGTAATTGAAAAACTAATTTACAGGAGGTTGCTACAACATTTTGAGATTCACAAAATCTTATCAAATTCCCTGTTTGGCTTTAGGAAAAACACGTCAACAAATTATGCAATTTTCAAACTAACAAATAGCATTCTTAATGCACTTGAGAAAAAGATGTCATCTAATGGAATATTTTGCGACCTCACTAAAGCATTTGACTGTGTAAATCACAACATACTTACAGAAAAATTAAGGTTTTATGGAGTCTCAGAAACACCAAATAAATTAATAAGCTCATAGCACAACAAGTGCAGTTCATAGGAAAAACTACTTCATTCTACTCTGAACCAGGAAAAATCAAGCATGGGGTCCCACAAGGATCAATATTAGACCCCCTCCCCCTACTCTTCCTAGTTTATATAAATGACCTTCAATGTGCCTTAACCTTAGAAACTACTCCAATTTTATTTGCAGATAATACTAGCATCTTAGTCTCCGGAGACTAAGTAAATGATCTTGCACAACAAACTGACATAACCTTTTCAGAGCTAAATGCATGGTTTACTGCAAACAAATGAAATCTCAACCTAGATAAAACATATCTTATGAATTTCCTCACAAAGAATAGAAAAAACATTAATTCATATGTTAGCAGTAACACAGACAAAATTAATGAAACTGCAGTGATTTAAGTTTCTTGGCTTAAAAGTAAACAATTTACTTTATAGGAAATCTCACATTGCATATATTTTACCTAAACTAAGTTCAGCATGTTTCGCCCTGCGGAGTGTTGGAGAGGTCTTGAACAAAAATACTGCAAAAATGGTATATTTTGCATATTTTCAGTCCACCATGTGTTATGGTATAACTTTTTGGGGTAATTCCACTGACAGCAAAAAGTGTTTCACATGCAAAAGAGAGCTGTAAGAATAATCAATGGTAAAAGAAAGTCAGACTCTTTTCAAGAGCTCAGAGATTTTAACATTTGCGAGTACAGGTTTTCAGAACTTATATTCATGTCCAAAAACAGTAATTTATTTCAGAAAAATGAGTCCTTTCATACGCATGACACTAGAATAAAAAAACATAAATGGCTTCAGTTAACTTAAAACGTGTCCAGAAAGGGATATCCTACCTTGGTAGCCAACTTTTCAATAAGTTACCACAACACCTTCAAGAAATTTGCTTCTCTAACCAAAAACTCTTTAAAAAAAAAAGACGAAAGAATTTTTTTCTAAACTAACATTTTATAGTGTAGATGAATATCTAAACTACAAAAATTAAGAAATTATTGTATAACATCTCTTTGTACGCATTTCTTGTTCCGGTTTTTCTCATTTCCTTTTTATTCTGTTTCAGCAAAATGACGCCCCACAGCATGTTGGAGGAGGATTGGTCAAATTATGAGGAAAAGATGTGATGCATGTACATGTAGTCTATTTATATATATATATATATATATATATATATATATATATATATATATATAAATAGACTACATGTACATGCATCACACATATATATATATATATATATATATATATATATATATATAATATATATATATATATATATATATATATATATATATATATATATATATATATATATATATATATGTATGTGTGTGTGTGTGTGTGTGTGTGTGTGTGCGCGCGCATGTGTTTATTATGTCCAGTGTATAAACTTTGTATGCTGTAATTTGACTTGTCCAATATCTTTGTACAGCTATGTATTGAAAAACAATCTTCGGATGCAATAAAACAAAACAAAACATAAATTTTTCCTTTATTATTTTTTCCAGTATGCAATTATTATTTTGTTTCCTGATAATAAAATGTGAAATAAAGTTTACAGCTTTGTCAAGTATTCATTTGTTTATAAATGAAAATGTTTTTGCAATAACATTTATTAGGCATTGTGCACGCCCCCCTTCATATCAAAATCTTGGTGAGCAACCCTGACTGAATTACGCTTTTCTGCTATGACGCGCACACAAACCATATTCATGACACAAACGTCTGCAGTATATAACTAGTCCAACAGATGCAGTCAGACTAAGGCAGTGGTGAGAATAAGACAGGCATTCCTACACCACCTACTCCCTCAAGCAATAAACCAACCTCTGTCAGCCTCATGTTTTACTGCAGACAGCTCTATGAATTGAATGAAAGATCATGTTATATAATTTCAGATATAACAGGAAACTAAAAAACATGAAGAGTAAAGAAATAACTGTTTGGTTCTTTAACTGAAGATGCCGCTCATAAACAGGAGTTTTGCAATTGGTTGAATTGAAATTTACAATATTTTGGCTACATTCTGTTTACCAGAGTTCACATTGAAAGGCATACACTACACAAACATATCAGTAATTAATCCCCACCATAAAGAGAAAACCAATTTTAAACATAGTTTTAGTGATAACTAGCGACTTGACACTGCTTCGCACGGGTACAATTTAGTTTTTTCTGCCTGCCGTACCTCATACACCTTGCTGCTTTGCATCACTCTTGCTCCCACATTGCCACATTTTTTTACAAAACTTTTCATAACTTTTAAATTATTGGCAATAATTGTATGATGTAGAGGGCATTTCTTATCAACATTAAACAGTTTTAATTATGAATTAATTAATTCTGATAAATATTAAGTTCTTTAAGTTAGAAAAGACAGTGAATTTCACGATGTTTTTATCGTGTAATTTAAATTGTAAATACGCTTATTACTATTATCTATTAAAGATAGATATTATATGCAACCACTGACATTTTTGTAGATTATTTAATTTTACACAGTTCTTTTGTACATGATTTTGTTATATATCTAAAGGATTAGACAGCATATTCCATGAGAGGGCACTGGCGACAAACTTTTCCCCCCAACTCGATTCACTAATACCGTTAATGCTCAGCTCCTATAAGTGCTAGGGCAATTCTTAATACACATAAACCTTCCTCGATAAATGCAGATCATAACAGCGAAAACCACATCCAAATATGTTCAATGGTTCTCGAGATCAGCACAGTCGTACAGACAAATAGACGTGCGCCAGGGACTTCCTTTTATGGTATCTATTGATCTGTGGTGTTCTGCACATTTAGCCAACCATTAAGCTTAACTAATGAAATTGATATTCTGTTTGTATAGGAACATATGCAGCAGTAAGACACAGCACAACATTCTAGCATTACTCTTACCTTCCGACATGCAATGGCGAAATATTTCAAACGTTCATTTCCCAATGAGAGATATACGAACAAAG
The DNA here is from genome assembly GCA_029891345.1 of Dryococelus australis. Classification (NCBI taxonomy): domain Eukaryota; kingdom Metazoa; phylum Arthropoda; class Insecta; order Phasmatodea; family Phasmatidae; genus Dryococelus; species Dryococelus australis. The sequence continues at coordinate 81,815,368 of CM056994.1, forward strand.
CAATTTTCGCTACTGGTATTTGATTGCCAAGGTTGAAAACATAGAGAAAATAACGGTTAGAGTATGCATGATAGCTGTGCGGTGACCATTCCTGTGTCCCAACATTAAACTGCTTTTCTTTCAACAGAACCACCAAAACCAGGGGCTTCAACTCAGATTAAAATAATGTTTATTTAAGAGGACATTCCAGCATTTAGGTTCATTATGCAACTCCTCCAAGGCTATTTTCATTATCATTGTAGCAATAAAAGACATAAAAGTTAGAAATTATCTCTGCACAATTCTTAAGATTCAGTCACTCTGATGCCAGCTGACAGCCAGCGGTGCTAGAGCCCATGACAGTGCTCAGATGTCACGCGTTCCGCACATGCGCAAAGAGGGCGATAATTTTAACTTTCCTATAAATGTTCATTTCAGGGTAAAATGTGTTATGTTGTCTTTACAGTGTTCAATATGTCTTAAAATGTTTTAAAGTGCTTGTATGTTTAGTTATGAATATTTAAAGTGCCTGCGGCGCCAAGATTAAGAACACTTAATATTCTGGCATGAACGCCATCACAAAGAGACATTAAAATAATATTGAAATTCATAACAAAATTATAGAAATGTAAAACAATATCTAATTTAATTAGTGCCATTTTATTTTCAATATAAAATATTTCACTCAGCGTGTATAGCACTTCCGCTTATGTGAACCCCGTAGGCGGCCATGATAGGTCCGTGCAATGCTTGTATCTGGACAGTCTGTCGAGGAGAGCTGGCGAGGTAAGACACTGTCACGTACGCACTACAACTTTTGTTAACTGATGTAGGTTTCCATAGTCAATTTAGTATACCTGTTAATCTTTGCTTGCGTACGTTTTTGCCAGACATTTTCCCCAGCATTATGCTTCCGCTTTACTAATTTTTATGCCCTTGTAACATTTTTAACTTAATCGAGGAGAAGGAGGAGAAAGATGTCGCAGAGGTCACGCAACCCGCACATTTTGAATCAGATGCAATTTGCCCATGTTTATGGCATTTCAGTGTAAATTCTGCATAATTGCTACACACAATTTTAAGAGCTTTATTTGTATGTATGTATTTAAGGGTAATTTTCGTGTTTGAATATTTTACGGCAACATCACGTATAACCACATGGCCACTGAAGCCAAGCCATAGTATACGCCATCACTGCGTTTTAAGAGCTTATTTATATAACATTTTATATGCAATCATTTATTTCAGGGTTTTATGTTAGTTTTATTCAGGGTTCAATGTATTTTTCACGTGAATTGATGATTTTTGTACTTGACCACGCGGTCACAGTAATGTTTGATTTCACCGCCATCAGGCATGTTACAAGCCTGTAATTACTATAATCGTAAAAGGAACCATGTACTCAACACGAATAATACTTTATTTGAATTTAGTTTGCCATTTACACGTGGAAATATTGCAATTTCCCCTGCACCAAGTGGTCCGCTACGAACTTCATCCAGCAGCATCTGCGCCACCTAAGCTTGTTTTCACACATGTGTGTGTTTATTGTGAATATTCAGCTTGTGTCCCATCTTATTTCATGTCTCATTCAAGGGTCTATGTAATTGTGTAATTAGTGTATGGTGCAATTACTCCCGTCCTAGCCGGCTCTGTGTATAGGCCGTCACCACACTAACCACGTGCTGGAGGGCGAGTCCTGACGAGTTTGTAATAGTGATGCCGAGTAATCACTCATGTCTTCAGGGAAAAACAGTCAGTCCACCCTAGTGGCTGTCAGCCCTCTTTCCTTCTGAAGGCTGTGCTTTCACGCACCTCAGTAAGATCATCCATCCAGACGTGCACTAGATTAATTACGTGCTGGGGAGCACCTAAGCGGAATTGGCCAGTCATGACCAAGATAATCATTTCATTGGCATATTAATGTGTATAAACAATATCAATAAAAACAAGTCTACAGTGAACTCACTTTTTTATTAAGTAGTGACAGTGCCCTAGCCATATATGTTTATCAATTGTTTATTTCAGTGATTTTATTAAAAGTTTAGTATTGCCAACGTGTTTGTAAGTACGCACGGGTGAGATGGACACACAGAACCCACAACATCCCTAAGAACCCTGAGTCTCAATAGTGCGGTGATTGGAAAGCACCACTGGCGCCTAAATTACCAGTAAGTATTTGTGTCCTCGTTCATCTTGTGTCTCGCCAGATGGTGTCAACTCTTGTTAAATTCCTTCCTCTAAAATCAGGCATAACAAATAACTTCATCATTCTATTTAGTAGTGATAGCCAGATATGTATAAACGTACTACGGATACCAAAATCAATATTTCAGTATTTTCGTATGCAATACCCAATAACTGATATTTTCTTTGTAGAATTCATCAGTTTTAAAATAATAAGTTCACAGAGTAATACCAACAGTTAAAAATTATTAATAAAATCATAAAACAATACAAACTTTTATTAATATTATTTTTACTAATTGTAAAAATCATAATAATGGTTTTAAATTGAAACAGCACCAATTCAGAAAAAAAAGGTTAGGCAGATATTAATTATGAAAGTTATTCATGTTTAGTTATAGGTACTTTTTTCTCCTTCAAACTTAAACATTACCCAGTACTAAAAAAATATTGATTTTAATTCAATAGGCAGATGTTTTCCAAATAAAAAGATACCTTCATAAGTGTATTCTTGATCTGCTATAGCCAAAAATTTTGACAAACATTGAGCAGTGCCAAGTTTTGCTGAGAACGAAGACTTTTGTCAATGGCTTCTTGCAGGAAAATAAGAGTATTTGTTATTCAAATATTGATTTATTTCAATAGATATACATGTTCTGAATAAACTGATATCTTTGAAAGGCATATAGAATACCCTTTGTCAACTACTCTTCTGTAAACAGCGAGCCCAAGCGTGACCTCGTAACTCAATGGCATGCATGTGTAATCTTAAGTGAAAATTTGAGGATGTGGCTTTGAATTATTAATTTCTGAATGAAGATCACAAAGAAACAAATCATGCTGACCGTATTTATTAGCTTCTGTCTCAGAAATCACACTTTTGCAAATGAAATATTATTAATCTTCTATGTATGCTTTCCAAGTGTGCATAATGTCCATATTCCATTGCTACAGTGCCAATAAACAGACAAACTTGAGAAATAAACTTAAGACTGTTCTTGGGTGATACAGAGTATTCTGGATTATTTGTTTATTTTCCAATGAAGCTTGGTTTTACAGTTTAGGTTATGTAAATTCTCAAAATTCCCATCTTTGGGCCAATGAAAATCCCCACATCGTGCATCAAGAACCTCTCCATCCAGAAAAAAAGTGGTGTTTAGTGTGCAATTACCATCCGGCGCATAATTGGTCCATATTTCATTGAGACAACCATCACGACTGCTATATACATGTGACATCTTCAACACTTATGACATCATCACATTTCATATAAAGCAGTTGGAAATCTCTTTACAATATCTTCATTACTGTTAGTGTTATCAAATATATGGTACCGGCGCTTATCGTGGAAGGATGTGTGAGGAACCTGCACCAATAATATTTAGGTTTTAGTGAAGTTTAAAGTGCTAAAATGTCCGAAGCACCAGTTTGTTTAGACTTCAAGGGCTTTTACATACCCCCAAGTGCCGACTCATGTTCTATCTGCAATAAACCTTATTTCAGTGAGCAAAAATTTGTAAGGAGCACGGGACCGTGTAGCTAAAGGTTTCACTGATATTGTACAGGCACTGGCAATAAAGAAGAGTATATATATGATGTGTCTGAAACGCAATGACGCTATAAACATGTTTGGTTTCTCACAAAAAAAAAAAGATCATCGAAAGTAAATCAACACAGTTAATACTTAAAACTATGAAATTTTTGCCACATTAGGTGATGAGTCTACGACATCGTCTGAACAAGATATGTCGGCTAAAATAGCAGGTACCATAAAAATCAGTGTAAAATCTATGTTTGAATTCCTGTGTAATAAAATTGACAATCTTTCAAAAGAGGTCAAAGACCTCAAGGAAGATAATACTCTTTTGAGAGCAATGTTTGAAAGCTTGTAAGTGGCGAATGGCAAAAACAGTGCTAGACATGTGGGGTATCTGGGGTTTCAAACGCAGTGCAAAATCATAATATTTTGACTAAAAAGTCCTACAGTGAAGTGGTGCATAAAAAGGCAGAATTAAATTCTACATCTTCTAGTAAGAAAAACGGGAACTACAAGTCTACTCAGGAAAAAGCACAGTTGGTAACACATACAAACGGTAAAGCTGCAGATCGATCAGATGCGCAAACACAGCCAACTGCTAACGAGAAGGGATTTACTCAAGTCAGCAGGCGTGGAACAAAGGCCGCTTTGGCAAGCGGTACATTAGCAACCAGGCCGGCGCCTACAAGGAAGCAGATCCAGCTGGGTTTAAGAAATAATGTCAACATAAAAACCATTCCAAAGACAACCCGCCCCCGTATGAAGTCCATTTTTGTATCCCATTTTGCACCTGAGATGCAAGCCAATGATATAGTCACATACATCAACCAAGAGATTAAAGTGTCATGTTTAAAGGTGGCAAAGCTTAAAACTAGATACAACTCGTATTCCTCATTCTATGTAGCAGTGGCCAAGTCTGATACTGAGTACATACATAATACAGTCTTCTGGCCCGCAGAGTGTTTAATTAGTCCATTCTATGGCAAAGCTACTAAATGAACATCTGTTTAGGTCAAACAGTAAATCAACTAGTGTGAAACAACCTAATGAAGCGGCCGGAGAAGCTGGGATTAATTATACTTAAATTGTGTATCAGCATTCGAAGGTGCTATACCTATAGTAGATGCCAGTTAGGGAATTGATTTTATTTTACCAAAATGTTAAGGGTTTAAGAACTAAATCACATAATTTCTCACAAAATATTAATAGTACAAATTATTCAGTAATCTGCCTAACAGAGACGTGGTTTAATAACCTAAGTGTAAATTCTCATTATTTTTCAGAGCAAAGATTGTGATCCCTATATAACTAACCTCAATAGAGGCAAAGGTGTTTTAATTGCAATCAATAAATTACTTTTTTCCCATTTTGAACATAAATTCAAACTTGTGTACGAAAATATAGAATCTGTATGGGTTAAAATCATCTGTAATAACGTAAAAAAAATTGCTAATCGGAAATATTTATCTTCCTCCGGAATCATCAGTGGATGAGATCAAAAATTATATTAACTTTTTAGATTCTAAACTAAATAATTATTCACACCAAATATTAATAGTAGGCAATTTTAATATAGGCTACCGGGTATAGACTGGAAAACTTTCCACATGCAAAATATTTCTCACTATTATAATCAATTAAAAGGTCAATATTTGTTACAATCACTTAATCTTAACCTTAAACAGTTTAATTTTACCAAACCGTTTTCTGAACTACTAGCCAACTTTCATATTAATGTTGACAGATCCAATGACCCATTGATCCCGGAAGATAAATATCACCTGGTCTTGTGTTGTCAGGTTCTTGTTGATTTAGAAAAATGCAATTCGAATAGGCAATAAAAATTTTTCCAGATGGAAGACCTTAATGAGATGGTGGATTTATTAACTAGTAGTTTACAACAGTTAATTAACATATCTACAGGCCTATCAAAATCTAAAGTAACTAACTTAACTCCAAATACACAGTTTGGTTCTCTCAGGAACTAATTAGTTAAATAAAAAAGAAAGAAAATTTTTTCAGACTTTCCAAGAAAACAAAATTTGTAGTAAATTACGCCCGTTTCACTGATTTACGTAAACTTATTAAAGAGAAAATTAAATATGCAATGATAAATTGGCAGCCAAAATTGATAACAATTTGAAACGAGATCTTAGTAAATTTTGGAATTTTGTGAAACTCCTGAAAAAGTTTATAAGGAACATATTACATTATCTATGAATAATAAGGTTATTCAGGATTCATCCTTACTAGTAGATATATTTGCAAAACATTTCACTAAAGAGCATGCACAAACTTCACCTGTTATTAACGTACAGCCAAATATTTATATGAATAAGATAGATATAGTTATTCCTACTATTTCCCAGGGCCTGATACTATGGGATATTAAAAGTCTTAAAAGTAGTAAGGCTACTAGCTGGGATGACATCACCAATTTCATAATTAAAGTCTGTGCTGAGATTTTGACCCCAATTTTAATGCATATTTTTAATCATAGCATGACTAGTGGATTATATTCAACGGGTTGGAAACAAGCAGTATTTAAAAAAAAAGGGAATAAATATGAAGTAAATAACAACAGATAGCCTTACTATGTGTGCTGTCTAAGGCATTTGAAATGGTAATTTATAAACACTTAGCTTTCGTCACTAAAAATTCTATAACTGAATTTCAACATGGATTTCAAAGGGGCAAAACAACAGCCACTAAATTTGTTTAATTTTGTAGATGATCTATACACTGAAATTACATCCAGAAATCAGGTAGATGCAATATTTTTTTATTAGTCTTCAAAAATTAGAAAAGATTGGTTTAAATCCTCGTTATATAAAATGGTTTTCAAATTATTTTGTTAATCGAGCATTTATGCTTACAATAAAAAAAACTGTATCATCTACATATTACGTCTCTTCAGGTGTCCCTCAAGGGAGCATATCCGCTACTTTTTAATATTTTTATGAATGAGATTGTTTGTGTAGTGAGGCACTCACGTGCCCTTCTCTATGCAGATGATCCAAAGATTTATAAAAGTGTTAAGAATATAGACGACTATATGTCTTTACAAGATGATATTATAGCCATTAAGAATTAGTGTAATGTAAATCTTATGAAACTAAATATTAATAAGGCTTTATATATAACTTTTTCCCGTAAAACTAATTCCACCTTTTGTAAATATCATGTCAATAATGTTTTAATATAGCAGAATATGTTAAGAGACCTAGGTGTAATTCTTGGTACCAAATTGTATTTTCATGTATAGGTAGATAGTTTAATTAGCAAATCAGTCATACTTTAGAGTTAATTGACTTCATTACCTTATCTGCAAGCACACCGTATTCTTTTTTACTATATGTCTTTATTATTCACTTGTTAGATAAAAATTAGAATATAGCTCAGTAATCTGGAACTACATTACAGTCACAGATTCGAACAGGCTAGAAAATTTACAAAAAAAATGTACTGTAGGGCCTATTTGGATCAATCTTCAATAGATTCCCAACCTCCATAGATTTTCATTATAGTAGAGAGTTACTTAAATATAACACTAAAACTTTAAAATGTCAAGGTGATATTTTAGATGCGTTATTTTTAATTAATTCTTTTCTTGCATTTTCATCTTATACTTCTATCAATAATAAAGTAGGTTTAAAAATTCCTTTGCATAGTCATAGAACTCCTTATATATTCTCTGCACTTAGTTTTAGGAAGGACTTGGTCAATAGGTGTTTAAATAATTTTAATAAGTATTTCTCTGATTTTGATCCTGTTATTGGGGAAAAAATTTCCTTTAAAGCTCTGTATAAACATTATTGTAGTCAGTAAAATATGATTGTAGTCAGTTAAAAGTGATTTTCTTGCAATATTGGTAAAATTGTTAGTGTTGCAATTTTTACCTCTTAGGTGAAGGTTAAATGTTATTTAATTTTTTTAATTATTTGATGTTGATTCTTTTCAGATGTCAGTGATTTTTGTTTTCAATTTTTGTATGTGTGTGTTGTTATTGTTCTTTGTTGTATGTATTCTGTGCCACCCTGTTAATGGGTAACATTGTTGGGTGACACACTAAGCTGATAATAAAATAAAATAAAAGTAATAAAATAATTAATGAAAACCTGTGTTTGACTTGCAGTGAGACATGGGGCCTAAACGGGTTACATTCAACCAACAAACATAATGAGGTAATTTCTTAAGCAAAATGAACTGTGAAATATATTTGGCACTTTTTACCTAAACTGAATATTAAGATAAATAAGCTCTTAAAAATTAAGTTCAGAATTTTTTTTTCCCCCCAAAATATTGGAAACTAAGTAAAATAAACAATTCTCCAAACATGGTTTTATACTTTATACTATCAGGATTTTCAACCTAAGAGCTCTCTCTCACTAATACCTCCCACTGCAAAGAAAATAACAGAGCTTACAATTGCATAAAGAAATGTAACATTTGCAATGTTATACCATAAAGCAAAAAGTTTTCAAAAACAGTGGCATTGAGCATAAAAAAACTGCCTTTTTGTTACATGTATGGTAGATTAGCAATCTGCTAGAAACAGCAAAAAAATATTGGACAGTTACATTCTTAAATGCACAAATGTAGTTCCAACCCATCAATATTTTGGAAGGGAGTTGATACCCACACATAAATTTTTATTTTATTTACACTTTGTTATTCAATAATGCATGAACCAGAAGTTTTAATATTCATCTTTAATTATGGCTGTTATTAGCAAAAAAACTTCTGCTCCAGCTACACATTCAAGGCTGGTTACGTACGCCTTTGGGATAGACTTAGACTATAGGTTGTATGCATATTTTCTACGTATTTTTAATGAGGTATTACCTGCTGGAGTTTGTTGATCCTTGTGAACACCGTTTACTGGTGAACATCCTGTAGGCTTATTTGTGAACATACTGTATTTGTGAACAACCTGTATTTGTGAACATTCTATGTATAACATCAGGATGTCTACTGATATCCAAAAAGCCATTTTAGTGACTTGTAGTGACCTTTACTGACTTTTTCCCATAACTTTTAGTGACCTCTTTTATGACAGTCTCAGTACTTGTGTGATGTTAAAACTGTGTCCATGGATCCTTGTTATGCATAATACAAAAGAATTAAAAAAATGTAACTAATAAGTCAAAACACAGGGGAAAAGTGTTATTCATACTTTAAGGTAAAAAATACAATTTTAATAAGCTTACCTTTGAATGTTGTTAATGTTGATTCTTTCCACAATTTAACGTAGCAGGCTTATTAATGACACAATGCATAATAATTAAAAACCAAACAGTTTTGATTCCCTTGAAAACACCCTTACATTTGTCAGTATTCTGATAAACTACACTCCAACATAAAAACATAACACTTTAAAAGCTACAAAAAAAAAGTTATACACAATGCACAATTCTGACTATGTAATTGCTGAGATCAGATATTTTTTCTACGAGCAATTTTAGTTCGTCTTTCTGTTGATTAAGCATTCTCTTTTGGCAAACTGCAATTCTCTGATTTCTTCATAAGCTCTTTTCTTGACTTTTTAACTTTAACCTTTTCTTCTGTCATTTTGACAATTGCTTCCCTTAGCCTTACTGATGAATTTCTAATGGCTAGAATCATACTTTTCGAAATGGCACCAATCAGAAACAGTTCCTACTGAAGAAAATGCTCCATAAACAGACCTGTGTGCCACAAGGGAGTCTTCTGTCAAATCCTCCATCAAACATTCTTTATTTATTGAAATGCCTCTCTAAACAGCTGCATTGCCATGCAACATTACCAGTATTTATGAAAGAAAGTAAGTAATGCTGCATTCTTCAACTTGAAATCAGAAATGAGATTCTTAAGAAAACTGTCAAGCTTATGTTGCTTCCGGTAAAATTGCTTGACAGCATCAACAACAGGATTTTCACAAAAATTTAGATAATCCCTCTTCACACAGTCTGCAACTGATGGTGTCATTTGTTGTTTTGCCACACACACCTCAAGGGCTATAGTGATTTGTGAGCTTTGTAACATTTGGCTTCTCATTATTTCAAGATCTATACAGGAAGCACCTTTTACAATCTTGAATAACAAAGGACATTTTGAAACAAACTTTGAAAATAAATGTTGCAAATAGTATTTGCAGTCAGTTCAAAATGCCATTACTCTAACTTCTTTAACACCTTTACTAAAAGCAGCTTTGGCACCAAAACAAATATCAATATTCTAAAGTGTCTTAAATGACGCAACTTCATTTACATCTACACTCATTAACTGGGAGCCAGATTTTATACTGTCAACTACAGATTTATTTACAAAGCAAGATGCTATGTCATGCAGAAAGAAGAAAATATCCATGTACAAGAAAGGTAGTAAAGGTGCATTTGACTGATATTTAATCAAAAATTGTTCCAGCTACAATGATACAGACAGTAAAAATTTCATTTTGGCTAGCAACAACTAATCAGTTAAGGTTTCCTTTACATTTCTGAAGTTCTCAGAGTTTGGTGGCTTCTGTTCAACAAATTCCACATTTCTCAGGTGTGGTAACATTTTGATCGCTCGTCTGAGCATTTTTTAATTCTCCACCCATCTTACCTGACAGAATTTCAATGCAAATACTGTGTATCCTCTTATCTGAGAGTACTCTGCTCTTCTTGATAGGAAATCTTTGAAGAGATTGAAAAGTGACTGAATAAAACCATGAATATTTCATTCTGTTTTACTATGATCTGTTTTGTATGCTCCATGGACAGTTGCAACGAACATGTGCCAACATCAAAAATTCCCTGCCCATCACATTCACCTTTCAAAATTTCTTGAATGTCTTGCAAAAAATTTTAAGTTAACATTTGGCCCATCAACAGAAATTTGTACAATATTACTCAAGGCTATTCTAAAATGAATCCGGGCACTCATGTACTTGTCAACCAAGTCTTATTCAGTAGCTCGTTCTAAAAGGCTGAAGTCAAGTATCTAGTCAAGACAATGTTAGACTCACTATGCCCAAACCTCACAACTAACTGTGACACTTTGTTTATGTTTAGACTCTCGTTAAAAGAGATGGCAAAGAATTCACACAATTTGACTTTAACAGCAAAGCTGCATTAAATAAAAGGACCTAGACCATATGCCACCACATAAGATAGCATGTCCTTTTGCATTTCAGATTTGACACCGGCTAACAGTCAGCGGTGCAAGAGCCCATGGCGGCGCACACCACACACGTGTCACGTATCCTGCACGTGCGCGAGGAGGCCAATAATTTAAACTTTCACATAAAATATTATTTTTCAGTGTAAAATGTCCTTTGTATTTGTATTTGCAGGGTTTAATATGTCTTAATATGTGTTCAAGTGTTTGTTGTTATTAAATTGTTTGGTTATGAAATTCAAAGTGCCCGCAGCACCGAGATTAAGAACACCATCATAAAGAGACACTGAAATATTATGAAAAATTCATAAGAAATTATAGAATGTAAAACAGTATTTAATTTAATTTGTGTTATTTTATTCCCATAATAAAACATTTTACTCGGTGTGCATAGCACTTCCACTTATGTGAACCCCGTAGGTCTGTGCGACGCTTACCTCTGGACAGTCTGTCGAGAAGAGCTGGCGAGGTAAGACACTGTCACATACGCAGTACAACTTTTGTTCACTGATGGAGGTTTCAATAGTCAATTTAAATTTAGTTTACCGGTCAACCTTTGCTTGTATACGTTTTGCCAGACATTTCCCCAGAATTATGCTTCCGCTTTACTAATTTATTTCGTCCTTGTGGCATTTTTAACTTAATCGAGGAGAAGGAGAGAAAGATGTCAGAGAGGTCACGCGACCCGCATAACTTGAATCAGGCGCCATCCGCCTATGTTAGTGGCATTTCATTGAAATTTCTGCATTATTGCTACGTGCAATTTTAAGGGCTTTGTTTTCAAGTATGTATTTGAGGATTTTTATTTACATGTATTTGACAATACGCGTCATGTTAATATTAAATTTTACCGCAATCAGGTATGTTACAAGTCTGTGGTCACTTAAATCGTAAAGAGAATAATTTTCTCGCTCAGAATAATATTGTGTCTGAATTTAATTTGCAGTTTTCACAAAGAAATATTGGAATTCCATCTGATCCACATGGTCCACTACGAACTTCATCCAGCGGCATCCGCACTATCTAAATGTGTTTTCACACGTGTGTGTTTATTGTGAATACTCATCTCCTGTCCCATCTTGTTTCATGTATCTTTTAGGGTTTATGTAATTTTGTAATTAGTGTACGGTGCAATTATACCCGTCCTAGCCGGCTCTGTGTATAGGCCATCACCACACTACCCACGTGCTGGAGGGAGAGTCCCGACAAGTTTGTGTTAGTGATGCCAAGTAATCATACATGTTAATATGTATCAAGGGTTTCATTTGTAATTCACCGTGTCCTGTCTTCAGGGAAAACCTGCCAGTCCACCCTGACGGCTGTCAACCCTCTTCCCTTGTAAAGGCTATGCTTTCACGCACCTCGGTGAGATCATCCATCTAGGCGTGCATTAGATTAATTGCGGGCTGAGAAGCACCCGAGCAGAATTGGATAATCATGACAGAGATTATCAAAATTTCATTGGCATGTTGATGTGTACGCATGATGATAATAAAAACAAGTCTACAGTGAACGTACCTCTTTTATTCAGTAGTGACAGTGTCCTAGCCACACATATTTTATTAAGTTTATTTCAAAGTGATGTTTAGTAAACGTTTAGTATTGCCTAAGTGTTTGTAAGTATGCACGGGTGAGACAGACACACAGAACCCACAGCATCCCTGAGAACCCTGAGTCTCAATAATGCGGTGATTGGGAAACACAGCTGGCACCCACATTACCAGTAAGTATTTGTGTCATCGTTCGTCTCGTGTCTCACCCGACGGTGTCAATTGGCGGTCCCAAGTGGGGCCAAGTGTGTTCATCCACGAGATAATGGCGAATACCACGCCTGATCAACCGCAAGAAGCCCTCAAGAAATCCGTGACACCCGTGAAGGTGAATTATTTGGACATGCCGATTGAACGACACATGCATTGTGGAAGGCTAAGTGAAGTCAACTCGTTCAGTGAAAATCTATGGGATCAGCTGTTATGTCAATGCACGTCCGACACCGTATCCCTATTGTCAGAACTACGCCTGCGCGCGCACACCGGATGTGACGGGGCGGGAACGAAGTGGGCACAATGCCAGCAGTGCAAAGGGACTTCAATTTGCGATGCATAGGGCCTGATGAATATGTAACCTTCTGTGATGGTGTCATAAACTGGTGGCCCACGCCGCCAGTAGTTGTTACGTACACACCACAGTGTTTGACGGGACTTGACAGAAACATTCTCTTACCAACTTTCACGGGATATGACTCAGAAGATCCGAGTACGTTCCTTGCAGTGTGCAAAGAAAAATTATATAGGCATCGCGTGCATATGGATGATTGGACTGAGGTAACTGCCAGCAGGTTAAGGGGAACCGCTGCCACGTGGTGGAACTTGGTGAGAGATTATTGGGTAACGTGGGAAGAGTTCTGTGAAATATTGCTAGGTCGATTCGACACAGACAGAGATTCTATCCAGGCACAAGCGTGCTTGAATCACGAACAGCGGAGAGAATGCGAGGGAATCTAGGAATTTATCCAGCACAAGCTGGGTTTGCATCGGCGCTTACACCCGGGGCAGGCAACACGCGGAGTGTTAGAAATAATCGTGGCGTTGTCAAAACCGGACAGTAGGTCGTCATTGCGCAGAGCCAGCCGGGAGAGTGTGGAACTGTTTACCAAGGAGGCACATGCCTACGAACTACATAAGCAGATGGAACGATCAGAACAAGTGCTGGACAGACACAGTCAATCCCCACCGCCTGTACCCCCGCGCTAGCTATTGATGTCACGCGACCTCTGCCGGCAGATCACATAGTCACCGCCGCAGCGGGAAAACCCGCCCGCAAAATGCGCAAGAGTGTTGCAAGTGACTGACAGTACCATAGAAGCTCTCAGAATCTGTGTAGAATTTGAGGGGAAAAATTTCACAGCCGTAATTGACACTGCCGCTAGTCACAATTTTGTGCGTGAGGGTTTGATACAAGCTATAACAACTAGAGTGCCACCCCAACGTTTGCAATTCGCTGCCACACACCAACAGGGAGAAGCTAAAAGTATCATGCACGTCACGGTAGGAGTCAGAGAACTGCATACCAAGTGGGATGTTTACATTGTGCCGGACTTGTGCGAAGAAGTGATTTTGGGACTGCCGTGGCTTGTTGACAATCACGCCGTGATAGAACTGCACCTTAATGATCTGCACGTGAGGACACGTGGCAGATGGACTGTTTACGTCGTAGGAGCAATCCAACCAACAACAACTGCTGTGCCGCTAGCTGACTTCAAGAACAAGGTGCCCACCACACATCAGCAACATCTGTTGAACCAGTACGCACTACAACTTTTGTTCACTGATGTCTTTGTATATGCCAGCATGTGTTTTGAGAGCTTATTTATATAAAATTGTATGTGCAATAATTTATTTCAGGGCTCTATGTCTATTTTATTCAGGGTTCAATGTATTTTTCACGTTAATTGATGCTTTTTGTACTTGACTACGCTGTCACGATAAAGTTTAATATTACCGCCATCAGACATGTTACAAGCCTGTAACCACTTCACTCGTAAAGAGAATAATTTCCTCGCTCAGAATAATATTGTGTCTGAATTTAATTTGCAGTTTTCACAAAGAAATATTGCAATTCCATATGAACCACATGGTTCATCCAGCAGCATATGCACCATCTAAACATGTTTTCACAGATGTGTGTGTTTATTGTGAATGCTCATCTCCTGTCCCAGCTCGTTTCATGTATCTTTTGAGGGGTTATGTAAATTTGTAATTAGTGTACGGTGCAATTATTCCAGTCCTAGCCGGCTCTGTGTATAGGCCGTCAACACACTACCCACGTGCTGGAGGGCGAGCCCCGACGAGCTTGCATTAGTGATGCCGAGTAATCACATGTGTTAATGTTTCCATCAAAGGTTTCATTTGTAATTCACCGTGTCCTGTCTTCAGGGAAAAACCGTCAGTCCACCCTAGCGGCTGTCGGCCCTCTTCCCTTGTGAAGGCTGTGCTTTCACGCACCTTGGTGACATTATCCATCTAGGCATGTGCTAGATTAATTGAGGGTTGGGGAGCACCCATGCAGAATTGGCTAGTCATGACAGAGATTATCATAATTTCATTGGCACGTTGATGTGTACGCATAGTAACAATAAAAACAAGTCTACAGTGAACTTGCCTCTTTTATTCATTAGTGACAGTGTTCTAGCCCCATATATTTTATTAAGTGATTATTTCAAGTGATGTTTAGTAACACTTTAGTATTGACTACATGTTTGTAAGTATGCACGGGTGAGACGGACACACAGAACCCACAGCATCCCTGAGGCTCAATAGTGTGGTGATTGGGAAGCACCGCTGGCGCCCATATTACCAGTAAGTATTTGTGTCATCGTTCATCTCGTGTCTTACCCGACTGCATCAGATTTTTGAACTACCATACTGTCAGGGAACATCAGTGGGATCAGATCACTATTTGCACATCCACTCCTAGAAGAAGAATGACTCTACCTTATGAAAGGTCCAATAATTTCTGCTTTCGTGACTTCCATCTCTCAGAAAAAACTGCTTGAAGTTCTTACTTCCACATGGCACTACAGATGAGGATGATGAATACTGAAGTACCTCAAATGCTGAGGAATTTTCAGAGCTTGTGACTATCCTGTCAACCAAATATGCATTTGTTTCTGGTACACTACATTTTTGGTCTGGCAGATCTGTTCCAGTCTCCAAAAATGAACCACTTTGACATACTGAGGTATCCCCTTTGCTTGAACGTGTAAAATTTATTACAGTCTGTTTGCGACAAGAAAGTTCCGACAACAATTTTTTGTGATGTTTAGCACTTTCTTGAACCTTTACACTGTTAATACCACCATGTACAATGCACACATTTCCTGAAACCAACAAACAAACTTAGGTACTTGAATTATATTTGTGTCGCTTCATTGTAGATGGTGGTTACTGAAAATGCGGAATGAGCAGACGACAGTTTTACGAAGCGGTAAACATGTGCCGATAATATTACATTTCACACAAGAAAACGCACTACAATCAATTACACTTAGAGAAAGCAAATAAAAAAATTTTACTACAGATAAAATATTCCAACAGCACCAAGATACTTGTATAAACACAATAAGAAAAATGCACATGCACAACAGCCTTCATGGGATGGAAAATGGAAAAATAAACATCTAGCTATTGGCTGGAAACGTTCACTGTTCGTACGTGTCGACATGCTCTGTCATAATAGCTAAACATGTTTTTAAAGACCATTCACTAAAAGTCAGTTGTAAGTAACTTATTGTCTCACATGTTTTCTACTCCATTAGCATGCACAATCACGTCTCTCTCTACAAAAAGATTGTTTTTAAAATGCATATTATTTGAAAAATATGTAAGTTTTGGAATTATTATTATTTTCTGCATGGAAAATTGGCACTTCCATAAAGCAGTAATACTGAAATTCGTGACTTTGAAAACTAGATTGATTTGTTTCAGTGACTTTATGTAAGTTTTGTGACTACCACCTCGTTATCGTGACTTTCGCAATTTTCATGACTAGAAACTCTGCATCCTGTATGAGTGAACAGCCTGTATTTCTTACAGACCTGCAAGTAAACTATATACAAGCTGACTGTGCACAGACACAGGAAACACATGCGCATTGATTTTGGTTTACATCACAGTTGTATACTGGGAATATATGCAAATTCAGTGTAGTGTACCGTGTGAATTTGACTGAGAGGAGGTTTGTGATTTAAGAGTTCTGTTAAGTGTGTTTCATTGCGATTAATTCATTTAACGTGCTAAATAAAATTATTGTGCAATAATACAAGTGTTTCTGGGCCATTATGTGCTAAAATATAATAACTGTATGGAAATGTGTCTGTAGAGTTTTCACAAATTTAATTAATTATATACTGTATATATTTTTAATGTAACATCAACTGACAACTCCCAGCATACATGTTGTGTAAAAGTAGAAGCTTAATTAATTAATTAATGGAAAGTGTATATAAGTTAGTTTACTGAATTGTACTGTGGAGCACTGCGTGAGAGTGTGGTAAATGAAGGGCTTACATACTTTTGCTGCTAATCATGAAAAATACAGCACATCTAAACAAATTAAACCTAACTTCACAATAAGTGAATCACAAGGGTAGATGAACTGATGCAAGCATTCATATTATACTTTTTATAACACACTATCTCATGTTGGCACACTCTCTCCCTGTAATCCATGAAGTTAGGTTAGGTCTCCTTGCATTTAACCTGGTTAATGAACCTAAATAATATATAATTTACATACGTTTTGTGTGTTTCACCACACAATTTCCCCAATCTTTATAGCCCTCACCCACTATCACATTTGGTAGTATGTATTGCGAATATGGTGATGCCCCTAGTAAATTTGTGTTCTCTGTAATTAGTAATGTCAATTTATATCATTATCCATGAAAATATATTTGTTTTCGGAAAATCCCCTATTCTATATACAGTGGCTCACATTAATATTCGGCCACCAATATTTATCATAGTTTCATGGCCTTATGTTACATTAGAAATGAAGGTAAACATAAAACATATTGCACAATCCTTCTTGTGTGCTTTAAATGAAATATAGCGGTAGTCAATAACAGAAATGAGTAATGCAACTTAACAAACAATACGATTTTATCATCCCATGCTGCATAAGTACGCCATTTTAATATTCGGCCATCATCATTCAAACACAAACATAATCCTCTTTGCTAACTAAACAGTCTTTTAGTACTTGGTATTATAGATATTCTGTTTAATTACTTCTCGGAGATGTAGTGGCATATAGCAATTATTTCACTGATACTTACATTCGGAGCCAATCTTATTCCATTATTCCTTGCACCTTTTCTCTAATTCTTATGTGGACCTAATTTTAGTAGTACTCAGTCTTCTTCTGAGTTCATCCCACAGATTTTGCTATGGGATTTAGGTCGTGTAATGAGGTATGTTAATGACTTTGGGACAGTTATACAAAAGCCAGCTCTTGACAATGTACAACTTCTGATTTGGATCATTATTTTGGTAGAACTTAAAACATGTTCCTAATGCTCAGATTATCAGCACTCTTGTGTAGGTTTGCTTTCAGGATGTTGTGATAGTCTTCCTTTTTCATTGTTCCATCGACAAGTACTGCTGCCTCTCCAACTTCTACTGATCATAATACTACCTCCACAGTGTTTCACAGTAGGTTGTACGTTCCCAGGTTTCAGCTCCTCATTTGTCTTGCGCCATACTGTTACGTTGCCATCAGAACCACAAAAATTTATTTTTGTCTCGTAAGCAAAAATCACATCATTCCACCAACTTTCATCTCTGTCGGAGTGGTCTTTAACGAACTTACACCGTTTTATTCTATACACCTCATTAATAAAAGGCTTCTTTCTAGGTACCCTGCCATTATATTGTGCCCTCCTGATAACTCGTGTGGTTTCTGGATGGATGTTCTTTCCACATTCATTGAGTACCTCCGTGGTAAGTTTGCAATCACTAATTTTCGGATCTTTCTTTATTTTCCTAATCACTAGACATTCTTCTCTGTTGCTTGATTTCTTTGGCTGTCCTTTCTGAGGCACAGAATCTATTCTATCTCCCTTCTCAAACTTTGCTATGATGTCTCAGACAGTGGAGCTCGACAGATTCACGTGCTCCAAAATTTTGCGTTGAGATTTCTTCTTTGCACGAAGGAAAATTATCAGTTACCACTGTTCAAACGTTGTATTCTTGCCTACGTCCCATTTGTGTGGCTGACACGGTCAACAGAGCTACCCAATACAAACTCTCAGCACAGAGAGAGTGCAGGGAATGATACGAGGTACAAATGCAATGTACATTGTGCCTGTGTCACGTGGCCATCACAACTGACAGAATATTAAAATGGCGTATACTTATGCAGCACGTGAGGAAAAAAAATATTGTACTTCATTAACTTGCACTGCTCATTTCAGTTTTTGACTAATGTAAAGTACACAAGAATGATTGTGCAATATGTTTCATGTTTATCTTCATTTCTAATGTAACAATAGGCCATGAAATTGTAATAATCATCGGTGGCCGAATATTAATGTGAGCCACTGTAATTACCTCATCCATCATTACCAACTTTACTAGGTGCCAGTCACTCAGTGTAGGCCCTACCCATTAAAATATATGCAGGTAGAGGCTGTGACTTTTTCTAAGGTTGATTTCAAAAGTGCTCACTTTATCATGAACAGCCTTTACATATATACAAACAGAAACCTACCAAATGTAAATGCATACCTACAAAGGAATTGAACACTGAAGTTACCACTTAGAGTGGGATGGAGATGCGCGCCCAAGGTCATAAAACGAAGGAGCGATACGGACGACACTAAAGGCCCATCTACAATCGCGGTTAATACTACAATAAGTCAATAATCCGTGATTCGTATATGCTCTGGCAACAACCAAAGTTAAATGTTGCCATGACATTAAACGTAAAATGCAAAGTTATAGAAGTTGACCAACTTTCAAGTCTTTGTGTTTTGCGCCAGCCAATCAGAATTCAAGACATCACAAACAAGTGAAAACAAATGTTACAGACAATTGGCAACAGCACCATTATCGCCATGCTTATTTAATTTGTTAATGTTATAAAAAATCAATACACAAACAATACAAAATGCATTAAAAAATAACTGAGTATAACTATTAGGTCTGCAGAATCTCATTTTTTACAAAAGGTATTTTTTAAATTTCAAACACAAACCAAAATATTTGTATTTAAAACCTACATTCCTATTTTTATTCCTGTTAACATCAATTGTAGACATGCCCGTTTTCTTATGGCGACATTTAGCATTTAACGTTTTGCATCAACGCGATTGTAGATGGACCTTAACACGCACACCTAGTGCCTCATTGATCCTACCCACAAGGTGTGCAGAGATGCAGTGTTTCCGTCGTAATGCTGTACTGTGCCAATTATCGCTGTAACAGTGGAGTTTTATTAAATGTGATGAAAGCCCACAGATTAAACTACGTCCGTATCTTTGTACTTTTCTCTTGCTACTTAAGGAAACTCCATAGGCAAGCTTTAAAAATGTGAAATTTGACCATTTTCACAATTTTTTTTTCTAAGATTACACTTAGGCCGTGTCCCAATTCGCCAAGAGTACTCTTTCACTCACTCTTGATGTCACAGAGTCTCCTCTCTGCTGTCCCAACTCCGAGGAGAGAGCACGAGGGGGAGAAAGAATGACAATGTACACTCAGTGCTCACTCTCGGACCCTCTCTGTTAGCCATGTTATTTTCAAGTAAAAATCTCAAATATTCAGACAAATATTTTATTTCTTAAGCAGTGTTGGAAATATTTTATGGACTTAACTTAATCATTGCGATTGTGAAATGTGTAATAACAATAATATTGTTTGATATGGAACATAAATTATATTATGTTCACATTTCATTTTGGTTAGTTGTGTGAATATTATTAAATAAGTTAATGTGATTTGCATAAAACAATTGTTTTTAATCATGCAAAACTTTAACAAATTAATATGTTACTATTTCATAAAATACTGTACATTTATCCGAGGATAATGAAAGGCCAACAATATTTTATTTTTCACTATTTATTACCTTTTCTTCAGAGAAATAATGACGAAGGCTTACAGAGGGCACGAGTTTCAATTCGCTAAAGTGTGCCAGAGTGTAAGTATCGAGTGAGAGTGAGCGCACTTACGAGTTGGAACACGACCTTAATATGACTAAAGTAAAAATAGGGCCATAGATAATTTTTTTTTTTTTTTTCGTACAAAAAGTCGTATTTGCAGAACACTTATTTACCGAGATACGCGTATTCGCGCAAACAACTATTACACAAAAAACGCGGGGGTCTACACTGCATTACAACAGCCTATACGTCTCAAAAGGATCCCAATAACAGAAAATACTAATAAAAAACGTACATTGACATCACGGCATAAAATAAGAATAATAATATTTGCACTCGCACCGCTGTTTACCTTGTTCAATACGATCACATATGACAACTCACATTTTGTATTATATGTTCATTGTGAAAACACAACTCCTTCCGCCCAGCGATGGGCGATAGATATCGATATAAGCCTTGAGATAAACCATTTTATTTCTTTTAATTATCTAACAATAATTAAATTTTTACTATCGATACTTTTTTCAAAAATTTCAACCAATATTCGATATTTAAAATAAGATCGTAGTTCAGTAAATTTAACGCCATAATTTAATCATTTTTTCTTTGTGATATAAACAGCAGGGTGATAACTTACACATTGTGATCACGCGAATTTGTGTTTAAATCCTATGGCATTTTGTGCAAGTCTGTAATAATGAAAAGTACGATATTCATGAGGAAGAACTTGATTGTGGTGTGTTACCTGCAGAATTTAAGCAACATGTATACAAACATATGGTTCATTTTGCTCTTAAAATCACTTACGGGGTAGTATCCACTCCATCTTCGAATTTTCTTACATATATTCGTAATAAAAATGTATGACCAGAAATAAAAAATCAAAACTAGACATGACATGGACGACTACTAAACTGATTTTTTTTTATTTTGTAGGGTTTCAAATATTTCTAACATTTCTAACAAATGTTTCTAACATTTGTTAAAATGTTCCCTATGTCATGACTAGCTTGGTTTTTAAATATCGACTCCGAAAATTAAGTTACTGAGGAAAATACGTGAATCCGAGATAGCAAGGATACTTACCCCTTAATAATTAACTCTATATTTATGAAGTAATAGTATGTACCTAATCACTAATCATGTTCCATCCGAAATAGGTATATGTTTACATTAGATGGCCTTTGGATATACACAAATAAAATTAATATGACTGGCAATAATAGACTATTTAATTATATTTAGCCATAACAAACATAACTCACTATTTCGTGGTAATAACAGGACTCATGCACTTAGATAAAACAAAAACATGAGTTCCAAAACAAAGAGAAACCATTCTCTCGCCTAGACTGTCGATATCGACTTGGCACTAGTGGTGCCACATACTCCTCCAGTGAGAGCATCAAGAAGACGCCTGGGCACTACTCGGCCAGAATTGGTGCACTATTCGGCCATAATGGGTGCAGTTCTCCAGTTGTTGGAGCTGGGTGATGGAATGCTGACAATGGTGCCTTCCCGTCAAAGGCACAGCTATTGAGGACTGATATGTTGGAACTCTCAGTGGAAGTCCTGGCAGCTCTAGAGGCTGCGTGGGAGGCAGTGAGGAATCCTGTAAAACGAATTCAGGTTTCCACCTGTCAATCGAAATCCTTTGTTGGCTGCGGTTAGTCTCCAATAGAAAGTGTTTGTCCATCCATGACACAACACGTAAAGGTCCGTCGCACAGGCCGTAATGGTTTACGAACCGCATCATGTCTGACAAATACAGAAGGTGACGACATCAGTTCTGGAGTGTGATATTCTGGCAGAGCCAGTCGTAGTGTCTTCATGGTTTCCATGAGCTTGAAAAAAAACACTGGCATTTCTTGGGGTGTTAGTGTATCACCAAGGAAGTCCGAAGGGAGGCGAATAGGTTGACAAAATGCCACTTCTACTCAAGTACTGTTGTTCTGAGAATTACGTATAATCTGAGGCCCATAAGGACGATAGGTAGTGTGGGTACCCAATCATGTGTAAGACGAGCCTTCAAGGCATTCTTCAACTGGTGGTGCCATCGTTCGACTTTTCTGTTGGTTGCTGGGTGGTATGCCATCGTTTTGATGTGGCAAACACCTAGGATAATGATGAGGTGAGTGAATAATTCACTGCCCCGCTGGTGCCGGCCTACTTGCTTGAAAGAGGTATGACAACGAAGGTTGTTGCATCCCCCATTGCTGGTGCTTCTGCCAAAAATGCTGGTGTGGTTCCAATATGTTTGCCCCAATGATAGTGGCTCCTAATTGGCAGCAGTCAGTACTGATGGCTATGGATGGGCCGATGTATGGTTGGATATGATTTTTGGGGCGGTGAAGGTGAGGTCTAGGATGTGGTTTACCTGAATAGATGCCAGACGTCGTCGAAGCGATGTCAAGATTATTGTTGACTCTGCTGATCTCGCGGTTGTGGGCCTTCCACCCAGAGTAAATCTCCTTGTTGATGCTGCTGGTGACCTCTGCCCTGTTGACTGTTACTCCAGATTGGATGATTTTGTAGCTGTTTGCTGAAGCTGAACGGTAGCCAGTGGGTCGACTACATGCCATAATGCTTCTCAACGCAGGAAAATTGCCTTTATATGAACACTTGCATACGTGGTTTATTAGGGCCAACCACACGCCCATAAGACATGGAACAATGCTTAAACTGACACTTGCAAAAATTAATGATGTAAGACCAGGTGTGAGCAGTTATTATTAGGGCCCGTCGTCTTAAATGAATATTGCAATCGAAATAAGCTATGTAATGAAGGGTGGCAAAGACCGGCCACTGTGTTTACACTGATAAAAGTCGTATGACAATAAGTTATGGTAGGACTAAACTTGCTCGGGCGATGTAATTCCCGCGGGAAGAGAGAGTGGTATACCAGGCGGCTACATGTGAGAAATGTTTCAGAGTAAATTAAAGTCTATTGCAATGTCCATACCAAAATGTTGAATGATGCTGGGCGCCTGCGGGAAAAGCCGGAGCTCATGACACATGCACCACCCTTGTCCGATGCTACTCGCTAACTAGCATTCCCACCTGATGCAAGGGTGGGCTTCAGCTGACCCATGCACCAGAGCGGCACTACTTTCTGTTACAACCTGCAAAATTCTACCTTGCATCGTGCTATTAAATCAAACTCATATTACAATTTACATAAATAAACCTGCAACATAACACTGGTAAATGAAATGGACATAACACTGGATGCGTGATGAGACAAATGATAATATGTTAAAATGCACATAACAAACAAGAAAACACAGGAAGCAATAAAACCTAAAATATAAAACATAACAAAGAATCTGTGCTGCACCAATCCTGATCGCTCACTGTCCTACCTGGCGCATGCTCTACCCATCGGTAGTGCGCACAGTCCTGCTGCGATGGCGTTGCATGTCTAGGCCGAACACACAGTCTTAGGGGTGAGGACACGTGGTACACATCAAATGCCCCGCCCCCCTTCTTTCGAGACCGTTTCTAGGCCAACTGATGTTATTTGCAGCAGCTGCAGGTCAGGCCAGCCTGTATGGCTACATGTGGTACGCCGTTCCTGTGGTCCTGTCGCACGGTGCAGTGTCAGTGGTTGTCCCTTCCTGGTAGGCAACGCCGGCTACCTGCACTGGTGACACTCATTTGGCAGGTGTGCCTGCTAGCATGAATTCCGAAGGTGAAGCGAGCTCCCCGACTTGCTGCTCTTGCTGTATCCTTCCTTGCTCCTGCTGTCTTCCTGCTAATTGTGCCATTCCTGAATGCGACCCAGTTGAAGAGCCCTTGCAAACATACTGCCACCTGCATTATTCACTTGCACTTTCATTTTTTCCTGCTCCTACTTATCCTGCTCTTCCTCCCCTTGCCATTGCTTTTACTCCTCAATGAGCACACCAACACTGCTGTGCACCTCGCCCCTTATGCTCTCTTTTCGAGGTGTTACAGCTTTCTGTGGGGCGTAATGCTGCTGGGTAACTCCTGCACACACTCTTCCTCCACTTCTGTTCTTGCTCGTAGTGCAAATGTCCTCTCCTACTCGCTCATTTCCTCCTGGAGCTCATTGATGGCATTTCCATCATGCACCTTCTCTGGTGGTATCCTGGTGTTGGCGCACATGGGTTGATCCTATGGAGGTTCTCCCCCTGAAGTGATGCCACACCTCGTGTTCCCTCCTGCCCCTGTGTTTGCTCATCGCGACCTTAACCATCGTGGGGTCGGGACACACTGGGACAAACTTTGTTGTAGACGGCACCTGGGGTTAGCCGGATGTCATGCCGATGTACCCACACCATCCTCCCCATGCGAATGATGTAAGTGGTGGGTCCATGCATTTATAGCATGCGATGCAGCCCACTCCAACATGCTGCTAACCCTGCACAAAAATCTTTCTTTGCTGTGGACTGGGGATACGTTCGTACATACACTTCCTGCCTTTCATGCAGTTTAGGGGGCAGTCTGTTGGTGACCGGTAGTCATCTTTCCATGTATCGATCCTGCTGTTGTCTGATGTCACGTATGCATCTCTGATGCTGCTGTCTCTATGTATCCATACTCAGAAGTTCGCTCCTGTCTTCTCATTGCGGACATTTCGCTTCCCCTGGTAGACATAGGTTGCGACCTAGTAACACCTCAACGGTTGATCTCTCCGTCACTGTGTTTACTCTCCTTCGGAGCGTGTACAAAATGGCAGGTATGTTATCTGCCCAGGTGATGTGTTGTTCGCCCCTGTGGAGCCATAACTGTGCTTTGATCTCCTGGTTTCTGTGTTCAGTGGGGTTTGGTATAAGATGATACACCACCATTGTGACATAGTTGACACCCCACTTCGTGCACAATTCTCTCCACTTCCGGCCGGTAAACTGTGTGCCATTATCCGTTAATAGATTCCACTGGAATCTCCAACATGGGAAAAACTGCTCCTCGAATACTCTTGCTACGTTTCTGGCCCTGGCTTCACTTGTAGGATACACCTCTGTCCAGTGTGAAAAGTTGTCTGTTACTACAACAAGAAATTGCTTTCCTCCTCTTGTCCTGGGAAACGGACCCATCAAATCTATGCACACCATCTCGAATGGCTTTCTCAGCATGCACTGCATATGTTGCTGCCTTCATCTGAACAATGTGCCTTGTATATGTTGCATTTCTGGCATTGTTGTACAAACCGCCTCGCGTCTATACTAAGGCCTGGACAGAAAAAATGGTCTTGCACGTTTCGAACTGTCTGCTCAACGCCTGGGTGTCCAGCTATGCTGTCACAGTGCGAATAGGCGAAAACGTGATCCCTCGCACGTGTGGGGCCATACACCCTCAATTTCCCAGGCTGTTGGGTAGAGCAAGTCTCCAGCCTTCCATCCACGACTCGCCATCACTCACTTCCTGCTGGGCACAACGCCTAACTTTTTCCTGCGTGAACACGCAATCCTTTTGCACCTGAATAACCTCCTGGTGCAAGTCGCTAATTAGGCCCTCATTGTTGGTTACTGTCATATGCTGTACACACACATCAAATACTGGGTCCTGTGAACTTGGCGGTAAAATGTCCTCCCATTCTGATTCATTCTGAACTATCACCTCATTGTTGGAATAACACGACATTGTCTCCGCCAGTTTATTCTCCCTGCCAGGCACATGTTCTACGAAATCACAAGCGTGCAGATGTAATGCTAATTGTGTAAACTTGCTTTTTTCCTCTCGCATATTATGCAGCCACACTAGACACACGTTGTTGGTCCATAGCATAAATCTGGGATAATCCAGATTCGCACAGTATTTCTTAACCGCCCAAATGACTGCTAGGCATTCCCTTTATTTGAAGTTGTAATGCCTCTCTGTCTGCCCTACTTCGCGCTCGCAAAGTCGATAATGTGTTTCTCCCTGCTGTCGTTAACCATGTACAATACTGCAACTATACCTTCTTGGCTTGCATCAGTTTAGAGGTACAAATGTTTGCTCGTGTCATAGTGTGCTAGTGTCGGGCATGCTCCGAACTCACACTTGATGTCTACTAACACTTTCTCTGCCTCGTCCATCCAATGGAATCTTTTCTGCGGTAAGAACAGTTCCGCAAAGGGTGCTGTGATTGTTGCGAACCTTGGGATGTGCTCTTGCAGCCAATTTATAATCCCAAAAAAATTCCACGGTTGCTTGCGTGTCCTAAGTTGCGGATAATCGTCAGTAAGCTCTAGCTGTTCCAGATTCAGCCTTTTTCCCTCCTGGTCGATCATGTGGCCTAGGAAGTCTATGCTGGTTTTACCCATGTGGCATTTTTCGACTGAGCACATGAGGCTGTTAATCGCTAGCCTCTCCAGGACTACTGCTAAATGACGCATGTGTTCCACCACACTAGTTTGACCAAATTATGACATCATCGAGATATGCCACCGTATGCTCTCAAATGATTCCATCCTGTAAACATACCATCATTCCCTGGAACATCGCAGGTGCACATTTCAATCCGAATGGCATAGCACAGAATTGAAATCGCCGGCGGTCTGAGGCCGTGAATGTGGAATTCAACCTATTCTCAAGCTTTACTGGAACTTGCCAGTAGCCACTCTTAAGGTCCAGGGATGTCCAAACTTTAGCCTGTTCAATTTGCTTAATGTGTTTTTACGCTGATATATGGTGGGAGCATGGTGCACGTTATCTAGTTCGATGGCCAAAAATCAACACAGAATCGCCAGGATCCATCTTTCTTGGGTGCCAAGGTAATGGTCGAATTAATCAGGCTGTCTATGGGCTCTATCACACCATCATCAAACATCTCCTGAATCTGATTTCATTATCCGCGTCTGGTGCACTAAATACCCTCGCGAGCTGGTGTGTACTGGCTTCTCATCTATGAGAGAAATCACATGCTTGACAACCATAGTTATTTTTAATGCATCATTTTTGCCAAATATGTCACTGCATTCATCAAGGACATGCTGGAACGTGGCCTGGTGATCTGGTGGGACCTGGTTGTCAGACTCCCCTAGCTTTACTTTGGGTAGGCTATCCATCGGGCACGGTCCAGGTTATACACTGTGTCTCTCTCTCTCTTGCGCCAAAATGATTCCGTCTTGTGGCCAGCTCTACAATTGTGTTTTGTTCCATCAGCCAAGGTATCCCCAAAATCACTTCCTCACCAATGTCCGTTGTAACATGACTGTGGTACTAGTTTCTATGTCACGGACTTTAACTGTCACTACTGCCTGTCCTATGACCATACTACAGTGCTCGTTCGTTGCCAACCGAATTACATGGTCTTTGGCCTTAATGTCCTGCTTGTGTACAAAGTGTGGTCGTACGAAATTATGTGGGGTTGCAGTATCAATTAAGGCGTGGCACAGCTGACCATTAATGGAAACTAATATGCAGATAGATGGTGCATGAATGCTGCTAATTCGTTGTATCAAAGTTTGTTGTGGGGTTAATTTTGCATCTGGTGTCCGAATTATAGTGGGCAGGGTGTCGGAAGCGTCCGGCCACTTCACCCCTGCTAACCATTTCCCTCCTCTTTATATTCTGCCGCCTATTTAATCTGTTCCTATATGCGGATTATCGGACACTTGTTGTACTAATGGTATTGTTGGTTCGGACAGTACCTGCATGGATATCGTGGCGGATAATCCGGATTCCATTCCTGCTGCATATTGTTGGCATTACTTGCTGAGCTCCTGTATCACTTGACCCCATGGCTCCTCTCTGCTTTTGGTCCTGCTTATAAAACTGTTCATACGACTGCCCACTATAAATTATCTCATGCAACTGTCCACTATAACTACATGATTGTTGTGAAAAATTTGATGGGGTGATGATGTTTGTTTAAATTCTCCTTCAGCTGCTCATGCCGCCATTTATTGCACTTGCATCACGGCGTGGTGGTTGATGCGTTCATTCCAAAATGTTTGCAGCATACATTAAGTCTTCTAATGTACCATTAAGCAGAAGCACTAAAGCTACTCTAAATCCAGGTCCAGATGTTACCACAATTACTTAGAGCACTTCCCGTTCTGTCAAACGTGAATATAAATGCTTAATTAGATGATATTTATGTGTGAAAAAAGCTGGAAGTGATTCACCCAGTTGTTGACCTTCCAGAGTCAGCCTGCTATGGGCCTGTAAAGAGGTGAAGACCCCTCTAAACCTGTACTGGAACAAGCGACGAAACTCCTCCCACTGAAGTCCATAATGGTTTAGAGATGTTCACCAAGAGTGTGCATCTCCATGGAGTTGCACTGACACAGCTGGCCCATTCATTTCTGTTTACTCTGTACCTAGTAATGTGGGATACACAATCTTCTAAGAACGTTGCCAGATCCTCCATCGGGAGGGATACCCTCCATTCCATCACTTCTCCTTCTCGCTGCTTCCCTCTGCTCCTTCTTCCATGCAGTGTGGCATCCTTTCCTGATTGTTGACAAGCTGCTTAGCATCAGAACGACATCTTACAGGCGTCCCGATGCTGCCGCTATCCTTGCTGATGCCTTCCTGTCATCCTCTCGCTATTGCGGGCAGGAAAACGTAGGAAAATTCAATGACCAGGAAAAACTTGCAGAAAATTTTAGCAGGAAAATTTTTGGTGGGAGATTTGGCCACATGGAGGGGCGACATTTTTAAGTGGTCAAAAGGCTCAGAAAGGTGTAGGACTGGGCCACAGATTCGGGCAAGCCATTTTGATGGCTATGAATGGGCCGATAAAGGGTTGGATATGATTTTGGGAGCAGTGAGGTCTAAGATGTAGTTTACTAGGATAGGTGCCAGATGCCGTCAAGACGATGTCAAGATGATTGTTGACTCTGCTGATCTTGGGGTAGCAGGCCATCCACCTGGACTAAATCTCCTCACCGATGCTGCTAGTGAACACTTCCCCATTGACTGTTACTCCAGATTGGATGATTTTGTAGCTGTTTGCTAAACGGTAGCCGGTGGGTCGACTACGCACCATAATGCTGCTCGTGGAAAGTTTTGTTAACAGTAAGTGGGTTAGGAAAACCTAAAGAAGTTTTAGTGCTGGTAATTAAAGGCCTTACTAAATCAGTAATTTTAGGAGTCGAATTTCTGACACAAAAAAATCAAGTTAGATTTTGGTGGCTGGATGGTCATTACTCCTGAAGGCCAGAGTAATGCAGTTACTTCTCCTGAGAACTGGAATAGTTTACAGATTTGTAAGTCTATTAATACAGGAGTTGTATCCAGTGGCGGCTGCTGAGGTAGGGCTGAGGGGCGCAGCCCTCCTAATAAAATCTCAGAATGCATACCTCTACTTATCTGCTACTCAGTAAATAATACTGCGTACGAATATGGAGTTTATTTCGCAGCCAACGTTTTTGAGATGGACGAGACTCTTGTCACGAGATAAATGTTTTTTGAAAATGTCGAGTGGTGGGGCAGCAGATCTTTGCCCCGAAGTGGGTAGAGCTAGAAGAGAGAGATGACTGTAACATATGACTAGTTGTGCTACGGGAGGGAGGGAAGACTTCAGGGGCTCGGCCCTTTTCAGCCAATCGCATGCTGTATATCGGAGAGAGCTTGGCGCGCCCCTGCTCAAACAAAAAAATTGTTTCCTGGAACTTGACAAAGCTACCAAAACTACATGTTTTGTAAGCACACTTTCGCGCTCCACTCTTTTGCAGTTGTTAAAACACATTTCTTAACAATGCTTGTATTCATTTCGAATATTTTTTATCTATAGATATCGTTCAAACGCGCGTTAAAACTCGTGTGTGATACTCTGAATAAGTTTGTTGTTAATTAATGATGAGCAATGTGCATTAGCCAGAAGCAGGGTTGAATTGTTGTTAATGTCGTGTTGTGTAAACTTGTAAATAATTGTTAATTCGGCGAGTAACATTTTAAACCTTATTACGACAAAGATTTTCAATTACGAGAATAAACTAGAGCTACAGAGTCTGGGGCCAGCAAGACCACAGTTAAATATAATTCAACAAAGTCAAGGTAATAAATGGTTCGTATACAATTTTGCGGACTGGCTATGCAGGTGAGAAGTTGGAAATGTGCTGTTTTTTTATATTTTTTTTTTGCTAATGGAACCTAATGATCGTGCGTGGACTGTCAATGGGGTAAAAGATTTAAAACATTTGGGAGACAAAGTTAAAAGGCATAACTCATGTTCACAACATATAAAAAATGCCATACAATTTTCATTGCTTGGTAAGGTGAATATACATTGCCAGTTAGATAGCGCGTACAGGTTGACAAATAGATTTTTTTTACAAATATATTAATTAAGATATCCCACTTTCATCCTCTATTTTAAATTTGACTTAATTTTGTATGCACTGTAGGCTATGTAAATTAGTATTTGGTTTTAAAAATATTTGTTTTAGTATATTAAAATTATTACCACCATTAGTATGGTAGAATTGGTATTATTATGTTATCTCTCGACGTCTCGTGTAATGTACCACGTAGGTACTGGTCGGAAGGCATATAACCTAAACAAACTTAAAACAAATACGTACCTGTGGTAGTGATTAGATCTGAACCAGCGGCCACAGTACGTTGACCGTTATAAATCGGGCGATGATACATTTTTCTTCAAACAACCACATTTATTTTTTGTATTTAGCTACATAAGCTATACTTACTTGAGCCTGTCGTACGCAATGTATTTATCACTGTGCCTATTTAAAAAATGATATTTGTAATAATATGAGTTAGGATCGTTACAACCCTCCCAGTTTCAAAAGTCACCAGCCGTCACTGGTTGTATCGTGTAAATAGACCACTTGTGACGAGCGTAATTGCGACCCCAGTAGATATTTACCAGGCTGTGGCTTGTGTAGACTCTTTAAGTAGAAATCAGAACATTATTCTAGAGCGATTACTGTTCACAAACCAGGAAATATTTTCTGAAAAACCCGGACTGAACAACAGATACAAGGCTAACACAAGTCATAGAAGAGGAACATTTTCGTTCTAAATCGTATCCTGTGCCAGTCAAGTATGTAAATGAAGCAGAGAATTATTTGAAACAGATGTTTGCATGGAATATCATATGACATGAATCTAGTCCATTTTGCAACCCGATGGTTTGCGTTCGAAATAAAGACGGGTCCATGCGGTTGTGCTTAGGCGCGAGAAGCTGAATAGGATTACTGTAAAATCCTGAGAAAGTCCACGTCTTATGGAAGAACTTCTGAGGCTGTATCAAGGAGTGAAGTTTACGTCTACAGTGGACTTACGCACGGCTATTGGCAGATTCCGTTAACAGACGACTCACAGAAGTATAAAGGTTTTCTGTTTAGAAACCAACAGTTTGTTTTTAATGTTTTGCCTTTTGGATTGTGTAACGCGGTAGTGCAGTTCATCCGCTGTATGTATATGATGCTAGGAGAAGAATGTACCGAATTCGCCAGGTCGTATGTAGACGACATTTTGATCGCGTTAAGCACGTTCGAAGCACATTTGGAGCACATACAGATTGTATTGAGTAAGCTAGCCAGTGCGGGTATGACTGTAAAACTGCGCAAGTCTCTATTCTGCCGCGAGGAAGTGCCGTTTCTGGGGCATGTATTAACACCTACTGGGATAAAGACAGCGCCGGACAAGCTAGTGTCGATAACGCGTTTTCCCGTGGCCAGAAACGTGAAACAGCTACGCTCATATTTGGGAGTAGTCGGTTTTTACCGTAACTATTCAGACAGAGTAGCTGAGGTCTATTTACCTTTGTTTGAGTTCCTACGGAAGGTCGTGCCATGGGGATGGAACGAGAGAAGGCAAAACGCGTTCGAAGAAGTGAGAAACTTGTTTCTGACGGTGCATGTAATAAACCATCCCATTCAAGAAACCGAATATTATTTGTATGCGGACGCATCTGATTGTGCGGTAGGCACGAAGCTAGCTCAGGTAGGCAAAGATGGTGTGGCACGAACGGTAGCGATGGCTACCCGTACATTAAACAAGGCTGAAAAAAATTATTCCGTAACAGAGAAAGAAATGCTGAGTGTGTTTTGGTAACTGCAACATTTTAGAAATCTACTACTGGGCGAGAAAATAATTTTGAGAACGGATCATCAAGCACTGTTAAGCCTAAACACAGGAAAAGTTTATAGTAGCAGGCTTACATGCTGGTCACTTCTAATACAAGAATTCGACGTGGAATTTCGTCACATAAAGGGAACGGATAATTTAGCAGTTGATTATCTGAGTCTTAATATAGACGAAATGAAAGACAGCAGAGAAAAGAAACCGCACGAGTTTACTGTTGCAAGTATAGGGAAGACGTTTTCCCCTACACCAGCTTGGCAGAATACACTGAAAAATTTAAAGCAGGCCCAAGAGGACGACTTGTGTTGCAGTAAAGTGCTAGAGAAGTTACATACTGTTCCACTTACGCATCCGCTCCGGAATAATTTTTGCACTAATCAAGATGGCATGTACAGCCGAAGTCGCCGGTAGAAGAAGTTCGAAAGATCATGGTGCCTACTAAGTTACAGCTACAACTGATTATCTATACGCATGGGATGCTGGGGTGCATAGGAAGCAAGAAGATGTACGAGGCTTTGCGACGCGAGTTCTTTAGGGAGCGTATGCAACAGCAGACTACGAGTACCGTACGATCCTGCGACCTGTGTCAACATTGTAAACACCCGCAGGAAAAATTAATTGGAGAGATGCAAGCCATAATTCCAAACAAGCCGTTGGAAATGGTATCTGTACTTGGTACGATGCTACGTATGTTTTGTCACGCCACACAGCAAAATTGGAGAGATCAGCTATAGCTTGTCGAGTTCGTAATGAATCACACGGTACGTGAATCGACTTCGTTGACCCCGTGGGAAGTGCTAACAGGTATGAGATCAGAAGTGTTCGGTCTTAATGAACTGCCCTCACCGCCGATCACCATAGGTGAAGTCACCACGCCAGCAGAAGAGAGAAGGGAAGAGATGCTACAATTCGTGAAGAGAAGAATGATTCTGGCCGCTGAACGAAGGAGTAAAAAAAAAAAGATCGAAATGAAGAGTTTTCTGCCAGGATAGCTGGTCCTTACCACTGCATTCAACGACAGTAAGAAATGGTTGCACATAACCAAGAAGCTTTTACAGCTTTACGAGGGGCTGTGTACGAGATAGCATGTGTTGTTAATAAAAATTGTTACGAGTTGAAGGTTCCTACCACAGGAGATATAGTAGGTAATTTTAATTTGTCAGCTTTACGAGTGTATATTAACACCGCTGATTCCCATGTAAGACGTCTAAATAACACAAGAAGATGGTCTGTATGACGTAACATTGTTGCAAGAGGCTTCAGATAAGCTCAGATTCCCGTGTCAAAATAATTTTATTTGGGTGCCATTATGATTAATTATTAAGTTATTAAGTAATTACGTAAGACGTACGCACTGAAGAGTATGCGAATGTTAGTGTCGCAACCCAGTGACATGACACAGTTATTATTATATATATATATATATATATATATATATATATATATATATATATATAAAGCCCCAGGTGATATGTGACACGTGCCGTTGTCACGACGAAGATTATTGTTATTTGTTACGCCGTCAGAAAATAAGCTATGTTAAACAGAGACGTAAACGATTGATGATGAGCTGGTTGTACTCTCAGAAGTTAATAGTAACGCCTACACTCGTATACAGGTAACAGTGGGGAAAATAACACCCTACACATTTCCCACAGAGTGAAGTTTTACATATTGATGTACTTACAGTAATCAGTTCCTCTCGTACGTGAAAGAAAAGGGAATTTAATTCCTTTATAAGGGTTAAATGGTAGATTTTCCATGGAATTTATTTTTCTGTAGCGGAGGTTGTCGATCTTCCTATTTACCGCACTCTAATGACGATATGCGTATCATTTTAGTTAATTAGATACTGCAAAAACGTGAGTATATTTCCCTCCTATGTTGATTGATGGTCTATGAATATGTGTATTGTTGTATATAGTTTGTTACGTGCATCTGATATTGAATATTTCAGTGTTGTATATAGTTTGTCTACATGTCATGATTGGGATATGCTGTCTTCATATGATTTCCTGCGTTGTTATCTTGTTGATGATTTTGTTGCCTTCTGAATATCTCTTGATGTCACTTGGGATAAGTGAGATGAAAGCTGTGTACGTGGCTGTACACTATAACTAAATATGTAAAGATTATCTTAATTGTATTGTTGACATTAATAAGCACACAAGTCACTGTACTTAATTATGCTAAAAGTGAGCTGTAACGAAGTAAGAGTAATTTAAGCCCGTACAAGTGTAACTGTTGTTTTCGAATGTTTAGTGATTTTGAACACCGAGTGAAAATGTAATGTGCGCGTGTTATGGACGTCACCATACATCGGTGCTACACTCGAATGAACTAGAAATGAGGACTTCAATATTTTAGTGTACTCTAACACGCACACGAAAAATCACACTGTTACACATACGAGAACTGAACTCACCACAAATAAACATTATTCTCTTCTCTAAAGAGACAATTTAAAAGTGCACACGAAAATGGCGGTTCCGTGAAAGCGAGGACTTTCGACAGAAGCACGCCAGGATTTCACGGCAAATAAACGATCAGACAAGGCAAAACTAGGTAAATATGCTCAGTTCTTGGGAAAAAGACGATGTAATCCAATGCTAGCCATCATTTGAGATGACTTCGTTGTTAGAGCTAGTCGCCTGCCAAAGATATCGTAGACCGTTCCGGTAATGAGAAACCGCTATACTGAATTTTTAACTCCCACGGAAGAGACAAGCAAGAAGGGAACACATGCGGGCTCCGAGCGGAGACGTCCGAGTCGACACGAAGATATCCGAAGAGGAACGAGAAGTATCGGTCGCTGACCTATGCCGATATTCGACACGGCCAAAAAGGAAGTATAATTTATGACACTGCTAATAAAATAGAAAGAATATACTCTTGTGAGAGAGAAATTATATCTGAAATAAAAATTTAATGTGTTAAATATGGTTTATGATAGTGCATATATTGTTAATATTTTTTAAATACTTTAATGTGTATTGTTGTACACATATATAATTTGTTTTATTATATTACATGTTATGCTACGTTCTAATGAAGGCGAGACTTCGTGGTAACAATAATTGACACTTAAGAAGTGATTTTTTTGTGTGATTGAGTAATCACTGGGATGATTTAAAACTTTTTGACATTCTGTATTAAACACAGCCGTCACTATAGTGAAAAACTTTTTAGATCCACGTTTACATGTGCCTCAAAATGTTGGCGGGGCATCTGAAACGGCTACGTTTTGCACTATCAGTATGCAAATTAGATGTTAAATAATCACATGCAAATCCATACTTTTTATTCAAGCACATGATAATTTATTACTGTTGATATTTTATTGATCATTTGTTGTTATGACATGCTAATTTATATTCGCCTCAAAATAATTACTTTTATTTATTTTTGCATTAGGAATATTGTGCTTAAATTTTGTATATATATTAAGAGTTTCAGTTGTTTATTATTATGTAGCATTTGTTTGACAGCCATAATTTTTGGAGACTGAGGCCCGTTGACAGGGGCAACGCTATATGTTGATTGCACGAGGAAGCAGCCGCTTTGTAATTGGTCGTTACACGTTACATAGCATCACTTTTAAGCTATGTTATTGCTATAGAAGGGAAGAAGGAGTTGAATTGCGATGTAAGGCGGGACGTAACGAGTGTTACGGCCCCGATAGGATTTTTAAATGTAGATATTGGGGCAGTTTGCGAGTGATTTTGTATTTTTTGCCAGACCAAGCGAAGATTTTCGGGGTACCGGCAAGAGAAGAAGAAGCTCTGAGGCTCTAGTAGTGCTCGATTTAATTTAGTTTGGATAGCCTTCCGCGACATTCCGAGTGGTACCATTTTGGAATGTATCTCGCTGTACCGTAGCCCGTCGGCTAGAATATTAGGGAAGAATATTCGTCCGGAAGAGAATCACTGCAGCCCATGACTGTGCCCGATCTGCATGACGCAGATTTGTCATCTGAGACTTCTCAATCTACAAGTATAAAGTCAGTAAAAAATTTAAATACGATGGTCGCCGATTTTTGTTTTTGGGAAAGTAACTTAAGGCAGAAGCCATTTTATCTGCCATAAGACGCCTGCGTTTAAACTTTATTTTACAAATCAAAACCAGAGATTACTATTCCAACTCCCAGTTTGCATGAGCTTAAATTAATGGATATTCTTTCTAAAGAAAATTTTATTTATTTGTTTTTAAAAGGGACTAAGAACTTATTAAATTATGTTTCGTACCAACTGGACTCCATCCTTGTAGTTAGTTATTCCCGAATCGGTGCATGCTAAGCTGTTGAGTTCGGCTAAGGTGCTATGTACGCATGGTATTATAGCCTTCTACTGAGTTGGTGTACAACTATTATCCTGGTATGAATCTGGTAATTAGCATAAAAGTTGTGGTTTATGCTCACTGGTTTAACTATTTCTGGAAAGAATAATCTCGAAATCATCTACACTAAGTTAGCTTGGCGCATGTATGTTAGTGTGTGGATGACAGATTGAACACAACACCAATACAATTATTTTATTGAAATAATAATTTAAATCTGTTAACACCCCAGTTCACATACTACAATGTAGTATCTAGTTTTGATTTTGAATTTCTAAAGTCATTATGAGCAAGAAACATCTTTAAGCAAAGATCATTTTCAATATCTAGATTTCAATTTTCTTTTGGAAAAATTTCATTTCTTCCATTTTTTAACAAAAATATTTCTTACATCACATTGATCAAACATAGAAGCGTATACCTACTGTTCAGCATAATTTATTCTATTAGCTTGAAAACCAAAAATTACAAAATCAGGCATGTCAAATTGTAAATTATTAAACTGATATTTTTTATCAAAGTTAAAAACAGCTGATCCAGCAGGAATTTCTTTTTCTAAATATTGCCAATAATTAAAACTAATGGGTATTTTAGGGTGTTAAATATATTTTTCTTTAATTGCAATGGCTGTGATAGATTCGTATTGAATAATAGGCCACATAATTTCTCATTTTTGAATAACGATTTCACGCGGATCGGCATAATCTCTATCAACTGTCCCATATGTTCTCTTAGTTTGATAAACATATAAACAATTGTTATCAGATGAATTACGAGAAAAAAATCAATTTTATAGCCACTTTTCCAGTATATTTCTGCATAATCTCTGACAAAACCAAACAGATATCTCAGAGAATAGATTATTTCATTTGTTTTTCACTATGAACAGATTTTACTCGATATTTTTTATCAACATCAGTAAAATCTAAATAATTTTTCTCACTTGGAGATATCAACAAAGTATTCATCATTGTTGAAGTTATTGCAGGAGTATCAACAGCTTCAATAAAATTTCCATGTTTGGAGATTTCTACTCTAGAAAACTGAAAAGGAAATAAGTTAAAACAAACATAAAAATTATCTAATTTTTCATATATACTTCATCTCTAACTTTATCTCTCTGTAGTAATCTACCTTGTTCACTAACATAAGCACCATTTGGGAAAGAAAATCCATCACCTATAGTTAAATTACTCATTGAAAAGCACAAAAATTACAAAAAGAATCATGAAGCAGCGTATGAAAGAAATCAGAGGAAAGGTCTACCTTTAATTGACAAATTACGAAATATTGGTAAAAAGGTAGAACAAGTAAGTGAAGAAAATATAAATTTAAGAACGATGCTAGTTCATGTACCAGTAAATAATTAAGACTGTACACCAACACCAGAAGAAATATCATTTGAAAGAGGATTATTCCCGGAACATAAATCCCCTAATTTGGCAGAACAAATGGGAATCGTAACCATAAAAAGTTATACTAGAATTTTCGGAAAATGAATTTCTGAAAGAATTTATGTTATTAATACAATGTATGGTTTCCGAGGAGAGGCACACAATTTTTACATTGGAGATACAATAGTAATGATATATGATGATAAACTATTTATTAACGATAAGGAATATAAATTAGCAGTACGACTTTCTAATGTGTTAACAAAAAAAAAAGAAGCAAATTTTGAGGGCAAGTTCACTGATAATGACTGTGCAAATTACACGGAAATTGTTTTATCAACCAATACTGCATTACAAAAATAAAATCCTAATAAAACAATAAACTCGAGAAAAAGTTGGAAGTATATAAATGTAATTAAACCAATTTATGAACAGCATATAAAAGAATTACATTCAAGATCAGAACCAAGCACACCCGAAAGAATGATTTCTCCAAGAACTCCTAAATCTGGAGACGGCATAAAAAATACAACAGTTTACCAAAAGAATACATTTTGATGGGTGATGTAAGGAAATTGATTCATAGGTTGTTAGTTATTCATGGCAAAGAAAATGTAGGAAATAATTGTTACTCCAACGAAAAAGTAAGCATAATGAATATGTTGAACAATAAGTTTTTTGAATTTGTTATCAATAATCCCAAAGGAATTCCACATCTTTTAAAAGTTTTAAATGTAATTATCCATTCATTTTGGAATTCCGAACACCATGGTAGAGGAATAATAAATTGGGCACTAAACAATTTAAATCTGCCTGAAATGCATTTACCAGGCTATAATTATTGTGGTCCATTTACAATGAAAGGCTGGAAAGAGGCGACACAGAAATAAATAAATTTGATGAAGCCTACAAACATCATGAAATTTCTTACAGAGACCATAAATATTTAGAATCTAGGCATGTGTGTGACAAAATTTTACAAAAAGAAGCTAAGGAGATTATCTTAGATAAAGATACTCCAATCGGCGAAAAAAAATTGCTTCTATTGCTGTTCCTTCGACCATGTTTACAAAAAAAATTAGGATGGGGTATTAAAATTTATTAATTAATATTAACAAACATAACTTTCAATATTCCTATAGATCAGCTCAGATATTTGGATATTGATAGAATTTTTAACAAAAGATCAGCTTGAAAGAAAAATAGAAAACCGAAAGAAGGCAAAGGTTTAAAATTAACTTTGCAACTACTAATAATCAAAAAGATACAAAAAAAATCTGGAGTGGTTTTCATCATGGAGGATTTCTACCAATTTTGATTCCAATTTGAGGTGCACTTAGAGCTTTAGTCGGAGGAGCTAGTGCAATTTACAATTCATTTGAACAAACGAGATAAAATAAAATTAAAAGAACAATAGAGACATAATTCAGCAATGGAAATAAATCAGGAAATGGTTTAGTTACAGAGGGGGAGACCAAAAAAATTGAGTTTATCACCATTAACTAATTTTGATATTGAAAAATATGTAAAAATACTAAATATGAAGAATTTCAGAAATGTTTATATGACTGATAAATTACCAAAAAGAATGCACAAAAATGAATGAGCTGTTGTTATTTTTGATATCTCATATAATCCTGGCACTCGCTGGATTTGTTATTTTAAAGAAAATAATGATGTTCACTACTTTGATTCATTTGGAGGAAATATTGCTAGTAACTTAAGTACTTCAAAAAGAGAAATGTTTATTACAGTGATAATCGAGTTCAGAATTTGAATTCAGTTATCTGTGGACTTCTATATTTAGTTGCATTATATCTTTTTTTCGAGAGGATTAAGGTTTTATGATATAATTTCTCTGTTATTAAATGATGGATATATTTGGGGAACCATTAATCAAATCTTTAAATAAAAAAACTTTGACACAATTATTGAAGATTTAAATGAAGATTTAAGCGAAACTTTAAATGAAAACTTTGGCACTATTGCTAAAGACTTAATGGCATATGTAGATTTAAAATACGATTCCTCTGTTTCTGCTTTAAAATATGGTTCCATTGTTTCTGCTTTAAAAATAAATGTGGATACAATATACAATACTATTGTTTCTGCTTTACGAGATCAACTATGTAAAGTTGTTGTTTATACAAAAGATTATGTTTCTCTTCGAAATCGTAGTTTTAAGTTATTGTGATGCACTTGTTAAATCGAAAATTCAAGAAAAGCAAAAAAGTTTTTGGTAAAGAAATAGCTCATAAATTGCAAAATTTAAACCATTCAGTTTTGAACTATTGTGATACACTTGTTAACTTGAAAGTTCAAAAATGTAAGCAAGAAAAATCTCATATATTTTATTTACCTGCAAAGTAAAAATAATGATATTTTTTACTTAGCTAATAATCTAATTTTCTTTTATTTTTTGATGGATTGTACTGTTTATCAAATAATTACTACTAATTTCAATTTACCTGACAATACTGTGACTGGTTATAAGAGATATAAAAATAGATTACAATAAGCGTTTTGATGTTAACAGAGGGGATATTATAACTTTTAAAATAAAAAAATAAAATAACTGAATATGATGATGGAATGATGATTGCAATAGAAATATTCGTGGAATATAATGAATAAATATTTTTTTTGTAGTAAATGAAGAATATTTGGTTCATTGTGTGTAAGAAGGTTACTAAAAATTGTTATTAAAAAAATGAAAATACAAAAAATGGACAGTTAGTTCAGAAAAGAAAATATTCTATATGTAAATTCAATAAATTTACATTCTTAGAAAAAAATTTGCTTGGAGTAAGAGAAGGAATAATCAATGAATTACATGAACCTGTAAGAGAGAATTTTTCCAGAAGAAGTAATCTCATATGGAATTTATGATTTATGGCAGATTGATCTTGTTGAGATGGATACTGGTAATTTGAAAGGCATATCACATATAAATAATGGATACGAGTATATTATGACAATTATTGATGTTATTTCAAAGTATGCAATTGCTTTACCTATTAAACTAAAATAGCTAAAATTGTAGTAAATAGTTTAGAATGTATATTGATGAAAATAAACCCGCATAATATACGAAGCGATAATGGCTCTGAATTTAATAATAAGACATTTAAAGAGCTTGTGCAAATATATAACATCAATCATTATTCTACATTCAGTGAACTGAAAGCTATAGTTGTAGAAATATTTAATCGCACATTGAAAAAAGAAATGTCGATGAAATTTGCTTTGAATTCTAATCATAAATGGATAACTGTTTAGAGGATTTAGTGAAAGAATACAACAATACAAAACATAGAACTATCGGTATGAAACCCACTGACGTTAATAATAACAATGAAAACAATTTAAGGCAACCAGATTTTGTGAATATGTTTACTAAACCAAAATACACAGTTAGCGACATTGTAAATGTTAAACAAATGATTGAAAAAGGTTATACTCCTAACTGGTCAAAAGAATTATTTAGTATTCTTAAGGTTTTAAATTATAATGCACCTACTTACAAACTGAAAAGAGAAGAAAAAAATAGGCAATTTTTATGAATTTGAAATTATGAAAACTAAACACTCTGCTGAATATTTGATTGAAAAAGTCTCAAAAACGATGGGTAATAAAATGTGTGGTAAATAGTTAGGTTTCGATGATTATCATAACTCTGGATTAATAAAACAGATGTTTTGTGATTTTTAAATATTTTCTGTAATTAGCTATAGTCCATAAAGGGTTGAATTTTCTAAATCATTAACAATATCATTCATATAACTTATAATTTTGTTATATAATTCACTCTTTATACCAAACAAGGAAATGTTATTTTTGCCATCTTTAGCCATTTTTTTTGTAATTTCATTATATTTGCTGAAAGTTTCATTAGTACAGAAATACAACAAACCATTTGTATATCTAAAAGCTGACTCTTATCATATTTGGTAAATAAGGATATTTATTCATAATAAGGTCATTCTCTTATCTGGATTTTTCTGAGGAAATTAAAACATCAACACCCCAATCAACTTTTTTGCATTTAATAAGATAATTTTTTTATTGAATTAGCAATAAAGTATTAAAATTTACAGATAATACTTCCATACTAAAGAAGAAACTTCATTATGATATAATCCAAAAAGATAAATTCTTGCTTTGATTAGTTTTCGTACAGAAATTGTAACAGTCAATATAAACAATACTATAACATTTATTGGTAATATTGAAATTATGCATATCCCTAGAGGACAATATACTAGTGAATCATTAATGGAAAATATAAATTTAATTGAACCATTTTCAACTAATAACACTGAACTAATAGCAAACTATGTAAAAAATAGAATATCAGTTAAATGTAAGTTTAGTAATAAATTTAATGATCGGCTATCTGATATCCTTGGTTTTGAAAGAAATGTGATTATCGAGAAAGAAAGAATTGTTATAGGTACTGAATCACCTAATTTTGACCGATTCAGTATAATAAATGTTCATTGTATCTTGGCATATGGCATGTTGATAAAATATGATGAATTTAAACATTTAGAAGTGAATATAATCGCCAGTTTTCCACCGAAAACAATGTTTGTTTTTAGAGATTATATTATTTATGAATGTGTAAACTAAATTTTTTATAAAATTAATAATGAAATTTTAATCATGTTGTTTTGGAAATTAGAGATGAAAGTTGAAATTTAATTAATTTTGATGGCACTGATATTGACATTGTTTTGGAAATTAAAGACATTAAAAACATTAGTTTCAAATATTCGTTTAAAATTTACAGATATTTTGAATCCATAAAATGTAGATGTAAAAGATTCTAATATATTATCCATGTAGAAAATAAGAAGATACTAATATATTATAAAATAAAGTAAAATTATAAAAATAATTAAAATTATAAAAATAATTAAAACTATAAAACGAATTAAAATTATAAAATGAATTGATATTATAAAACGAATTATAATTATAAAACGAATTAGAATTTTAAAACGATTTAGAATTAAAAAACAAATAAAAATTATAAAACGAATAAAAATTGTAAAACGAATTAAAATTACAAAATGAATTAAAATTATAAAATGAATTAAGATTATAAAATGAATTAAAGTTATAAAATTAATTACAATTATACATTTAGATATTGATATGGTAATGTATCTAATTTATTTTCTAATATAATCCTTTTTTATTGCAAGGGCTTTGTGCTATTTTATTAACTTCTACTGTATATATTGTAAGTTTTTCACTCCATATTAAATTCATTTTTTATATTATTTTTCTCATTAAACACATATGTCTTATGATCATCAACTCTAATTCTTATTACCTACACATTCTGTATTCATTTTATTTTCTTTATTATCGACTCTACATGTATACATTTTATCTCTTAAGCCAACAATCTCTTTCAGTATTTTACCATTACATTCATCTTACATTTTACCTAACACCTTATTTATTTGTGGCATATTATAGATATTGCTCTTTGGATAAACACTTGTATCAAATTTTTCTAACATTGTCCTTGTGTCTTTGTAAAAATTTCTGGTTTTTGTGTCATAAATGTATGATCAGTATCTTGATAACATAATTCTATTTTAACTCCATATTTTGGTTTCATTACTTTATAGTGAAAATTGTACATCAACTCTTTTGATATGCCAAAAATTGGCAATCCCACATAAGTAGGTTTATTAAAATATATGTTTGTTTTTAAATATAGCACTTTTTTAAAATTTCGTTTTGCTATAAATTTTTCACAAACTTTTTCATTTGAAACTAGTCTTTTATCCACCCTATTTCTGATATTTTCCATTGTTTTACCAAACACAGCATTATACATCAGTTTATAAAAATCCTTTTCAAAAATATTTTTAGCATTAGTTCTTATCGCTGTATTTAAATCAGTATACTTTTTCAACCAATCAGACGGATTAAACTACAATAATTTATGTATTTTAGTAAGATCTAATCCATCAATTAAGCACCGTTTCAAATTTCGATAGCATATTACATCCTTCCTTTATTTGTTAAATCAAATTAACAATTTAGATTGATTTGTTCCTG
The DNA here is from genome assembly GCA_029891345.1 of Dryococelus australis. NCBI lineage: Eukaryota > Metazoa > Arthropoda > Insecta > Phasmatodea > Phasmatidae > Dryococelus > Dryococelus australis. The sequence continues at coordinate 81,859,697 of CM056994.1, forward strand.
TAACTACCTGATTTTCTGGACAAAAAGGAAGTTATTTATGTAATTTATGCGATTCTTGAGGATATTCTGGATCAACTTCTAATATGTATCAGTGGTGTGAATCTTCCTTCAAATTAAATATATATTTTCGCCAGAAATCTAATTTAAATTCTGGATAATAAACCTATTCGAAACCTCCGTATGGAAAATATTGAGACATTGCCGAACCATAGATTATTAGCATCGAGGTAAGTTAAATAGTTCGACTCTTGATTTGAATTTAAATCTTCTAAATATTTATTATTTGCTTTAACATAGCGTTTACAACATTGTGATATTCCAACTATAATTCCCTTTTCTACCATTAAAACCATATCATAATCATGTAATAAATCTTAAAGGTTGTTTAGTTATTTTCAACATTGCATCCCATGATAATCCTGGTGCTGTAAAATACCACACTGGCTCTAAACCATACATGTATTTCTAAAGTTTTCAAATATATCTGCCAACAATAATGCATCACTTTTTAAATATAAGTAATGATAGTCACCTAGATTCTTCATATTGAACTGATTCCACACAAGTTTTGCATGTTTATAATCACCATCAGCTATGTCCGATTCATTTAGTTTATTGTAAAATTCCCTATTTGGCATAAGTTCAGTTTCTTAAAATTTATTCCAACTGTCCATATAATCAAATGGATATACACCTTTTCTAATAACTAAATCTACTTTATCTTGTGGGAAATTCTTTTAAGTATATACCATTTGTTCCTTGTTTAAATTAGATGCTAGTTTTTTTTTAAACTACTAGACACATGTGTCTATAAATCTCATTTTTGATGTATGTTTGTTTCCCAAAACTCATATACTTTGCTTCATTATTGGGAATTAAATCTATCGGTTTTTCATCATATCCTAGGTCTTTAATAAATAAATGTGCATCATATCCAGCTAAATTAACAAAATAAATTAGAACAAATCAGGTAGTTTTAAATCTAATTTACAAGAGAAACATACTGGGTTAATGAATTTTCCAGTTATAGAATTTTAGAGATGTTTTTTTGGACTATCCTTAATATACTCACACTGACATACAACACATTTTTTTAAAATATTTTTAAATAACACTTTTTTTTCTTTTATTAGAGGATGCATTGGTTCTGGTTGTGAATATATTTCACCAATCTTTTCTACTTCTAATTTCAATGAATTTATAAAATGTAAAACGTGAATTTGGACCTCGATATACAATTGGAAGTTTATAATCATCACCATAACTATTTAAAATATAACAAAAAACCAGAAACATCAGCTAACTGATATTTCATTGTATATGATTCATCATTCTACTTTAAATCAATGCTATTTATTTGTTTGTTAGTAAGTTTATATCTTTCTTTAAGTATCTCCTTAAAACACATATATTTAGTTACTTTTAGTGGATCTTTGCTTGCTGGAAATAATGCAGACTTCATTGCCCTAAAAGAACATTTTTGATCTTCATTTTTTACATAAATGCATGCTTTTTTATTGTTAACATTTTCTGGTAGATCAATATATGATGCCCCATTTAATGAATTATATTAATTTATAGATAGTTGTAATCCATTTATTTAATATAATACCCAATCTGAACCTTTATGTTTTCAATATGATATAATCCTTCAGATATTGATTTTTTGTTACATATTTGTAATATTTATTAATTTCTCCTTCATCCAATAATGTATGAGTATCTGATAGAACATCAAATTTTTTAAGTTATTCAATTTTTCACTGCGAAAAATGGTACTTACATTAATGCGAACTTTCGTAGCTTTAAAGTTCCTAAGATGATCACATATTATCTCAAATACTTAACGTTTTACTGAAGTTAAAAAATGATTAGATATTACTAAATTAAAGCTATTTTCAATGTTATATGTTGATATCTTACATTTAAAAGTCGTATTAACTCTGTAAGTTTTATTGCTTATTTTATTATCTGTATTTATGTATGCAGTAATAGAAAAAGGAAATATCTCATTTAAGTTATTTTTGTCTTCTTCATATATTTCATTGATATCGTCATCTGAAAAAGGTAAACTTTTGAACATCTGTTTATCATTAGCATTTGAAAAAGTAAACTATTGAACATCTGCTTAACATTTTAAAAAGATTTACTTTTGTACATCTGTTTAACATTTGAAAAAATGTGAACTTTTTGGACAACTATTTATTCCTGATGCGCTTGTAAAACCTCGATAAATAGATATTAATGTAATTATAAGCAAAAAAATTAAATTTAAAAGGGGGATATTTCTTTAGTGTCATTTTTATTTTCTTCTTTAAAATAATATTAATTTTCTCCTTTATAAAATATATAATTAGAAGAAGGAAATATTTCTTTTGGTTCATTTTTATCTTTTTCATATAATTTTTTTTGTCAACAACACCATAAGAAGGCATATTTTCAAAGGATAATTTTCTAACAAATAATCTTCACATTCTTTAAGAACATTATGTTGTGTTATAATACTTCTAATTAAATTACCTTTTCTTAGATTTTGTATATATTTTATTTTGAATCTTTTGGTTATAGGTCTTAACTCCACCACCTTCAAAGCAGTTAGATTTTCCGCAGACATTTTAAATGTGTTTATTTATTAGAAAAAGAATTAATAAGGTTGTGAATAATATAGTCAAGGAAAAATATAAAGTCAACAAAAAAATATATAAATAATATATAGAAAGTCGACGAAAAATGTAAAAATAATTAATATAAAGGAATGAAATCGAAAAAAAATTACATTTAAAGATGACAATTTTTACTATTTAGAGTCTTATGATAATATTCTCATTAAAACATTTTTACATATAGTTGTGTGTTTGTCCTTAGTAGTTTTATGAGAAAAAATTAATTTTATAGATTTGTTCTCATTGCGTACTGTACATGTCTTTGCTGGAAAATTACCATGTTTAATATCATTTAGAATATCTACAACTGTATTGTGTGATTTAGTATTTTTATGTCTTTTGAGTAATACATTATAACTTGATTTTCCGCATCCACATAGTACTTTCTCTTTATTTAAATCATATTAATTTCTGACATTTTCAATTAAACGTTTTTTTACAGATTATATAATGTTTATCTTTTGCATGTTAATTTTGAGTAAAAACCTACTATGTTTAATACTTCATCACACTTTTTACATTGCTTACATATTTCATAATTTTCCATTTCATAATAGAGTAGCTATTCCGTTTTTATTTATGAAGAAAAAATGTATTAAGAGGAATAAAAAAATGGGATAGATGAAATTTTATAATATGAAAAAATGCAACTATTGTTTACACATAAGTTTTTTTATTTTTTATAATAATAAAAATGCAACTATTGTTCACACATACATTTTGTATTTTTTATAATATGAAAAATGTAACTATGTTAACACATTAGTTTTTTAATTAATTTCTTAGGATATAAAAAATGCACATATTTTTTTACACATAAGTGTGTTATTTTTTAAACATATTTTTTAATTTTTTTCATATTCTAAAATTTCAGCAACCCCATTTTTATTACTCTTAATAAATTTTTTCTTTATAAACAGAAATGGAATTTCTTCTCAAAAAGTTAAACAATTCTTATGAATTGACAAATCTACAAGATCTTGAAATTAATAAAAAGTATGTTGCTAAAGAATTTCAAATTTATGAATCTAAGTTTGGAAAAAAAATTTTTATTGTATTTTAGATGAGAACTATAAAATTACATTACCAGATTATGATGCAAATATATTCGATAGCAAATAGTTTGAAATTAATAAATGAGAATCGAGTTTTTATATCATATAAAGGTTTAAAATATATGAAAAATGGAAAATCTATGCATGATATAGAATTCTCTTAAAATATATAAATTGTATTATTTGAATCAAGTAAATGACTTTTAGATTATTTTTTTTCATATTTCCAAGGTCGCCCACCATGTAATTGCCTTATCTGTAAATGGATTTCATAAAATTACGTATGATTTTAGCTTAATTTTGCTTGGTTTTTTTTAGAAGTGAATCGAAAAATGACATCTCTAGAAACATGAAAAAGTTGCTTAAAAACGAGAAATTTACTTGATTTTGCTTGCAGGTTTGGCCCTAATTTGCCATAATTTCCTACAATTTAAGGTGTAATTACCCTACGTTTTGGTGCGCTATGCTAGAACCCGCATTTCATATCTACTCCACTGTCTTTGCGGCCTATGGTGTTATCCCGTTTTCATGATTTCGTTTTTGGGGGACACCAGAGGATCAGCAAGACCTTTAATAAGAAAAACCACCTACTTTGCTTGACCTATGCTCAAGAGGGCGATTTCTGACTATGTCCACTCTTGTAATGCTTGCTAAAAATGCACACAAGCATGTCAAGCAAATGGCGAGCAAGCCATAATTAAGCTACCAGAGGCTCATTGGGGCACTGTCCGTTTGGGCATATTTGGCCCTTTAGTACATTCGAAAAAGGGTAATATATGTTATTTAGCTTGATACATTCTCCAAAATTGTTATTATGTTGCCCCTGAGGAACACGAAGGCGACTAAAATAGTTAAGGCCCTTTGTGAGCAGGTCTGGGAAGTGTTTAGTGCTCTGGCTGAAATCATTACGGATAAAACCATGTATTTTACTTCCAATATGTTCAAAAACATGTGCTTTAAATGGGCCATAAAATATTTCACTTCAAGTCCGTACTACTCTAAGGGTAACCAGCTAGGGAGGTTTAACAAAAACCTCCATGCACATCTTACTATATTCGACAATCATGGTCACACTTCATGGGATCATGGTTTTGATTTAATAAATGTTTGATTTAATAGTGTCTCGCGTGGGTCTACCAGAGTTCGTCCATCTCTTCCTTTCCTTGGTCTCCCTTTGAGTCATCCCCTTTTGAATATTTGGAACATCCTTCCCACCCCTTCTCTGCTTGGCGATGCTGCCCAGGACCGACTGCTTGGAGAAGTCCTCAGGCGGCTTGGCGCAACTAAATAGATAGTTAATGTTAAGTTGAACCATGCCAAATCACCAGTATAGTTTAAACTAGGAGGCCTGGTGTTCTATAAAAGCTATACTGTCGCCAATCTGGGTAGCGATATTAGCAGTAAGTTGTTTTCTAAATTTGTGGGTCCCTACAAGATCCAAAAATTTCTACTCCTAACATGGTGAATTTGGTATATCCATCCTGTAGCCGTTTTTCTTTTTAGAAAGGGACATGTGTGCCAGTTGAAATTATACATGCCAAGGTCATGATAGTGCTATTGTTGCCTAGCCTTTGATTTCTATAATTTTGTTTCTGTAAATTGTGATCTCATTTGTTTCCTGTTACCTAGTTTCCGTCCCATTTGTGTAGTTTTTTAAGTCCCTTTCTAATTTTCCTATTACTTAGTGAGGTGTCGCAGTGGTAACTCACTGGAATCACATTTGGGAGGACCCGGGTTCGATTTCCGATCCGTCTATCCTGATTTCAGTTTTCCATGTTTCCCGAAATCACTCCAGGCGAATGCTGGGATGGTTCCCAAACAAAGGCCAAGGGCGATTCCTTCCGAATCCTTCCACAATCCCTCTTCCTTGTGCAACTTGAACCATCTTTAATGACCTCGCTGTCGACGAGACGTCCAACCTAACCTAACGTTCATATTTATTCGTGTTCTCCAGTCTTCCCACCGAGGTAACTCGAGGTTGCTGCACTCGACATCTGCGAAGAGGAATGTTCGGTGTTCCAGCTGGATTAGCCATTGGCATCTTCGATTTTTTCGTTAACCCCTCTTGGTGTCCTGAAGAAACCCGACTCTGGGACTGGGTTTTATGAACCTGGCTACCCGCCGTTATCATTCCCATGGATGGAGCTTTTCATATATTGTCGCTGTATGCAAGACACGAAGAAATATTTTATTCTTAGGCAGATCCCCCCCCCCCCCTCATTCTACTTCAAGGTACTTCTTTCCAGCTAACTGTACTTCTGTGACATTGTAACATGTATCGTCTTGAGATTAGAGTCAGGGTGGCCAGAGTGCCTATGGTTTTGCAAGTATGAGCATCGTTAAAGGCAGGGGATTGCGACTGTGTCAGTGTTTGTCGACGATGTTAAATTTTCTAATGTGTTAACCTCATAATGAATCTAGTGCCGGAGAGATGGTAACAGTGAGTGGTGAGTTGTGGATTGATAGCGTTATAATATTTTGGACATTTAGGGTTTTTTAATGTGTTGTTCTGTAGTATGTGCTAGTTTGTGCAGTATTTGTAGGGATTTTTTTTTTAAATTCAGGTTTGGTAGCACAGTCTAATTTCTTCTTTTGGCGTAAATTAAATCCTAGTTGCTGTGTGTTATGATGTAACAATGTACGCACTTTCTTATGTAACGTAATGATATACAAAAGTATATAGATAGTTCTCTTAGGTAAAGTAATATGTATTTGTATGTATGTTTACATACCGGATTCCCCTTAAGAACAGTGACCATTCACGTATACACCTCAGTAACACGTGTGCGTGTGTGTGTGCGTGTGCGTGTGTGTGTGCGTGTGTGCGCGCGTGTGTGTGTGTGGTGTTTGATTGTGTGTGATGTGGTGTGTGTGTTGTGGTGTGTGTGTTGTGGTGTGTGTGTTGTGTTGTGTGTGTGTAAATATTGTCATCAACCAAGAATAAATCAATTAGCATATGTCCCAATATTAGGCCTAAGGACACATAGGGCTGTCACTTTTATCCACGTTACATTTCATTCAGTAGTTCGCGCGGTGATAAAAAACCATGTAAATATTTTCTGGAACAGACTAACACACAATAACGATCACATAGTTAACTTGCGAGGAACTACAGCCCGGTCCTCCCCAGGCTATCTGTTGTAGGCACTCAGATGCAATACCAACCTTATGATGTAGTCTCTGCTGGTGCATATACACTTTGTATGTGTGAGCTGAAATATCCACTTAAATAGTAGTCTATATATATATATATAAAATTGCCATTGAAAAGAGAGGAAGAGGGTGCAACGTAGCAACTTCCTTTCATCAGAATTTCACTTACTAAATGCTGAAATAAAAATATTGAATATCCTGGATGGCAATATGGACTAGAGAATTATGAAAAGAAACGCAACTGCTGTTGGATGGTGGTCGTTTCAAAAACACTGTACCCATTTAAAAAGTGTTAAAAATGTGTAAAATGTTTCCAGCTCGTATTGCGGTTTAAAATGAGAATTCTCAAAAATAATACTGTCTCTGGACTAAAACTTCAAAATGTTTCATTAACGTACTTCGTTAAGTTCAATGGGACAACTAACTCTTCCTTAGGGTTACCCTGGTTAAAACTGCTGGAAATTGTATCCATGATGCACTTCAATATGGCGTCATTCCAGCCTTACGGAACAAAGAGATGTTATAGGCTTCACAATAATGAAAATGTAAAATACCAATACTTCTCACATGTAATAGGATGGTGCTCTCGTAGGAAATTCAATTTATTGCGCAGGAAAAGGAAAGGTTGCATTAGTTCCCCGCTGCAGATACTAAACAAGTGTAGGGAGTTCTCTTTACATGGACCAACCATCCACTGACGAATGTAGAATCCAATACTATCTACTTCCTAACTCTGCTATGCGAAAGGGGCTTTAAGGCACACATCTTATCGCGGATCCAATTAAAATCTTAACAGCGGACTGGGGGAGTATCGGACAACCTAATAAACAAGTTTAAAACCATTTGCTTCGTCCACTCCGGACAGAGCGTCCTGCTGTACGTCCTATCTCTTCAGTTATCATGGCGAAGAGAGAAAGCTGACCTGTGCAGGCTAACCCTACCCTAGCTCTCCGTCCAATCCTAACGCAGGTTTTCAAACTGCCAGCCGATCGGAAGGCTTCCAGCTTAAAACTACCTGAAAATATCCACACCCAATGGCCTAACGTATAAAAAGACATATAGAATCTCGAAATTGAGGTACATACACAAATAAACCCTGAAATATTAGCAATAGTGAGATCAAAAATAAAATAAATATTAATTAATATAATTACAAAAATAAAAATTTAGCTAACTAACCCATTCAAACATTATATATTGTATTCGATACATATAGTTATAAATCCTACCACTAATAACATAATAATAAAAATATAAAAATCATTACAGTTTGGATACATTAAAATGTTACGTCACAAATGAGAGAAATAATACATAATTTAAATCAATATTCACAGAGACATGAATATGTGTGCGCTACAGACGCATTTCCCAAGTTTTTGAACAATGATGCAATCTCTGTGCGGTAAATTAACATTGTTAGTGTAGCGCATATTTAAATAAAACTTCTCAATAATGACATGCGAAAGCTTTCTTTGCAATGTCTGTCTGAGTATATTTCCTTCTCAGGAAAGGTGTATCGCTTTATTATTATTCAACAACCGGAAAATAAAACACAATAAACATAGCACTTCAAAAATTAAAGGAAACACCATTGTTGAAATTTTATTCATATAACTACACTAGAGATTTGGTGGTATGAGCAGACTTTTTAACTGCTCGAGTTAATTTTTGAACTCCTCAGGTGACGTGACACATGACCCTTGTTGCAAAATGGTGCACAGCTGCGCACCTCCCTCGAAGTCTGTAAACACTTCGACCGCCTCGTTCGGGAGTACTCGGTCGGGTTCGACACTCTCCCTCACCACAAAAGCGCGTACTCACCCTCTTCAGTATAGTGAACGTGATCGGGCAACACAGACGTGTTAATGGGCTCGTGGCGGACAGCGTGCAGTGCGTTGTCGTTACCAAGGGTGTGTAGTACCACAAAACAGCACACTCTCTCTCTTCAAACATCTCACTGGGAGAAAAGCTAAACACTACACTGTTAAAATCCGCAACGATCATTGTCGTCCGAGCCGTGGAGATACGTCAGATCTCTAACTAAACTTCCCTGTGTATTGTCGCTTCTTTTCTTCACGTGTGTGGTGCGGTAATTCACTTTCAACTCGCCATGACTCTGCGAGGCGCAGCGCCTAAATTGATGGTGACGTTTTTAATTACACACATGGCACTCGTACACCAGTGCTGGACACTGTTCAGCGTTATACTAGTTTCTCTCTTCGGGTACTTAAATTGCTAATTAATCACCACCCAAGTGACAATGAATTTTGGTCACACAATAAGCAGTGTACAGAAAGATACAGCAACTCAAAGGAAAACATCTGAAGAAACATATACAAAAGTCCATTGTTAGTTTTCCCTGTTTGAAAATTTAGGCGTTTCTGTGGAATAAACAAACATGACAGTTGCTAAACCTTAATGCTACATACTATATAGTCCATTCACGGTTTCTTCTGCCTTTCTTAATCAAACCTTTGAAAAATCTCCCCATGTATGATGTACTTGGTTATTTCCTACTTGTACCATTTATCACAAGCATTTTATGGTTATGTAGACATAAAAGTTACTTTTTTTTCTGTTAAATTGAAATGTTATTCATATTTTACCTATAAATTATAATGCTTAGTTTATAAATAATTTGAATAAAAACAGTGAGAAAACATGTGTGTTGGTAGCACCTAGTAAGAAATTGTTCTTATAAAAAATACTGTTACAACAAAGTGCGCACGAATCCGCTGTGTTGTCCCTCTGTTGTAATCTTCCAGACTTAGTTAAGCTTAGTTTGCACGAGGCGAATGAATATCCTGGAAGTATAACTTTAGCAGGGCTTCAGAAAAGGCCGAAGATACTGTGAATCAACTTTAAAAATAGGAACATATGAAAGAAGAATCTTACAATAACCCTTATAACTATATGTACAACACTCAGATTCTCAAGGATATCAGCATACTTAATGCTGGGCCAAAATCATTACATACAACAATAAAACTTTGCACCTCCAGACTGGGATATATCTGAGAAGACTTTACCAAACAAAATTACTACGACCAAAACTATCCACAGCTGAATGGACCACAGTACGTACTTTTCATGCAAGAATGATTGTGGTGTGATATTATATAAATAACTCTGTTCTTTGTGTGTCCTGAAAAGGCCTCCGGGCTCATCTTCTCTTTGTTTCCGACTCTTCAGATCGAGCTGCGGTCCTGACAAAGGTAGGGAACTACTTTGAAAGTAGAGGCAGAGCAGTTATGTCTCTAGGTAGGCTAAGCTCGTTTCCCCTTACTTAGGAAAACAGTATATAGGCAACGTGTGGAGCACTCATGATGAGCATTATGCTTGCCTCGCTTCTTCTATGTGGAAAAATTTGGCAGTAGCAAAGCTTACACTTCTTAGCCAGCGATAACATAGCTCTCTTTAATAAATGTGGCACGAGGCTTTAAAAAAATTCTTGGGAGGTACATACTTTAATTCCAGGCGTGGCATGTAGAGGAGCCACAGAACTCACTGGTCGCACTCATTCTTACTGCTTCATGCAAACTTCCTTCTTACCAAGTAGAAACTCTTATAATATATTATGCCATAGCATTTGGGTATTCCTCAAAGCCTTTACTTAGCTTCTCTGTTCCTTGATGGTAAACTTGTAGAACTATCAAATCAAATCTGCCCACAATGCTATCTGTAGCTGGCAATACTAACTTGCAGCAGTTCTTAAAAAATCTCTCACTTCATTTCATACCATCCTACATAATGAGGCAGTAATTTTCCAGTTAAGTTGTCCCAGAGCTTGCTCACGTTCACATAATGTACAGCACTAGCTGTCCTGGTTTCAGCTTGTGTACTTTAAATTTCTTGGCATATTTCATTCTCCTCTCAGCAGCTAAATGTGGTATGCACTGAATAATTAATTTTATCTCCTCCCTTAAGTCTTTGGCGTGTTTTTCGTTTGCATATGATATCCTTGTGAGCTTTTGTAACTTTGTGGAGTCAAATATCACCGATTGCCGGCCCGTTAAAATTTCCCATGTGGTCAAACTGGCAGTCTCGATAACGTGGTTAAAAATATACTTAATTAAAGGGATTTTATTTCTCCATCCTTGTTGCGATGCACGACAGAAAGTTTGTAAAGTGTTGCCGAAACTTCTCATTAGTCACTGGACGGGATTTCACTGTGGATGACGAACAGCTGCAGTTGTTGGAACAATTCCCCGGGCTCTAAGATCTGCTTGCCATAAATATCCAGTGAACTGTGTCCTTTCTCGGATAAAATACACACAGGTTTTCTGACCTCCTTAATGAACAGTTCTAGCTTGCTTAACACCGTTCTTGCATTAGCCAGGACAACTGCATATAATTTTGTATACTTAGAAAATGTGTCCATCATTGCGAAAATGTAGATCTCTCCAGCTTTAGATTGTGGCAAAGGCCCAAATAAATCCACAGAGATCAAATACAATGGATTCTCTTGAATTATCGACCTCGATTCGCCTACCAAATTTTACTGAGGGTGTTTACATCTCTGGCACAAATTACATGCGCTTACAATACTCGTAACCACCTTGAGCATCTTCTTCCAAAAAAAAAGTCTTCTTAGTGCCTCGTACGTTTTGCGAATGCCAACATGACCAATCAACTCGTGCTTATCAATAATCAATTTAGACTGCAATTTGACAGGGACGGCTACTTTCCACTCGTCCTCAAAATCAGTTCAGTGTAGACTGTGTGGAAACAAAATTCTGTCGGAACTGACACAAAACGAATTCCTCAATGGGTGTTCGTTTTACACATTTTGTAGCTTCCTTTACACCATGCTACAGAACTTATCTTATTGCTCTTCCAAAATATTTGCAAAAATTCCTTGCGAATTCCGTGACTTGCCTGGTCGATTTCCCACTTGTGCTACCAAGAGTTCATGTTTCCTGTTAACACACTCAACTGTTTCGTCTGGAATACGGCTGAGATAGTCAGCGGCAATGTTGTCAGTACCTTTAATATATTGGAAACCCAGGTAAAACTCTTGAACTAATAAGGACCATCCGTTCTTAGGCTTAACAAGGCCTGATGGTCGGTTTGTAGTACAATGTATTCACCTAGCAATACATTTCTGAAATGCTGTAGTGCTCACACTACACTCAACATCTCTTTTTTCATCATCATGTAAATTTTTCCGCTTTGTTCAGGGTGCGGCTCGCCATTGCGATGGTCTTCTCAATGTCTTCTGGACTTAACTGAATGAGTTTAGCGCCTAATGCGTAACTTGAGGCATTTGTGTACAAATAATATGTTGCGTCCTGGACTGGATGGTGAATTACATGCTCTGTCAAAAATAATTCTTTCGCGGCCTCAAAAGTTCTTTGCTTCTACAGTCTGATTCCAAATTACTTCCTTTCTTGACAGCTCAAAAAGAGGTAAACAGACTTCGGCTACTTTGACTGAATATTTCAGGTAGAAACAGACTACTCCCAGAAATGCTCTTAACTGTTTGACATTCTTGGGTACTGGAAAATTTGTTAAGTCGCTAGTTTGTCTGCCGCAATGCGGATTCCCTCTGGCGTGAGTATTTAACCTAAGAAAGCCACTTCTTCGCGGCAAAAGAGAGACTTCCTTAGCTTAACAGTCACACCGACTTCGGTCAACTTACTTAGCACTAACTGCAGGTGCTCTAAATGCTCTTCAAAAGTAGCTGATGCTATCAAGATGTCGGCCATATAGCAGCGCGCGAAGTCGGCACATTCTTCCCCTAGTGTCATAATCATACGAGTAAACTGCGATACCGTGTTACACAAACCAAAACATAATACCTCGAAGCAAAACTGCTGGTTATGGAACAAGAATGCAGTATACTGTTGCGATTCTTCCATGAGTGGGACTTGCCACTATCCGTGCATCAAGTCAATAGTGGACATAAATTTGACGCTTTGGTACAGACTCAATAATTCTTCCGTTGGTCGGGGACTCTCTTGTGACTTGACTGTAATGTTATTTAATTTGCGAGCATCTAAACATAGTCCGACTCATCTGTCCTTTTTCTTCACACATACCATAAGATTAAAGTATGTACTTGCAACGTGTTTAATAATCCTTCACGATAACACTATGCCTAGATACTCGTCGGCTTCTTTAGGGTACTTAGCCGGGATCGGGTAGGACTTGCAGTGAAATAGCTCTCCAGGCTCAACTTTAATGTCGGCTTTAAATAGCTTATTTCTCCCATGCTACTCGGAGAAAATACGGTGATTCGCGAACAACAGCTGTTCAAGTATATATCTCAGCTGGCTGTCAATCATCTCAATGTTTCCTACCGCTTGAAAAATCTCTTTTGGCGCAGAAAATCCTTATATCTGAGGCGACTTACTTAGCTGAAACTCAACCATCTGCAGCTAGCAGACAAACTCGTGTGACCACTTCCAGCTGTCAGGTGTGATTACTGTGCTTGCTGTCTTATCGGCAATTTGCACTAACCATCCGCCAAAATCTAGGCTGATTTTTTAGCGTGTCAGAAATTCGACTCCCAGTATAAATTGCTTTGTTAAACCTTTGATTACCAATGCGGAAATTTCGTTAGTGCTTCCCAGACTTTAAACTGTCAATAACACTTGTCTACTGACAACGGAACTAAACTGCGCAGTGGCTCCTATTATTTTTAATCTAGGCACAGGCACACGTAGCTTGTATCCGGTGACGAAAATAGCATCCACAAACGTTCCTGCCACACAGCTCACTTTGGCTCGGTTATCTAGTAAACAGGGCACTTTTATTCCACATACTGTCAGTGTCAGTTCCGGACATAGCATTTCATGCATGTTGATGTCTTCTGCTGGGTCGTCTAACAAAAATTCTCTATCTGTCTCTCCCAGTTAAACAGTGTTGGCAACTGCTTCGACTAACTCTGGTGGTTTAAAATCGCTTTCCTCTTGGATGCCAATCACAATATAGCACCTTTGGACATTATTTATGGAAAACGGAGGCAGCGAACAGGACCCTACTTCCCCAACTCGTTCTAGTTTAACTTAAGCTATGAGTTGGATTGGAAGTTGTCGTGTTCGATTCTCGCCAGCTGTTTGTAGGCAGTGTAGGTATGAATGGGGGTATGCGAGGATCCAGCAGCGCTTCGTAGCTGAATTATGTAGCCTGAATTTCCTGGGATATATCCTACCCCTGTGGCTTGTGAATAGTTAAGTTGCAGCTCATCTACTCGCCTATTTTGGCCTGAACCTGTTTGCACCGACTTGCATGGGCTGGACGCTCCTGTACATTCAGGCTGGGGGGTGACTGTTCCCTTTTACCACGTGGGAACGTGTCTGGTGATGTAGGTGATCCAGGGCTTCGGTCCTCTTTCAACCTTTTTCCCTCTTGATCACTTCCGTCTTCTAGGTCGACACGGTATCTGCGGTTTCTTCTTCCCCTGCGGCCTGAATAGTACTTTCGTCCTTGAAGCAAATGTTGACCGTTCCTTTGGTCGGGCTGCTGGCTTAACTCAATAAAGTCGACTTGATAAAAGTGAACTCATGGGTTTTGGTCTTGTTGGTAACCTCCTCTGTAGTGGTTAGGCGGGTTGCTTGGGTACAGGGGTGGCGGGCGCTCTGCTGGGGCAGATTTTCCTGCTTCTCGACTGGCCTACTGTCTATGTAGACGGTTAATCTGGTCAAATGCCAGAAGCCCTTCGCGGAAGGTGATCAGGTCGCTGTCTTGCCTATCAGTCCAGTGCGTCTGGTACCAGCAGGGAACCTGAAGTAGAACCATCGTCAAAAACTCCTCGTCTTTGATAGGTCGAATAAGGTGGCGGGATTTCTCGTACACTTACCATATGTGGTATTCCAGGCTTTCCCTTCTTCCTGGAACAAATATCTTTGCATGGAGTTGCGCCCTTAGAATCCCTTGCACTTTTGTACTCCAGAAATGGTCTACAAATTTCTGGCGAAACTCAGAGTAGGATGTGGTGTTATTTCTTACCACTTCCCACCAGTTTTTTCCCCTGAACTGCCATCAAATTTGGGGAGCTGCCCAGCTCAAAGTTCTGAAAGGTGATGAAGGGGATAGGGGAATTAGCTGTAGAAACAGCTGATACAGACGTGGTACTTTGCTTATGCTGTATCACTCTGCTACTTGTTTCAACTGGCAGCATACTGCTAGTAGGGGGCTGCACCTCATCTCTATTAGTTTGGTTTGCATTTAAGTGTAGGTCTCTTACACCATCTACTACTTGAGCTATGTAATCTACGCTGGCCAATCTCTCTGCTGAAGTTTTCTCAATTTGACTCAGTCGGTGTTCGACATGAAAATTCAGTGAGTCAAACTTCTGAGACTGCGTTATTTACTATAGTTAAATTAGCTGTGGCAGCTGGCTGTGATTCCAGCTCCCTACCTCGTTGTTCCACTTCGCTGAATTGGATGGCGCAGTTTTCTTTAACTTTCTCTAGTTCATCCCGGGTCTCTGCTACCTCCCTGCGTACAGAATTTAACTCAGTAGCTACGTGCTGTATGCTAGTGGTCACATCTTCCCTGAGCAGTACTTCCGGCTCTTGCAGTTGGCTGCTGTGTGTTTGCAGCTGTGTCGGACAACTGAGACCTCAATGTGTCTGTTTTCATATCCTCCTGTGACTGGGTCTGTAGTGTTTCTGACTGCACTTGCAGTATGTCTTGTTACTGGGTTTGCAGTGCTCCTGACTGAGCTTGCTTGCCCTCTTGTAATTGCACTTGTATGCTAGTATTTAAATTAAAGGCTTGTTGTTGCATCTGGGTTTGCGTAAGTGCCACTAGCTGCTGCATCATAGCAGGCAAGAAACCTCCTGCTTCTATGGTTCCAGTATTAGGTGACGGGATAGCCTGCACGACATTGCTGGCAGTGTTTGTAGTGTTTGAAATCTGGCTGATTGTAATTGATGTCTGTGTTATCTCCGTGGTTTTCTCCATGGCAATAAATAACGTATTCAAACACGCTGAAATTTATGGGTATAGTGTTGCGCAGATCATAAGGTGTTCCAGGGCTTCTGCTCATTTACTGCTGACTTTTTGACTTATTTCCAGCAGGTCGAAGCAACCTCGTTGGTGCACCAATAAGTATATAATGTAACGTAATTATATAAAAATATGTGGATAGTTCACTTAGGTAAAGTAGGACGTATTTGCATGTATATGCACGTACCAGGTTCGCCTTAAGAACAATGAACATGTACGTATACACCTCACTAACTCTTGTGTGTGTGTGTGAGCGCGCGTGCGTGCGTGAGTGCGTGTGTGTGTGTAAATATTGACATCAACCAAGAATAAATAAATAATCATATGTCCCAATACTAGGCCTAGGAACATATACGACTGTCACGCTTATCCATGTGATGTTTCATTCAATATTTTGTGAGGTGTTTAAAAAAAATGTAAATAATCTCCGGAACAGATAAACACACAACAACCACCATGTAATTGATTTGTGAGGCAACTATAGCCCCGTCCTCCACAGACAGTCTGCTGAAGGCACTCAGATGCAATACCAACCTTATGTAGTCTTTTCTGGTGCACATACACTTTGTATGTGTGAACTGAAATAACGACTTAATTCTAGTCACTTTAAAGAAACAGAAATTGTATTGCCATTGAAAAGAGAGGAAGAGGGTGAAGTATCAGCATTTAAGATTTTATTGCAATTTTCTTTCATCAGTATTTCACTCACTAAATACTGAAATAACATGATTCAATATCCTGGGTGGCAATATGGACTAGAGAACTAAGAAAAGAAACTCAACTGCCGTTGGATAGTGGTCATTTAAAAAAATCACTGTAGGCCTGCCCATTAAAAAAGTGTTGAAAGCGTGTAAAATGTTTCCAGCTCGTAGCTCAGCTTAAAATTAGAATTATCAAAAAATACTGTTTTTTGGACTAAAACTTCAAAATGTTTTATTAACGTACTTCGATAAGCTCAGTGAGACAATCGATTCTTCCTTAGAGTTAATGTGGTTAAAACTGCTGGAAATTGTGTCCATAGCGTGTTTCAATATGGCATCATTACAGACTTTCAGAACAAATATATGTTATAGGCTTCACAATAATGAAAATGTAAAATACCAATACTTCTCATATGTAGTAGGATGGTACTCTGGTAGGAAATTCAATTTATTAAGCAGGAAGTGGAAAGGATACAGTAGTTCCCCGCTGCAGGTACTAAACAAGTGTAGAACGTTCTCTTAACGTGGACCAACTGTCCACCGACGAGCGCCGAATCCAATAATTTCTACCTCCTAACTGTGCTATGCGAAATGGGCTTTAAGGCCCATTTCGCATAGCACAGTTTGTATCTTTGTCCCGGATACAATTAAAATCTTAACAGCAGACTGGGGGAGTATTGGAAACCCTAATAAACTAGTTTAAAACCATATGCTTTGTCCATTCCGGACAGAGCGTCCTGCTGTACGTCCTATCTCTTCAGTGATCATGGCAAAGAGAGAAAGCTTCCTAACTGACCGGTGCAGACCAATCCTACATGCCAGCCAATCAGAAGGCTTCCAGCATTAAACTACCTGAAATGATTCACACCCAACGGTTTACGTATAAGAAGAATGAATTAATGTCTCGAAATGGAGGTACATACATAAATAATCCTTGAAACATTAACAATAGCGACACAAAAAAATAAAATAAATATTAATTAATACAAATACAAAATAAAAATCTAGCTAATTAACCAGTTTAAAAATTGTATATTGCCATCGATACATCTAGTTAAAAAAACCTACAATTAAGAAAAATAATAGAAAAATATAAATATTAAAATTATAAAAACATTAGCTGACAAATGTGAGAAATAATACATAAATTAATTCAATATTAATAGAGATGTGAAAATGTGAATGCTACGGTACGTTGCATGTGTATTATTTAACATGTTAGTTTTTTATTGTCTGCCGTCCCATTTGGCTCGCCTGGCCTTGAATTTTTCTGCCGTGCTCGTAGTCCACAATTTTCCCATTTTCACGTTTTTTAGAACTTTGTGTCGTCATAATTTTGAAGCTGGATGCTTTGGAATGGGCTTAGTGGAGCTGCCACTCAGCTTATGTTTTATTGAAAATTTTAATATTTACAATTTAAGTGCGTTTATTTTAGCCGTGGAGTGCTTTAAGGGGCCTGTCCGACTGCCACTCCACGTAGTACAGATCAGTGTCAGTTTGCAACGTTTCTATTAAATTGAATTACGCTGGCAGGTCAGTATTAATATTTACGCTTTTGTCTACGCTGTACAGTCATTGCACTCATTTTAAGAATTATTGGTAATTGCTGGCCGCTTGTATGAAGTATGGCCAGTTATTTCTAAAGAAACGTGTTTTATTTAGTGTTATCATTAAAAAATATTATTATTAAAGTAAATTGTGTTATGGAAAGGGAAGCCCTGTTAAATTACTGTTGTACCGCTGTAAAATGTACATCTTTTTGCTGATATGATTAACATACAATTTTATTGTCTGTGTTTACACACTTTCGGATTTGCATAATATTTTCTGTATGAATGTATGTATGTAAATATTGTCACACATGTTATCCCAGGAATTTTAATTTATGTATTTATTAATTTTCTTATACTATATTAAATTTTTTTAGTCTCACATTTAAGATTTTTGCTTCAGTTGCACGGTGGGAATCATATATTGTTTAACTTAATTATGTTAGCTATATTACGTTTTGTACTTTTCTTATATGTGAATAATTTTTCTTTTGGTCTCGTTTTTTGTGAATATTTCTGATTCTCATATTTTTGTATCCATTTGAGACCCTATACTGTCGGAAGCTGTTAGACAGTTTGCAAGTGGACAGAGGGGAGGGGGTTCGGATACGTCTAGCTTATTATTGGTCTTCAGGTTTAAACCCTGGTGAATGATTGACTGGAATTGCCGGCCCCTTACTTTAGTTTCAGTCAATCGTGCTTAACACACTCTCTCCCATCAGCAGCCACTACGTATAGACGTAGGTGTAGGACCCTCGCTTGTAAGTGAGCGAATGGTATGGTTTTTGCATATTTTTTAGGGTGTTTTATAGACTTCACTCGACTCCTGTTTGAGTTTTTAAAATATGCCAGCGTAGTGAGAGTGCTATTAATTGCCCTTCCGCTAGGTTAGTCAATTAGGCAGGTATAAGTTGAGTAGGTCGACGTAACGTATTTTTTCTCGTTGTATTTGTACGCCGTATAGCCCACGAGCCAGTCCTGCGTAATAAAGTTGTATCCAACTGCGAGAGTACCGTTTATCCTGAAGAACTAGGTGGAAAAGTTATTATTAATTTTCGTACAGCAGAATCGACGGTCATTATGGCGCTCTCCAGCCGCCATATTAAATCTTATACGCACTGTTTAAACCAGAATTAAAGTTTGCTGAGTAAACCAGAGAGAGGTTCTCAGTGCCCTATCTAGTTATAATGTTTTGAAACTTTTAATCTAGTGCAACGTTTTAATTTAGTCAGCTGACACACATTAACCTTTTTATTTAATTTTATTTGTGCGTGTGAAGTGATTTTGACCTTGGTAAATTATTACATTAACTTGGGGATCATTTATCCTAGGCATGAGCACCTATCAGCTGCAGTAGGTGTGTGTTGTTTCATATTAATTCTTTGCTGATTGCTATCAGGATTTTACAACCCCAGTTGCATAAAAGTCAAAAGAATTTCAATAAATATTATTAGTAAAAGCAGCTATTCCAGATGTCCTTGTTTCTCAGTCGTGTTACATATTTCCAATGCTCCTTATGTCAATGTTTTCATGCTGGTTTTTAATTATTTTTAAACTTGTGCTAAGTGATTTTGTACACAAAGTGTGTACGGTAAAGTGTGTGTGTTGCCAAAGGTGTCCACTATAAAAGGAGTATTTCCTGCTCGGCCCAGTTTAGCACCGGGAAAGTGTAATTACTAACTGGGTTTGTCACACACTCATTATTTATTTTCACTACATTTGGCCTACATATTCTGTGATATTTATTTTTACACATTGTGTTTGCTAATGATATGTTCCACAGTGGCGTGAGCACAAGTAGTTTGGTCCGGGCTGGAGTTAAGAAACGAGCCAGCATAAATATCTGTTCATATATCAATAAGAGTGAGCCTGGCAAGAAATTTATTATAATCATAATTATATGCACCAAATAACCCAGCCAACTAACTTTCTTAGGGTAACCCCACAACTTGCATACACTCACAGCCTTCTGTTCAGAGAGTGAGGATATTCAGCATAATTTATGCACCCACACTGATTTACATAACTGATTTTCATATTCTTTTCACTGTAGTTTTAATGCATAAAGTTTTAGTCATGTCAAGCAATTTCATTGGGTAAAGGCGTTTTAAATGTTTTTAAAAGAGCCTTTAATTGAATGTTTTTGATTCGGCTGAGTGCTGTTTCAAATACGAATAAAGTGTCGTATTTACTTGAACGGCTCTTACATATAGTAATATGCGCCTCTGATCAAATGTTTTTGAAGCTTGGCTTTTTTATAGAGGAATACTGAACACTACTGAAAACTCGTGTCTGTGTTTTATGAATGCCTAGTTGTAATTTGGCCTTTGAACAAAAATTAAAATAAGTGAATTTTGGTTTGGTGTTACAACTTATTTCTGTTGGTTCAGCACAAGATGTTTAATAGGAACGTCTGTGCAATTTCTCTATGGTGGATACGGTATAAAATATTTTTATAATAATTTTAATGAAGTTAGTCTAATTACTACTTATAATAATTGGAGTGGTTGTCAAAACCACCAAAAAAAATGAAACTTTTAATGTACAGTTCAAAGACAAGTGAAAAACAAGTGATTGGGCACAGGATGTCTGGAGTAAAACATACATATATGGAGTGTGATAATGATTGTGACACGATTAAAATACTTTAGTATTTAAATAATGTCTTCTTCCTGAGTACTGGGACATATAAAAACAAACAAGAAACCTGAAGTTTGTTTTTAAATGCAGAAGACTATTATTTTTTCTGCCGGGTATGTAGTCAAAGTTACAAAAGCAAATGATACCAACTACATAAAATGAAATGTTTCATGCCATAATTTACGATGGATATCTGTCGAAAAGCAAATTAACTAATATCACAGATTCCTCCTGTTTGTCATTCTATCTATGATGGCCTAAACCACCAGCCTCTTACAGGCACTGTACCAACACAAAGAAAGAATATGTTAACACGTGGAGAAAAAGCAGTAAGTGATTATGATACAGTATATTCTTCAGTGATTATGATGTGTGGCATGAAACAGATACACAATATTTAAAGTAATTTCAATATACGTTTTTCACTAAAAGTGATTGTTTTCATAGTTGCAACATGCTTTTTAAACTAGAAGAAAGAATAATTATTAACATATTATTTTTATAAGATTATTTTTTGTAGCAAGATATATTTATTTGTTTCGAAACAGAGTCCATAGTATTTCTTTGTTTTGCAAAAATGTTTGTATTTGGCTATATATTTTTATGTCGTTCTGTTTCTACATCCTGTACGTGTACTTACAAGGCCTTATGACTTTGAATTTTCGATCGTTGATGCAGTTTGAAGTGGCAGTACAAAAGAAGTTTGAATATTGTAACCCTCGTGATTGGTCAGTTTTTAAAGAACGTAGTTAAGTTTTCAAGGAGGAAGACGTATCATCTCGTAACGCGAAGTCAGGCAGCCAGCCCGGGTGGGCTGTGCGCTAGGTATTAAAATTTAGATTTGTTATAGGGAAGCCCGAGTTGGCCCCCCTGAGATTGCAGGACGTCTAAAGCTGCACTCAACCATCCGTTTCATCCGTCAGTCGCCCGTCCGTCTGTCGGTCACGTGATCTTCAACCAATCGCAGGGAGACTTTTTTCTATCCGTCAACCGTGCTTTCATATAGGGAAGCTGTCACCTAGCGCTGCTGCGCATCTGGAGAGATGCCCCGTCGTCGTACTTGAACATCGGAAGCTTCAACATCATCAAAATTCTACGTTTGACCACTAATTACAGCTAAGAAATATTAAATAAAGTTTTTTTCACCCAACAACGTTAATACGGCCTTCTAGAATATTTTCTCACGCCGCAATGTGGTTATTCTTAAGTTTACGACTTTTTCCGACATTTACTATGCCAAACCTGAACTGAATCCTTGTTCTGCTGCTAGCTATTGACAAAATCTTTATTGAAAATACCGAATCACTTTTGAAGGAATATTAAAGATTTATGGTGTGATTTTTGAACATTTGAAATATATAATTCGTAACCATCATGGGGGCAATAGTGTTTCAAAGGCAAATACCCAAAGCAAAAATATTTCAGATATGGTGTCAATATTTTCGGATCCACAAATAATTTGCTAATGTGTACTGCCATTTGGATGAATTACTTTTTTTTTTCTTCTGAGAATAGCAAAGTTTTTCTGAGCATAATTAAACTTCCAGATAAATTTTTAACACAGTCGCCCGTTGTTGTCATTTCGTAGTAGTAGCAAGTTTTCTCCTAGTGTTTTTGTTTGTGTATGTGCTAGTTCTGTCCACAAGTATTCTTGCAACCAGACTGCTGTGTTGCTGGGTGTACAAATGGTACACGTTACGTCAAATTAGTAAGACCAAGTGTGTGGGTATTCCGATTTGCAGTCTGGACGCGGCCGGTCAAAAGTAACTTGTTAGACCGCCTTCAAGCAGTCAGTGGATTGTATTTCCAGTTTTATCACTGTTTTTTTTTAGTTACCAAGCAGTTAAAGGGGCAATAACTCTGGTTTTCAATAAATACATACATTAATCTCGTACTCAGTATGGACGATCGTGACTGCGCAGCTACGGTTGGCACTCTACCCAGAAAATTTATTACATGTACTACAGCTGTTTCAACGTCACACTCATAATAGCGGTATACAGAAACCCTTTCTCTCCCCGTCGATCATTATTTTGCATTATATCGTCATCGTCACACATCGGCCCTTGCGTTGAATTATTGTTGTGTGTTGTTGTGTATTGTTGTGTACAGTGGTTGTGGTGTACGTCATCACGTTACATAGTTAATTAAGTATTATGTGGCCACAATTTATTGTTTATAATATAGACTTGAGAAATTAATTCACTCCCAGGTTGTTTTCTTAACAGGCATAACATTTTTTTTTTATAATAGTCAACAATTCTTTGTTTCTTGTTAAACTTTGAATGCCATTTTCCCCGATTCATATTTGTATCAACTTACCTGAATTCTGATTCCATAGCCTCAATTATTCCAAACCATTGTAAGGATTGATGCAGGGAGTGGCATACTCTTAAGTTAATAGATACACTAAATCTGATTTCGAATGTACTGATGAAATTGTATACAAAATATGAGGTTGAAATTACTTTATTGATATAAAAGTTCTAGGAAAATACATGTGTACCTATTCAGATATACATATACCATCTCTAAATTCTTTAGTATGTATGTGAAGGGATAAGGAGAAAGATGGGAGAGGTAGGGATGAGAAACATACACATAACATTTATCATACGGAGACGCACAGTAATATACATAATAATGTAATACTAATAATTATTTTAATAATTAAATAGTCTGTACTATTGACGCATATGTTCAACAAATAATAACTCGTCCAAAATTTTCAGAAAAGGACGATTATGATATTACTACTATAAATTCAAGACAGGTGAAATGAATAGAATCCAACATGACGGAAAAACAATTAATGTTTACATCCTTAAAAATTATAATCTAATCAACACATCATTTTCATTTTCTGAATTTCTGTAAGTCATCAGGTCCTACAAAAAAAATGTATCATAGAGAATTGTATGCAGGTACATACAATTCTTATTAGTTCGTGAAGTATAGCTATGAATGTAGTAAGTTCCATTTATCCAAGTACTACTGCATAGTGGAAACATGATTACTACTACCTTTGAAAGAAGCTACGTATTGTCAATAATTACATATTGGATCACATATGTCTATTTCATAAACTCTGAAAAATAAACCGTGGATATACAACCATTGAAAAATGATAGGATCAAACTGTGTTGAAATTCATAAAGACAACTGCATTACTTAGTCAAACACTAACATTCATAATGGTAGCTAATGTATAGTAATATAAAACCTCTCCACTATAATTTATGCATGACAGGTCTCTTTTTAAGAGGCATCCATAATAATTAATCACAAAGAGAGTTGTCTTTTCTGAAATATTATTGCATGTTTAATGGAAACCTGGATGATCACAAATATGTACAAAATATTATAGTTATTGTAACAGAACTATAATTGCAGTATTATATAGAAGTATAGATATCCTACAGTTTCTAGCAATAAGTAATGGAATCCCAACAATAAATCTGTGGTATAGGCTGTTCACGGTAAAGTGAGCTCTTTTGGGGCCCTAGTTTTTTCTTTCAGCCATTTTTTATCCTGTAAACACCTTTTTAAATAAGTATTGCCATGTAAGTAATAAGCACAGTGTGTATATTCCACCGCACTTAGAAGTTAAAGTCTAAGGCTATAATAAAACATATTTATTGACCATTATTCCAAATGAGAGCGCTTTAAAAAGTGCTCACTCTAGCGTAAATAACCTATACAAATGATCGAATAAAATATTCTAACAGTTCAACACACGTAGAAAACTTAAAGTGAATCGTTCCAACACATAGTGCTTAAGCACTTATTGCTTCGGCAGATTTAACAAAGATTTTATTGATTGTGCACACTTTCTTTTTTAAAAAAAGTCTCTCTACTATCTATTTAAGTGTAACGTATAGGAATGGGAAAAATATGTACGGATTACAATTTTATACAAGAATATTTTTGAAACTAATAACACGCAAAATAGTACTGTGTTTTGTGAACTTACAAAGATAATATAAAAATTTAATGAACTTTCAAGTTCAGAGATATCCGAGTTTTTTCAAAGCATAACTCTGACAACTCTTTCCTGAAAAAAATACAGAAGAAGTTTATTAGCAATCACAGATAGATTTTTTTTTTTACCGTAGAATCGTCATGCGGTTGTATTGGTGTCGGCTGTATCAAAACGTATCAAAATGCATGGCCGCAGTTTTAGTGGTGCCTGGGGCCTCAGTCCAGCGTGTCCGAGTGCTATCCGATGAAGAGCAGGTGCTCCATGGATCTGGAGGAAGCTCTGTGGTCTCCATACTTGTGCTGGGAGGCGCCGTCTGTGAAACTGCTTGCGTACCCCTGCACGCCGCTGTAGGGGCTGATAGGGCAGCACGAGGTCGTGGACTCCTCGGTTGGGATCAACAAGGGCACATCGCCGCCGTCTGCAATCAGCGTCGCAGCATCCGACCTGCAAAGAGACATACGCTGATTGTGTATGTGTGTAGCTTCCAAACTGTGACTGTAACTAGTTGCAGCCTGTTACTTAAGCACGCTATCCTTTGCCACTGTCCTCGCCCACGTTAAGGTTACTTATACATCAGGTTATAAACAAAACGAGTTTTCTTATGGGAGAGTTTGGCATAGGGGAAATATCCACCGCTAGGTGCACAGTGTTCCAAACAAGTCACTTTTAATTAAAATTTCAATCTAGGTGAATAATATAAGAGGAAGATTTTACTTAGATAAAAGGTTATTTAATATTTGATTTATGATTATTGCAATTATTTGGAAAGGTGGAAAATAGAGAAAATTCGCTGCACATGCGACACTAGCGCTTATCCAGTGGTGAGAATTTTTAGTTACCAAACTAAAAGCATTGAGCTTCCCAACTTGATATAAGTATGGATAAACCTCACCCGCGTGAACGAATAACGAGATGGTGAAGAAACAGTGGAATGAAGACAGGAAAGGAACTTGTTATAACCTTTTAACAGAGAGCCTAGGAAATCTGTGAGGCTGTGATCGCTGGGGCAACATGTTCACGTCATATACTAAAGATGTGGTAGCCCACTTATTCGTCTTCTGCACATGTACCCATCACTGACCTACCCCAAAGGAACATAAATGTCAAAGTCACATAGCCAACAGTGGTGAACGTGTTTGTTTATATCTTAATTTTCAAGTGACAAGTACTATTATATGAATAAAATACTCTTACTAATTGGAATTTAATCAAAACTGCATTACAAATTTGTTAGAGGAAGTATACATACGTCTTTACCCTATGGTTCCTCGTCCTAATTTTTATCGCAGGTTCTGTAAACATGCGGGCGTTGTAACTTGAAATAACTGTAGCAATTGCTTCAAAACTAAACAAAATCCTTGTTTGTCGTTGTGTTTTGCCAAACAACGACCCTGGCTGACGGCCCTGTATATAAGTAATATTTATTTTTCCAGTAATATGCTAATTATAAATTCTCAAGTGCTTAAGAATTCCCCCACGTATTTTCCTGCAATAGGTCAGACAATGTAACAAACACTTTTTTTTTTTTTTTTTTTTTTATAATTTCTGTTCTGAAAGCACATGCAAAGAATTTCGTAAAAGCATTATCGTAATTCTAAAAAATACCACAATTAAATTCTGATTTAGCCAATGCACTTAAATGAGCATAGAATTACGAAAATTACGGCTGGTGTGGATTAGAATTAAGAGGTAAAACTTGTACAGTGAGAGCCTAATATCATGGGACAGTTCGATACATTGATATGATACGAAATTTTTTCAAGCAACTCCTCTAAACTACTACAGCCAGGCTGTAATAAGCTATTTCGGCACATTCATGACTTCTTGCGCATTAGTAGCAGAGGGACTGTATACATTTCTTCTAAGTGTTGTTGGATTTAAGTTGCCATTATTTGAATGTTTCCTAATTAAATGACCAATATGTCTGCAACCTGGAACAGAAAAGTCAGTAAAGTAAAAATAAAAAAATAAACAAAACAAATCAAAGTTCTATGTTAATCAAACAAAAAAAAAAGGTGTCCTGTGGCACAAAACCAAAATACTGTCGTAAATGCACCCTGAAAAATTCTACCAGGCTGTGAGATATCCGCCATAACGAGAAAGGACTAAATTGCTATTTTAGATATAGTGTCATCAGTATAAATAGTTATAAAAGTGCCACTAGTGGAACAGGATTGATTTCTTTCTTCTACGTGGACAGCATTTACTTCAGCTGTAGGCCATTAAAATCCCATGACGAGTTCAATGTCACCAAAACTCTAAAAGTCGATTCTGACAGCATCATCCTCCCTGCAGTTAAGGATCGTACCAAACTCGCCTCAGAACAGATGATTGTAAAATCAGTTCATTACTCAGATAATTATATACAGTTGGACAAAAATCAGTCCACCAGCATATAATACACAGCACACCAGACATTGAAAACTCATCGAAATCATATTCCGGAAAGAAAACTTAAGGAAAGTACTTGCATCACATAGCGGCAAGTCTTCCAAAATCCATACACCAGATATGTCCTAGCGCCCTATCATCAGCTTCGGCAATACCCCATACCGAAACTTGCCTATTTTCCGCTAAAAATTGTAGAGCCACTCACAAGTCAGACGCTTTCATTCGTTGAGATTGTGGTCACTTTATCTCAGTACCAAAACACAAGAAATAACTCCAACAGGCACTTGAGAGTGAACTTTGATTTTCGAAGCCTATTCACTATTGTGACTGATACAAAAACACTTTCTATCGTACAAGCAAAATTTGGAAGCTTAACACGAAAGGAAGGCACAGTAATTCTCATTTCGTCAGTCATATAACTCATCATCATTTGTATCAATGTAACTTCTTTCAATTCAATGATCAATTCAACGAGCAAGCTGATGTCATCGGAACGAGGTCTTCACTTTCACCATCATGACATGCATTTGCATATAGGAGTTCGGGCAAGAAACACTGAACGAAAACCAACACCGCACCCAGCTACGATATTTCGACGACACTTTCCTAGCCAGTTAACATGTATCTGAAATGCTAACCAAATTTTAAAGATTTCCTCGGTTAACTCAAGCAATCACTACAGATTGCATGTAAAACAGGAATAAATTTGAGCCTTTGCTTTAAAAGCCTTGGGATTGAAGGAAAAACACAATATTATAGGAAACTAAATCACACTGGCCAGTACCTCCACTGTAATTTCAACCAGCCAACAAGCTCAAAAAGTGGCATAATTTGTTTTTAAACTAACCAAGTTGAGAAAATATGTGCTGGCACAAAATCATTGGCTGACGAAAAACGCTGCCTTGTAAAAGAACTTTCTCGGCGAATGGTTATCCTACTGGTGTTATAAAATCCAACGTTAAAAAAAAAAAAAAGCTCGTATCAGTTCACGAAGGACAGACAAAAAATACCTTCATCCGGAACATTTTTTTTTTGTTACCAACGGTTCATTTTTCTAGTTTCACGCTGTTTCTGCCACTCAGTAGACAATTAACGAAACTTTACATGTATAGTGTATATAGCAGTGAAATTGCTGACTAAATTCAAAATGGTTCCATGTACTCGAAATGTTAACCATGATAAAATTAATACAAGTTAAGGTAAGAAATGAAAAAAAATATATATCGAAAACCAAGCGGGTGAAAACTTATTTAAAATTGTATATGAACCTGTAGACTCTTAAAGAGTCAAAGTAGTAACAGAAATGTAATATTTAGCAAAACAATCAAAGTAATTAGAGATTTGGGAAAGCCTAGCTGATCCTCTATTGTGAGAAAGAAAAATGAAAAGACTTCCTCAAAACTTGCGACATAGGATCTGCCGCATTCGCAACATGTGTATATTGGTGGGAAAAATCGTTGTTATTTCACTGTTAAAATGACAAATTTAGTACAAAAATTAATTTTCCTGCCTTTCTGTATGCATGTACGCAAGTACACTTGTTCAAAAGTTAATCATAATAAGAAAAACAAGAAAAATTTATCTCCGTAAATGCTTATCAAGGAGTGTAACTCAGCTTACGTGCACAGTTAAGAGCATTGTTAGCGCCAAAAAGGCTCGTGAATGAAGGGTAAACAAAACAATTTATAAGAGCAAGAGTGTCTAATTCTGTATTGTGTTCCCATTGAGATAAAGAGGGCAATCTTGCGGTAAAGTGTGCGCTGTACACTAAGGACATGACACAAAGACTTAAGTTGAATTCGTTTTTAAAGGGACGTACCATTGGACGCCTGGAATAAGGTTAGGCACAGATCAAAGTCTCAGCAGCCCTGAATGTGCCGCGAAGTGTGATTTCCAGGCTTTGGCGAAAGTTCCAAGATACAGGCGATGTTCATCGTAGGCCAGTACAAAATCGTCCAAGACGATCTGGGGTTAACTGCTTGATGAAACCGGACAATGCTTGTAAGACAACAGTACTCGGAGTTTGAAGCTGCATCTGGAGTTGGAGTTTCTTGGCAAACTGCGAAACTCAGGACATTTGGTCTCTACAGGATTTTGCAAAATGGCATGTCAATACTTTGGGAAAATATTCCTCACATCTGGAGGATGAAAAAATATATGGCCATAGGTCGGCAAACGCTTCGTTTCTTTACTACAGCCCGTAATACATAACGTACAGTGTATGGCCCGCTGACTGGATCATTTTACCGTGGAATGCCATCACAGCTGTATTTGTCATCTCCATACCAGCCCCCGAGGATCCCTGATTTAATCCACTAGACTTTTATTTGTGGGGACATTTAAAGATACTTGTGTATGCAACCCCAGTGAACGATGTGGGCAACCTACGTAACAACCGAAGTGGGGCTGGTTGCGAAACAATCAGGAATTTTCCAGGAATTCATCAACGCATCCGGGTGTCCATGCAAAAGGGGGTTGATGCATGTGTTCGTGCTTATGGAGGGCATTTCGAATATTTCCTTTAGTGCCGACGATAAGTTATCGCACACGTGTAACTAATTCCTGTGCATTTCCTACTGCTCTAGGTGTAGTGTCGTAGTGTGAGGTTTCGCGTATCATGCAAACGAACGCTGCGATGATATTCCACAGTAACATGATCCAGTCCGCGGGCCATACACTGTACGTAATGTATTACGGGCTGTAGTAAAGAAACGAAGCGTTTGCGGACCTATGTTAATATAAAATATTTTCATCCTCCAGATGTAAAGAATGTTTCCCCCAAAGTATTGGCATGCAATTTTGAAACATCTTGTATTCCAGGTGTCCAGTAATGTGTCCCGCTTAAACCAGTGCATAGAAGAACCCATTTACAGTAGAATCAGCAGCGTCGAAATTGGACCCTCAGTAAATGAACAAAAGTGCTCTTCACAGACGAGTCCAGATTCAGTTTGCAGAACGACTCCCGTCGCACATATGTCTGAAGAGAACTGGATCTCGATGAAATCCCAGGAACATAGTGAAAAGAGATCAGTGTGGTTGTGGTGGTTGAATACTGGTGTAGGCAGCACCATGTTCGATGGACGTACGGAGCTGCACGTTTATAATGGAGGTGCCATTACTGCCTAAAAGTATAAAGAAAGATGAGATGGCTTGCGGTTAACTCTGCACTTGTGGAATTAAGTTACCAAACAAAATATTCCTTCCTGCAGCGAGTGCATACATTTTGACATAAACGCCAGTTCGCCTGCAGTTATGTTCACAGCAGTTCTACGTATAAACACCTTGTTATAAAAATCTTGAGATAGTTAAATTGGCGGCTTTTGAAATTTGTTCATTTTTATTTAATTAACATCGCCTGTAGGCCACGAGGAAAAAATTTTGATCGTGACATTGAAGGGTAGGTACACAATCAGCTGGAAAGGAAACAACTCAAGGTCTTTTAAAAATGCAGTTAGCGCGAAATAAGTATAAATCAGAGATAAATCTCCGCGCTATGGCAGCGAGGAATACATAACGTCTGGCCATCAGGATGCCGGATCGAACAGGAGGGTGTCAAACGCGGGAGTTCAGCGACTAACCACTGGGATATCCACGAGTCCAGGTAATATATTGTTAAATGGCCTTCCTAAAGGTGGTTTACGATGAAGTGAGCATTTTTTAAATCAATCGTATAAAAAAGCTACTGCCATGTATTTTAACGGGCGCACTGGGTGGCATGCGCTCAGTAAAGATGGTAACGTTAGAGGGAAAGTAGTTCTATATCTTAATGTCGAATAAAAAGTAAGTGTAAGGTAACAATTTGTGTCAACTTAAATTATTTATTTCGCTGTCTGTGTTTTTTAATGCATCTAAGTACAGAACTAAACAAATCTGTAAAATATTTACTTTTCTAATAAAGTCACATTTTCGCTTGACAAACGCATGAATAAAGTGACGAGGATCATACAAATGTTAATTTTACACATGGCTGAAGATTACACAACGTGCATACTGGTTGATCTTAAGCAGGGCTTTCAGAAGTGGTCATTCTATCGTGAACAGCCTATAGTAGAACAATATTAACGCCTCGAGGTGACGCCTGGGCCGTAAGCAAGCATTATGACGACGATGTGAAATAGCATAATCTAGCTTCGTGCGTGTTCTTCTTTCTCAGAATACAGCCGTTTGATCAGAAAGATACAGCATTGTCGTATTCGTTTAAATCGCTGTTTTACGTAACAATATGTCACTCATAGAGGTCTCTATTGACTAACTACCACATTTAAAATTCAGTAACCAAATTTATGAACTGGCGACAAAATATCGACTTTCATTTCTGTCCTTGAAAAGATTTCCATCGAAATATATATATATATATATATATATTATATATATATATATATATATATATATATATATATATATATAAATTGTAAAAGAGACGACTGCTTACAATGAGACAAGTATAACCACTAGGGCGGCTCGAACTTCATTGTTCTGTGGTGCGCGTGTAAGGTCATGCAGTGCCCTGAGAGACACGCATTCGGGAGGACACGCATTCGGGAGGTCATTAGCTCGACCCAGCCACCTGCAGTCAGGGCGAATTTGTTCTCAAACCATCAGAATATCATCATGGACAGCCCCAGCGCGTACAAGTAAATATGCCCAGCACGCGGTACATTTATAACTTTAAAATTTAACCGCTGAGAAAAAGTTCCTACACTTAAAAGCATATATTTTAACATACGCAGACTGACATGCTCGCGGTGAATCTGGCGACTAGCTAGGAATATAGTGCTTAGTTTTAACTTTGTATTAGAATTTTAGATTTAAATTTGTGTACACCGAACTTATTTAAATTGTATATGAGGGAGTCACGCGATGCGGAAATGCTCTCGTGCATGTGTTGAGTAACTCTGCCATTACATTGCTATTCGCAAAACATTAAGAACGGTAAATGTGTATTCGGCCATCCTGTTATGTTCAGCATTAATCAAAGGCCGAATAGCAATGTGGAGCGACAGTAGAGGTGGAACGTAACGTGGCATCCGATGACGTCAGACGTTGCCGAACGTGCTGCGGGAGTTTCGAAATCTTGTTTCGTGTCATCTTTGTAGCACCACAACGGTACTTTTACGGCATTGGGTTCCTCTGCAACCCCTAGAAGTGTTTAGTAGGGCATATGAAACATCCTACATTCAGTTATTCAGCAATGTTATACATACTTGTGCCACAACATATTTTCACTGCTACGTATTCCCTTAGCATGCATGCTTGTGCCGCAATAAAAGGTAAAAATGAGCAGTGTAGCATATAACTTGACAGAAATGCATCACTGTCAATCTGGCGAAATATATATTTTTCACGAAAACGTAAACAAACCATTTCCTAACATTGCCTTCGTATAAATAAGTATATTCTAAAAACTCTATGACACACTGACTAACATGTTTAGCATTATCTTTCACATGCTCCTTATCTACTGGAACTGGGTGGAGAAGGAGTTTTAAGGATGAGAAACCGGCCCGGAAGTACAGAACACATGACCGTTACACGACCTGGGGCGCTACTATCATTCACTTTTTGGCTTATCAGGAGCCAAATTACATCCCGGAAACAATAAGTGGAATGGCAGTAGATGTATAATGCCGATCCTAGCGCAGCACGATTTTTTTCGATTATTTTAGCCAAAAATACAACCAAAAAATAGCATCAAATTTTGCTTGCTATTTGTAACGAAAGTACAAGAAAAAAAAATAGAAATTCAAAATCTGATATTTAATTTAAAAAAAAAAAAAAACGATAAAAATCAAGCAAATTTAAGCTAAAATAAAGCAAATTTCTCGTTTTGAAGATGCTTTTTCATGTTTCTAAAATGCCAATTTGCAATTGAAAAAAAAAAAAAAAACAAGAAATTTTCATCGAAAATCAAGTAATCTAAGCCCAAAATCACACAAATCTTGCAATATTTTACAAAAGGGGCATGCAGATATTTTGATACTATAAAAACAAGCAATTTGCACGAAAAGTACAAGAAAAATTTGCATTAACAATTTCTTGCTATTTGTAACGAAAGTGTCAGAAAAGAATTGAAAAATCAAAATCTGAAATTTGATGAAAAAACTATCAAAATCATGCGAAATATTAAAGAAAAAAGATAATTAATTTATTAAAAATAATATAATTTATATATTTTAAGACAAGTATAAATCATGCATAGATTTACCATTTTTAATTTCTTTCAAGCCTTTATCTGTTATAAAATTTCGATTCTCGTTTATTAACTTTTAAGCATTCTTATCAAACATACATGCATAACGATCTGATAAAGTAATTCTTAACTTTGAATCAAGAATATAACTAATTTTTTTCCAAACTTAGAATCATCAATTTGAAAATCTATAGCAACATACTTTTTATTTCTTTCTAGGTCCTGTTAAATTACAGGACCTAGACTCAACTCGAACGAGTTGCTATTCCATTTTTCTGTTTACTTCCAAGGAAAAGAAAATCGTAGTAAAATATTTTGTTTAGTTTAATTATTTAATTATTTTACTAATGTATTAATTAAAATAAATAAATATTTTTATGTAATTTTTTTACTTATAAATAATACGATGAAAATGGAATTGCTGCTCAACAATTAAATGGAAAATAATACCACATCTAAGCAATGTAACATGTGTGGCGAGTATTAAACATAGAACATTTTTACTTTAGTAAAAATGCAAAAGATAAGCTTTATAACATCTGTAAAAAATGTTGCGTCTAAAAAGGTACAAAGCATTACAAATTAAATTAAGAGAAAGTAATGTGTGAATGTGGAAAATATGTTGCTAAAATATATCTCCAAAAACATAGAAATTCTAAATTACACAATATGGTACTAGTTAATTTAAATGAAACTCAACATATTACTTATCCAACAAAAACATGTAAAGTGTGTAGTGAGAATAAATAACTAAAACTATTTCATAGCCATAAAAATAATGAAAAACATACAACAAAATGTGAAACGTGTTATAATGAATACATGAAGAAACATACTCATAGCAATAAGTTAAATAATTAATAAATATTGCTTTCTATAATAACATAAACTAAAACTTTGTGTTATTTGAGTTTAAAAAAAGGAAGGTACCAAATAGCCCATAAAAATAAAATAAATTAATTTTGTTTTCTTCTAGAGACAATTATCAAAAATGACAGCAAACAATCTTGCATTTGAGTTGCGTGATAAGACAGTGTGGGAGCTAAGATTTATAGGTAGAGATTTAAAAAATAAGTATAGTTATAATCTAAGAAATTATGTTTTAATTAGACTTTGGTATTATCTAAGGGAAAATGATTTGATTAAAGCTATTATACCATTCAGTATATACAAGCAAAGAGAAAGAAAATTTGCAATTTTACAATTTTTTTATACTAATATCAATGAATTGTATTCAAAAGATCGAAAGAATAAAAAAAAAATTCCATTCTCCAATAATCTATTTTATAAACAAGAAAAATAAATAAATTCAAAGAAATATTCCCATTCTTGAATAATCTATTAGCAAAACAAGAGAAAAAGGAATTAAAAGAAACATTTCCATTCTCTAATAATTTATTTGTTAAGGTTAGAAATAAAAGTGAGCTGGTAAAAGAAGGGAAAATAAAGCATAATTTTTTTTTACAAATTTACCTTTAGCTGACATAAATATCAATTAATTATATCCTAAAGATAAAAAAATTAACAGAAATATTTCCATTTTATAATAATTTATTTGTTAAAAAAACGTACAAGTAATAAAAACGATTTAGTTAATAAAACTTTTAAAGTTAGAATATCAACCTATAACATTGAAATTAACTTTAATGTAGTAGAGCCTAATCATGATTTAAGATCAGTAAAAAAATATGGTTTTTGGAATGATACACAAAAAACTTAAAACGTTTAGAGGTTACAAAACCAGCATTAAATTATATACCAATCGTCGCAAGCCAGAAAACAATCAAGTAAAATTATTCACATTTCAGTCATTTAATCATAGAATATTAGACAAAAGCGAATTTTCAAATATTTATAACATCATAACACAGGAATTACTTAACACAATTATGTGAATTTCAAAAAAGAGGTTCTGGACAGGCTTTAGATAAGGTAATGGGAAGGCAATTAGCAATAAACAAGTATAATCAATTAAATGCATCATATATTGAACTACCAGAAATTATTAAGAATAAGAGAGCATGCATAAATGTTAAAAATGATGATCAAAAATGTTTTCTTTGGGAAATAAAATCTGCATTGTTTACAGTAGAAAAAGATCCTCAAAGAGTGTATAAATATAAAAATGTGGGGCTTGATATAGATAAAGCAATAGGTAAGTATGAATATCCTATTAAAATTGATATGCCAAATTTAGAAAATCAAATTGATACATCTATAATTGTATACTCTATTGGAGATGAAAAATCTATGGTATATCCACTAAAACTCACAAAAATTAAAAGGAACAACATATAAATTTACTTTATTTCAAAAATGATACAAACTTGTATTATTGTTGGATAAAAGATTGATTGAAATTGCTTTATGCACAAAAAAATAATCAACTACATAAAACTTATATATGTGAAATGTGTCTTCAATTCTTTTATACTAAAAAATATATAAATAAACATACAGAAGATTGTTTTAAAAATGAAGCAATAAGAATTCAATTACCTCCGAAATGAGAGCAAATAAAATTAAAGAAATACAAACATACAATGAAGGTTCCATTCACAATATAAGCAGATTTTGAATCAATTCTAAAGAAAATATCAACTAAACCAAACCCAAAAGAATTTTATAAATTTAAATTAATAAAAAAATATCCATTTATAACTGAAGATGATCGATAATGGTCTTTATAAAGAAATACTTAAAGAACGATATAATCTTACTAATGAACAAATGAATAACATCGATTTAAATTTAAATGATAAATCATATACAAAGAAATATCAATTACATGAAGCATCTGGTTTTTGCTATTATGTTGTATCTAATTATGATGATTATAAGCCTCCAGTAGTATATCGAGATCCAAATGCACATAAAATTTTTATAAAATCAATAAAAAGAGAAGTATAAGACATTGGTGAGATATATTTACAAATTGCACCAATGCATCCACTAACAAAAGAAGAAAAATACTATATAGAGAATCAGAAAATTGTACAGTATGTGGATATGAATATACGAAGGACAATTTAAAAAAAGTCATGATTATATAAGTGGAAAATTCATTAATCCAGTATGTAATGATTGTAATATACAATTAAAATTTCTTAATTTTGTACCAGTTTATTTTTTCATAAAGCTGGTTACAATGCTCATTTATTAATTAAAGGGTTAGGTTATGATAAAAATACAGATTTAATTGCAAATAATGAAGAAAAGTTTATAACTTTTGGGAAAGCAACAGAAAATTTTAGGATGAGATTTATAGACACTTTTAAATTTATGACCAGTAGTGTAGATAAATTATCATCTAATTTAAGTAAAGATGAAATGAAACACACACAAAAAAAAATTGCAAAATAACATGTAGATTTAGCTATTTTATAAAGGTGTTTATCCATATGATTATATGGATAGTTGGAAGAACTATGAAGAAACAGATATTCCACCAAAGAGTGAATTTTACAATAAATTAAATGAATCTGATATAACTGATGCTGATTTGAGCATGCATAACATGTGTGGAACCAATTTAATATTTAAAATCTTGGTGAATATCAGGATTTATATTTAAAATCTTGGTGAATATCAGGATTTATATTTAAACAGTGATGTATTATTGTTAGCAGATATATTAGAAAACAAAATTTCAAAAGAATTAATATTTTTAATGAAAATCTTGCAGCTATACTTATGAATAAAACAAATGCAAAATTAAACAAACCAATTTATGTGGGTATGTCAATTTTAGACATATCAAAATAATGAATATATGATTTTCATTTTAATGTAATAAAACCAAAATATGGTGATAAAATTGAATTATGTTTTCAAGATACCAATTCATACATTTAAAACATGAAAACAGAATATTTTTACAAAGATATGAAGTAGATGATAGAAAAATTTGATACAAGTGATTATCCAAACGACAATATTTATAACATGCCTCAAATACATAAAAAAGTTTTAGAAAATGTTGTTAATAAGTGAATTACATTTGATGACTATAATAATTGTTTGTTTAAAGAGGAAATACAATATAGACCAATTAATCTAATAAGGAGTGCAAAACATAAAATATATACAGTCGAAGTTAGTAAAATTGCATTAAGTCCTTATGATAACAAAATAATCATATTAGAAAATAAAATACATACACTGCCTATGAACATCAAAAAGAATAATTTTTAAATAATTTTTATATATTATTATATTTTAATTTTTTTTTAGTTTCTAAGACAACATTATTATCAGCACCATCAAAATCAATCTGTTTGTCATTTTCGTCTCTAATTTATAAAACAGTTTTGATTAAATCATTCATTATTAATTTTATAAAAAATTGGATAAGCAGGCTCATAAATAATAAAATCTTTAAAACTACACATAGTTATGGTGGAAAACTAACAATTATATCAGTATCAACATGATTAGATTCTTCATATATTATAAACATTCCATAAGCCAAGTTACAATTAACATTTATTGTTTTAAATTGATTAAAATGAGGCAATTTACTACCTACAACAACTTTATCTTTTTCGATAGTTATATTTCTTTCAAAACCGAGAATATCAGATAATCGATCATCAAGTTTAATGACTAATTTAGATTTGATAGATATTCTATTTTTTAGATTATCTGCTATTAATTTAATATAATTTGTTGAAAATGGATAGATTTAATTTATAGTTTCTTTTGATAATTCAACATTATATTGACCTGTTGGAATAGATATAACTTCATTTTTACCAACAAAATGACATTTTTTCAATTGTTATAGTATTATTTATATTTGGTGTTAAAAATTCTGTATGAAAACTGATTAATGCGATAGATTTTTCATTATGTATTATTTCATAATTAAGTTTTTTCTTTAAAATATAACTATTGCTTGTCAACATAAATACCTTATTATCAATTTATACAAAAATTAACATATAAATGAAAAAAAACTGATTGGGGTGTTGGTGCTGTAATTTCCGAAGTGGTATCAAAAAATTTAAAAAATGGTTTATTACTGCCTGATATATGCGCAAAAATTGTTGGCCTGAGCAGTTGTAAAACCAATTTGATGATTAATTTTGTTTCTAATGAAGGATGCATACATTTTAATAAATTGTATATTTGTTTAAATGTTTTAACAAACCTAAATATATTCAGTTACAAAATGATAACAATAAGGCAGCAAAAAAAATAAAATTAAAAAAACTTCTAACTTTTGAATAATACTGACGATATGCCTCCTTCAGACAAATGTGAAGACGATTTGCTAGTTATATTTTATGTTATTTTAGAAAATCAACACAGTATTCACGATTATTTTACTTGGGATAGACATAAAAATATCGATGTAATTTATTTGTCTCAAACTTATTCTAAAGTACCAAATTATTTGATAAGAGATAATACAATTATTTGATGTATATTTAGACAAGAGGATACTAATTTAAAACACATTTATAATAACTTTGTTGGAGGTGACATGACTTATGAGAAATTTAAAGAAATTTGTTCAAAATGCTGGGATGAAGATTATGGTTTTATTATAATAGATTTGAGAAGTATAGAAATAAAATTAAAGACTTAATTCATTTTTTTAATTTTTGAAAACATGTTTATGTTAAAACAAATGACAACTACACAATGACAATGTCGAACGAATGTTAAAATGGCCATTAAAATGAACGTTAAAACAATGAGTGTCATGATTTTTCCATTTGAATTATATATATAAAAATTATTTAAAATTTACAAAATGTCAGCTAAAGCAGACTCGACTGTGCAATCATTTGTTTTATTAATCCATGAGTTGTGTGAATTATCAAAACCTAACCATTTAACACAAATTTTCTCACCTTTTTAACTAAATATTCATTGGGATAGTTGGTTTTCATAATTTTGTGTTCATAAAAGCTGCCTTTTATATATTCTCCATTAAAATTTTTTAATTTATAAGTTGGTACATCATATTTTAAAACTTTAATAATAGTAATAATTCTGTTGACCTATTAGCAGTATGGCATTTCTCAAAAATTTTCTTTAATTTGCTCACACGTACATCACCAACTTCTTAATTTGGTTTAAAAATATCCACAAAATTTGTTTGTGTTCAATTTTGTTCATTTTTTATTAACTTCAATTGGCTTCATTCGAATAGTTCTATGTTTTAAACTATTATATTCTTTCACAAAATTGTCTTATACATTTATCAATTTATAATTGCCATTCAAAGTAAATTTTTTCTACATTATATTTTTTAAAGTATAATTAAATCTTTTAAAGATGCTTGCTTTTAATTCAGAAAATGAAGAATAATGGTTGATATTATATTTTTCCATAAGCTCATTAAATGTTTTATTATAAAAATCTGAACCATTATCAGTTTGTATATTATTTGGTTTTCTTTAAATTGATATATATTCTAAACCATTTGGTGTATTTCTAGCTGTTTTATCTTGATTTGGTATAGCAAATGCAAATTTTGAAAAACCTCAATATTGCCATGATATATTTATATCAATAATTTATATGTGATATGCCTTTTAAATGACCAGTATTCATTTCTACAAGATCAATTTGCCATAAATCATCAATTCCATACGAAATTGTTTTACTTCTTGGAAATTTTTTTCGCACAGGTTTATATAATTCATTAATTATTCCTTCTCTCACATTGAGGAAATATTTTTTTTAATAATGTCGATTTTTTATAATTGCACAATGATCATAAACTTCTCTGAACTAATTGTCAATTTTTTGTATTTTCATTTTTTATATTATTATTTTTAGTGACCTTACACTTCAAGCACCAAGTGTTATCCATTTAATAGTAAAAAAAAAATTTAATCTTTATATTTCACGAATATTTCTATTATTATTATCTGAGCATTGATATGAAGATATGTATATATTTTTAAGATATATTATCTCCTATTTTAGCATCAGAAGGCCTACTATAATCTATTTTTGTATTTCCTATAACAGTACCATCATCAGTACTTATTTTATAAACAATACAATCCATCACAAAAATAAAGAAAATTGTATTATTTTCTAAGTGAAAAATATTGTTAGCTTTATTCCACTTTGCACTTAAATAAAATATGAGACTGTTTTTCCTTATATTTTCCAGTTTTTAAGTTAACAAGTGTCCCACAATTATTCAAAACATATTGGTTTAAATTTGGTAATTTTCCAGCTATTTCTTTATCAAAGAATCTTTTATTGACTGCATCTTTTCCATCTTTGGGGTCATCTAAATTAACAATAATATGGCCTGATTATGAGAC
Organism: Dryococelus australis; assembly: GCA_029891345.1. Lineage (NCBI taxonomy): Eukaryota > Metazoa > Arthropoda > Insecta > Phasmatodea > Phasmatidae > Dryococelus > Dryococelus australis. The sequence goes on from CM056994.1 coordinate 81,900,278, forward strand.
ATACGATTTTGTAAAATCAAAACACCCACTTAGTTAACTTTGTAAATTAGAAACACTCGAAAGGTATTGCGCATCTACATATGATTTTAATTCATAATCAGTAATAATATTACTGTATTTTGAATCTACATCTTTTTTTAAATGCATATTCAGCAATAATAGTTTTGTATGTTGAATCTACATCTTTATTTAATATCTGTTTTGTATTCTTTATTCGATTTATATAATCAGAAATAGTGCTACTGAGTTTTAAATTTGTATCTTCTTTTAAAGCTTAATCAGCTATTTTTATCAAAAAATATTTTATTGACAGCATCTTTTCCATCTACCGGATCAGCCATATTATTATTTTTGCGTATATGAATAGAAACATAGTCTGTTGTGTAAACAAAAACTTTTTTTATCAGAAACAGCGGAACTGTATTTTGATTCTACGCCTGTCTTTAATGCATAATCTGCTTTTTTTTTTTAGTATTTTATTAACTGCATAACTTTCATCAATGGGGTCAGCTATATTAACAATTCTACATCCAAAAAAGAAACATAACTATTTGTAAAATCAAAACAGTTGATTCGTTTGTTTTGTGAAGTAGAAACACTCGAATTACATTTTGAATCAACCTTTTTTTTTTAATCGTCGGCAATATTATGAAAGTTTTAATTTAAATATTTGATTAATAGTTTCCCAAATATATCAGTCATTAAATAATATAGAAATTATACCGTGAAACTTAAATCCATTTAAAAAAAATATGTAATGCGATTAAACGTAGATGTCTGCAAATAATTTAATTAAATGTCTGAATTTGGTCATCATTATAATAAATAGTTGTATTTTTTGAAATAATTAGCTAAATTAGTAGGAATATTGCCTCCAAATGAGTCAAAATAATAAACGTCATTTTTTTTAAATAGCAGACCCAATTAGTTCGTGGACGTTTTTAAATGTCAAAGTTAACAATAGCACATTCATTCTATTTGGTGGTTCGTCAATCATGTAAACATTTCTGAAATTTTTTACATTTAATATTTTTACATATTTTTCAAATTCAATATTAGATAGAGGAGCTAATTTTTTTTTGCCTTCCTCATTTTAATCCACTTCCAGATTTCTCTTCCATTGTTAAAGTATGTCTTTTTTGTTCTATTTTTTTCTAGTTTGTTCGACAGAATTATAAATTGCAGTAGCTCCACCAGCTAAACCACCAAGTGCCCCCAAACCAGCCAATGTATTTGGAATAAATCCTCAATGGTGTAAACCACTTCCAGTATTTTTCTTTGGCCATTTTTTAAATTGTTGGCAATGGTAAAATTGGTTTGAAATTTTTGCCTTGATATTTTTTTTTTAATTTGATCATCTGTTAAACATAACTATCGGTATTCCTTATGAGTAATTAAACATGTTGGGTGTAGATAACATTTTTATATATTTATTTACAAGTAAAAAAACTATATATAATAAATTAAACATTTTAAATTCCCCATCCTAATTTTCTTTTTGCAAACATAGTTGAAGCAACAGCTGCAGAAGCAATTTTTCTCCACATGGAATATTTTTATCTAATATAATTTCTTTAGCTTCTTTTTGTAAAATTTCATCTGCATCATGTCTAAATTCTAAATATTTATTATCTATATAATCAATATCATGATATTTGCATGCTTCATCTAATTTATTTACTCCTTTGTCACCTCTTTCGAGTCTTTCATTTAATTTAGTAAATAATCCACAATAATTATAACTGGGTAAATGCATTTCGGAGAAATTTAAATGATTTAATGCTCAGTTTCTCACACCTTTTCCATGATGTTCAGAATTCCAAAATGAGTGTGGAATTACATTTTGAACTCTTTCTTAGATATGATATACCTTTTGGATTATCGACAACAAATTCAGAAAATCTATTACATAACATATTTATTATGCTCACTTTTTCATAGTAAAAACTATTATTTCCAGCATTTTCTTCGCATTTAATAACTAATAATCTATCAATTAATGTTCTAAAATCATCCATCCAAACGTATTCTTTGGGAAAATTATTCTATTTTTTATACCTTCTCTGGATTTAGGAGTTCGTGGAGAAACCATTCTTTATGGTATATTTGGTAATGGTTTTGACTGTGGATTTTTTATATTTTCTTCGTAAAGGGGACTAATTATCTTAATATACTTTGTATTACTATTTGAACTTGGATTATTCCTTTTCTTATTAGGAATATATTTTTTTAAATATAGCATTGGTTGCTAAAATATCTTTATAATTTCTAAGGTCAACATAATTGAAATTACCTTCGAGTTCTTCATAGGTACTTTTTGTTACCAAATTAATAAGACCTTCTGTTAAATCATATATTTTATCTTTGACAAATAAAAATCACCATCTGTTTTTATTTTTATACCACCAATTTCAAAATCTTGACCAACTCCTTGTAAACCAAATTTTTAATTAATAGCAATAATATTTTGAGAAATATATTTTCCCAATTTTATAGTAGAAATGTCTGATATCGGTGGCAAAATTTTAATGATACAATTCCTAATTGCTCGACAGGATTTGCAAAGTATTCTTTTTCAAATTATGTTTCTTCTGGAGTTGGTGCATAATCTAAATTTTTTGCTGCTACTGGAACTAATGTGATTATTAACTTTTCGTTTTCTTCACTCACTCTTTCTATTTTTTTTTACCAATATTATATAATTCGTCAATTAATGGTTGTTCTTTCTTCTTATTTCTTACATATTCTTTTTATTGTGTTTTTAAAATTAGTAATACTTATCAGCGAGTAGTTTACCTTGATGAACTCCTTTTGATTCTGTCATTTATATATCAAAATGTTTCATATAAATGAGTTGTAAAAGTATTGAAAGCTTCGAGAGGCAAACTTTTCCTCCAACTGATCAAACTTGTAAAAATTGCAATGATTACAATAATATAAAAGAATTTGGTATTCCAATAGGAGGTTGTTTTCTTTCCCAAATGATGCATATGCTTATGAGTAATTTAGTATACCTAAGAGAGATAAAAAAGGTGATGATGCAAAATATGAAAAATTAGATACTATAGAAGTTTGCACATTTTTTTCCTTTTCATTTTTCTAGAGTAGAAATCTCAAAACATGGTAAAATTATTGAAGTTGTTGATAATCTAGGTATAACTTCTACAATAATGAATGATTTATTTATTAAGATCACCAAGTGAACAACATTATTTAGAATTTGCTGGTGTTAATAATAGATATGTCAAAAATCAATTTCTTCGCAATCAACCAAATGAAATAATGTATCCACTTAGATATCTGTTTGGTTTTATTAATGATAACAACGAAATTTATTGGAAAGATGGTTATAAAATTACTTTTATTCGCAATACGTCTGATAATAATTGTATATATCTTTATGAAATTAAGAATGTGCATGGTGCTGTTCAGAGACATAGTGCCGATCTGGGTAGAATCTCTATTCAAAAATGAGAAATTATGTGGCCAATTGTTGAATACGAGTCTAACACAGAAACTGCAATTAAAGAAAAATATATAAAGATCCTAGAAATCCTATTAGTTTTGATTATTGGCGATTTTTGAAAAAATACATTTCTACTGAATCAACTATTTTTAATTTTGATATAACAGATCAGTTTAGTAATTTACAATTTGATATACCTGATTTTGTAATTGTTGACTTTCAAATTAATAGAAAAAATAATCCTCAACAGTATGAGCATTCTTAAACATTTGATCATTATAATCTAAAAAACATTTCAGTTAAAAATAGAAGAAATGAAATATTTCCAAAAGAAAATTGGAATCTAGATATTGATAATATTTGTATGAAAATGTTTGGCTTATATTGATTTTAGAAACTCAGGAATAAAATTAAACTCAAACTTTAGAAATAATGAACTTTATCAAAAAACAACTATAAACGTAGAAGGTGATTTTAATTATTATTCATTTTGGGGGCGAAGACCTTTATATGTTATTGATTGTTCATATAGAAAAACAACTGTAATTAGAGAAAAAGCAAACATAATATTAGTGTTCATTTTAATTTTAAAAAACCCGAAGCGGGTACAATTTGTAATGTTGTTATAATTAGCAAAATTGACTTTACATATCATTTGATAGAAACTATTACTGAAGATTTATAATTTTTTTATTTTACTAAATAGAACAAAATGCTTCGATATTTTAATACAACATTTTAGACTCATAGTTCAGCAGTCGCATTTAAAAGTTTTACGGATTTTTAGAAATATAGATGAGTTATTTGATCGAATAAAAATAATAATTCTAATTAAAATGTTCTCATATTGTCACTTTTATAAAACATATATAAATTCTTAATATTATAAATGGATCAAATTATAGAACTTTTGGAAGTCTGGGATATTGGATATTAAATTATAAAAACAGAAACTTTTATTGATAAAGAATTGGACCTTACTTTACAAAATTGTTTTAAAAATCAATAAAAATAATCTCAGATCAGATAAGTTTTCTAATTTTAAAAACAATGTTTATGATTTCGATTGCAGTGATGGCTGGGATTATGGATTCACTAATGGCTATACTTCAGATTTTTCTTAATTTTTAGACTTTAAAAACTTATTGGCGTTTTACTTTTATTGAATACAATTTATAAATTCTATCAATTATCTTTTTTAATATTTCAATGGTTGATATTAAATTGGTATGTTTTTGATCATTTTTATCGAATTTTGGATTTTGATTTTTTAATTCTTTTCTTACACTTTCGTAACAAATAGCAAGAAATTGTCAATGCAAATTTTTCTTGTACTTTTCGTGCAAATTGCTTGTTTTTATAGAATCAAAATATCTGCATACCCCTTTTGTAAAATATTGCAAGATTTGTGTGATTTTAGGCTTAAATTACTTGATTTTCGATGAAAATGTCTTGTTTTTTCAATTGCAAATTGGCGTTTCTAGAAACATGAAATAGCCGCTTCAAAACGAGAAATTTGCTTTAATTTAGCTTAAATTTGCTTGATTTATATATATATTTTAAATTTCAGATTTGGAGTTTTTAATTTTTTTCCTGTACTTTCGTTACAAATATCAAGTAAAAGTTGATGCTATTTTTGTTGTATTTTTGGCTAAAATTATCGAGAAAATCGTGCTGCGCTAGGATCGGCATTATACATCTACTAATGGCAGTTGCCACGGTACGAAGAGAAGTGGTTATCTGCTCACCAGAAAATCGTCAATTTCGCCCCACCCCGCTGTAGATGCTCTTGCAATGCGGATCCTGATAAACGGGCAAGTGAATGAGGACGGCGGTCCTGATCACGGCCGGGAAGCGAGTTATAGGCTGTCCACAATAAAATTAGCACTTTTGAAAGCCCAGCTTAAGGTCTAGTTGTATGCACTTTGTGTCTTCTTCTGCCTTATGTAAAATTAATATTGCCTCGTGTCTCAGCACTTTATTTATGCGTCGGTAAAGTGAAACTGTAAAATTATTAGAAAAGTAAATATTTAAAAAATCTGCACATTTTAACACTTCTATGCATTAAAAAAGTAGAAAGGCAACAAATAATTTAAGTTAAAACAAACACTTTTCATTAGATGTTAAGATATGGAACTACTTCCAATCCTTCGTTACCAACTTTACTGGGCGCATGAGACTCAGTGCGCCCGTTAAAATGTATGCAGGCAGGACCAGTGACATATTTATTAGGTTGATTTCAAAAGTTCTCACTTGATCGTGAGCAGGCTTAAGTTACCTACCAGCTAGGCCTGTGGCGGCCGCACATGTGGACGAGGCAGAGCACCGCCGCCACGAAGGCCAGGTTGACGACGCAGGTGAGGCCGATGATGACTAGCACCTCGTTGGTGTCATAGCAGGCGTGGGCGGCGTGCCGAGATGCCGCCGCCCCGCGAGGGTGCTTGGGCCCGTGCCTGATGCGGTGTTGGTCCTCCGACTGCGTCATGTCCCTCGCCCACTGCAGGCGGCGGGACCCCACGGCGCCGCCGGTCTCCCAGTCGCCGCTGCAGACAAACCATAGAGTAAATAAAGTGTATACCAGAGTGGCAACAGCAATGTTATTGAGCGGTAGCTAGTTTCCTTTGGCCCTCTCCATGCATACCAACATAGTCGGCACAAATACTGCATCACTTCGAACTACGAAGTTGGCGCTACGGAGTACTTAATGAGCTTCGGACGGATATACATTGAACTTCTTAAAATTGCAGTACAAATATTATAATCACATGTACCACACTCAATATCTTTAGGAAATTTGAACACTTGCGAGACACCTTCAAAAGTGGAATAAAATGAATTATGGGTGGAATCAGAAGATAACGATGTTCTGCCACGAATTGCAAATGCATTTCAGGAAATTCAAACTTATACTGGCATTACGCTATCGGCAACCTAATAAAAATTAAGAGGCAATTTTTTTTGCTTGAATCTGTGAGAATGCATAATTTTTTAAAAATGTATATGATACTTTAAGCTCCCGCAGTGTACCAACTAGCAAACAATTTGTAATTGCTTTAATGGGTATCAGAATATTTCACTATTATGAGGGTATGCGTGGAGAGGGCCTGAAGAAATAAGCGACCTGTTGTCCCTATCCTGTAAACACCACCTGGGACAAACAATCCACGCCGCTCACCATCACCACCAAGTAAGTCCATGTCTCAGGCACTTGAGTCACAGCCATTGAAAAAAGATGAGGTAGACCGCTTTTTCGTCTTCTGAGCATGTACCCAGCATCAGCCTACCCCAACCATACACAACTGTTAACGTCACGTGGTCAGCAGTTTTCAACATGTTTGTTTATATATTGAATTTTAAATTACAATCTCTATTATATTAATAAAACACTTTTACCAATTTGAATTAAATCAAACTGAATTACAAATTGGTTAGAGGAAGTATACAAACATATCAAAGCTCTTGTTTACAAAACAAACAGTATTCTAACCTTAAATCCAATCCACGCCGTTTTTGCTAGACGTATTGGCAGAAAAGCAGTTCAGTGTTGGGACATGGAGACTGGTTATGCGCAGCCAGCGAGATCGGTCTACCTCATCTTTAGTCTATCGCCACAATAGTCCGTCGCATTCGTCGCATCCGTCAGTCGTCCATCCGTCCGGTGGTCACATGATCTTCAACCAACCGCAGGGCAACTTTTGTTTCTATCCAATAATCCGTCAAATATTTACCAAACTAACTTTCGATGGATGTACGAATGAGCCACCGCCTGCTGACGACATTCCTTAAACGTGAATACTCACTTTGAAATAAAATTCAAGGTGGTGGATCTGTGGTTATTTATTCTTTGGTAATAAATTCAAGAACTTAAAATGTAAAAAAAAAAAAAACTGTATAAATTCTTATTATGTACCATAAATATTTCCCCAGAATGTTTTCTCTTGAAAATGTATTTCAAACCAAATTATATCTACAATTAACGAAAGATCTATATGTTAGGTTTTTCACATTTAAATTTTGCCATACAAAAAATTGATGAATGATGATTGTTGTGAATCGCTTTCAACTGACGGACGAAAACACAGATTGATGACCAACTGATGGGACGACTGACGGATTCGACGGACTATTGTGAGTCTACCCTCACCCTTCCCTCACACAGTGCTGGGTTACTTAAATTAATAGCTAATCATACCTTAAGCCTTTCAGTCACACTTTATCATTTATCAAATTTAAATTTAAATGTGGGGTACCTGAAATAATCTATTTTTATATATTAAAATATGTAATTATAATAGATATAATACACACATAACAATATGTAATATAAAATATAACATATAATAAAATAAATATCATGAAATATAAAAATAAATTAGATTATGGGAATGCAGTCTTCCACAACAATGCACAAACAGACTGAAAGGGTTAACTGGTAAGGTGTGGGTCAGTTTCTGTTGAGTACTTTATCATCGGGTGTCTTTTACCCATGCATTAGGTAATGTATATCAGTACAGAACATATTTAGGATCTTATGCATAAGCCTAGAACTGCAATAAAATAATATCAGGTTTCTCCGATTCATGCCAGATCAATTATGTGACAAATTGACCATACCATTAAGAACTAGAATTTCAAATAATATGGATATGAAATGGAAACTAAATACTAGACGAGGGAAAAAGGAATATCCCAATAAAAACTGCCTGTCAGTGAAACCGACCGTTGTTTTCCCCAGGTGCATAGTGGATGACACAGTCAGAACTCTGACCAGAATCTCTTTTGTAAAAGGGCGGAGTCGGCCCTGCGACAACCGTGGTTACCTCTTTTGGACAGCATCTTCTAAAATAAGACTGGAGTGCATTATTTATTTACCTTGCCCAATAGTACAAGCAAAATTCCTGAACAGTGATCTTACTATCACATCACAATCAACACAACATAAACATGAAATATCGGCATGGTTTCAACCACATAACAGTAACTAAAAATTAGATATGACAGTTTGTAACTACTCTTCACACATAACAATTGTCAACAAATAGTCATGAAACTGAAGTTATGGCATAAAAATATAATTAACATAAGTTGTGAGACCTCCTATTAAACATAATGTTGGGTAGTTTTTATCGTATGTCTGTGAACATAATGATCAAATACAAGAGGACTTTCTGAGCGTACTGTACTACGAAATCAATTAATATATTCGGTGCTCATTAATCGATTCATGCAAGAGGTTGTATGCGAACCAACACGAGTTTGGCTTCCTCGTCCTGCGAGCACTGCCATTAAGGTTGAAGTTAAGCGACTGCCTAGGAGCACTGCACTCGACTATACATCGTGAAGAACTCATAAAAAAGTGGTACAGACACAATTAAAATTGTCAGAAAAGTGTCATTCATGCTGTATATGAAAGAATAATGTGTATGTTTTGCAACATTATAGAATATTTTACTAAAATATACTTTTTAAATGTAAAAAAATTAATCGATCGATAGAGTCCACACTGATGTAAATAAAGTTAATTATAAAACTGATATGATACATTATTTTTACAATTTTCTTACATACAATCATAGTATAAATATTATGACAATATTTCTTGAAGAAGATTTTCTTGTGAATTCTGCTTTCTGAGGTATCCAGAATGGAAATGCGCTTAACTTTTGTAAAAAATGTAGACTCTACTGACAGATTAATTTTTTACATTTAAAATGAATATGTTAGTAAAATATTTTATAAATTTGCAAAATATATACATTCTTATTGCACGTACAGTATAAGTCGCACTTTTCAGACAATTTTTTTGGTGTCTGTACTACTTTTTTTATGAGTTATTCACCTTGTATAGTCGGGTGCAGTGCTCCATAGGCAGTTGCTTTACTTCAACCTTAAGGACCCCGAGAGATAAAAGAAAAAGGACACGCTAACGGAGAACTAACGAAGGGCGAGTAGTTAGATGGGCTGAACACCTCTTAAAATGGGTGGAGGTTATGGCGGCTCTTAACAGCTAGGTCCTGACAGCCGACGGGGGTGAAACCAGGTAGATATGAAACAGCAGCACCACAAAGCAAGTACTGGGGAAATGATAGTCCCTGTGAAAATCCGCCGACCAGCTGCATCGTCTGGCACAATTCACACATACAAAAATCCATGAGTGGTTCTTGTCGGGAAGCGAGCCCGGTTTTGCCTTGGTGGGAGGCGGACGCTCTATCCTCAGTGCCAGCTGCAAACCCACCTCTCAAATGTAATTTCAGGAGTTGGCATGTACATATTAGTACGATAGGAATGTATGAGTATTGTTTCAGGAACCTCATTTTTATCAGGACACAATCGTTCTGGGACCCAATTTCTAATTTTTATCATGTGGTAACTATTGTAAGTTTATTTTTTCTTTTTCTCAAATTCCACGGACTTTTCTACAGAATGATCCTGAACTCCATGTATAAACTTTGTGAGAGATTTTGTTAAGGGAAATGAGGTATAAAACTTAACACCACCTATGTACGATTTATTGTAATCATTAAGGGAGATACACATTTTATAAAGCTGGAAATTAATATCAGTATTTGAAAAATTCCAGAAGCGATGTGCAATGAAATAATACAGTTGTGAATAACATTAGCCCGATTTGATATCGGCGATCTGGAACATTTGGCCATTCGTAAGAAATCAGGAGTGCAACGTTATAAACCAAAAAATATGTGCTACCTGCGGATGTTTATCGATTGTTATAAATAATAACCATGTGCACTATAAAATAAAACAAAGTGTTATCTTGGCGTAATACTCCCAGGCAAACGGTTCTAGAAATTATACGCGATGTTTGATAGGATGCCATAGTCTGCCAGCCAAGTATGTAATATATCTTGCCAGGCCGATGTTGTGACATGCTCTTCAGCTTCACCTTGTTATCTGCCTTATTCTTCCACTAACCTACCTGGTTCTTGGTACCCAGCAGGAGAGTGCTGCTTGCTTTCTCACCACCCGATTCTAACTTTCGCGATCATATTCAACCAATCTGTCTCCTCTTCGATCATCTCGTTTCGGTATCCGAAATATGTCTCAGGTGCACAGACAATAAAGAAAGCACATGTGTGTACTGCTGTGTAAAATACATGTGGGTACCCAGCCCTTTATATTATTGTATAGCATTGGTCGTGACCGATAGGATTCTAAAACAAACATACTGAATTTAGTCAATAAAACCTATGAGCGATATGTGACTCACATTTGTACACAACATTTTAACAATTGTGCATGTATACATTACGGTCGGAGAATTTCGAGCCTGTTGTAATAGAATTACTATCAGAGACGATTAGGGTTCTAACCTCTTTATAGTAACAGTATGAAACAAAACTGCAGAGTGGTTGAGTATGTATGACAGGCGATCTAATGAGTAAAATATTAAAGGCAGTGTCCGAGATTCCTAGTTCGATTAACTATACTATATTTTCTCTGTGCTCGATCAATTATATTACTACTTATGCAATAAGATATATATATTACACACAGATATTCACGCACATATACACACATACTATATATATAAACTAGCGGACCCGACAGACGTCCTGTACATATGTCTTAAATCTCTCCCCCTCTCTCTCCCCCTCTCTTTTCCGAATTGTGAATCTAAACCATTCTCGAATCCACTTGAACACACACAAAAAATTTCATCAAAATCGGTCCAACCGTTTAGGAGGAGTTCTGTGACATACACACGCACAGAAGAATTATATATATAAAGATATAGGATGCTCGGGAATCCCCCTTACAAACTCCTAGGACTTGCAGCGGGGACTGAGTGGACTATCTTTTGAACAGGAACCCATGTCCGAAAACATATCGTTTCGGTGCTACAACTATTTCAAATCAGGTGTATCCCTCGCCCACTTCCGCTGAGGAAAAGAACAATGTCTCGGATGTGGCTGTGTTGGTAAGCAACCGGGTAGGCAGTTCATTACTTCAGACAATCCCCTGATGACACGCGATGTCTACCCTCCCTCGAAGACCATTCACGCGCCTTTGTGTCTCCGATTATAATAGTTGAGTACACATTTGCGGAATACACAGGCATGATCCTTGTGCATGGCACAGCTAAAGGTAATGGAAGACCACGGCTCTATCAAGAGCGTTATCCACAACAATGTGCGAAACTATCGCATACCCGTTTTGCCGCAGTTACACAATGGCTCCGAGAACAAGGTACCTTAACCACCGATAGGAACGACTGTTGTGCTTCAAAGAGACACCACACTCCCGAATTGTAAGAGGCTGTACTGCATCACTTTTAACAGCCAAGTCAGTGAGTATGCGAACAATGGTGCGTGCAATGGGTGTTGTTCCCAGCATAGTCTGGGAGGTTCTGCATGAGCAACAACTACATCTTTACCACCTCAAAAGGGTACAGTCTTTGAGTCCAGGCGAATTTGCACCATGTGTTGACTTCTGCACATGGATGCTGTCCCCGCTGAGCCGACGAACCGGTTCCGATGTCGCGTTCTGTTCACAAATGAAAGTAAGTTCACTAGGAACAGTGTTCTCAATTATCGAAACAGCCATGTCTGGGCAGACGAAAACCCTTTTACCACGCATGTCCAGGGATTGTAGCACAGATTTTCTATCAATGTGTGACAGGTATTCTGAACGGTCATGTGCAAAATACCTGATTTTAAATGGTTGTAGCATGGAAACGGTATGTTTCCAGACGTGCGTTCCTATTAGGAAGATCATATACTCAATCCCCTTAACAAGTGCTAGGACTTTGTAAGGGAAATTTCCGAGCCCCCTGCATAAGCAAATGAGCATTTCGGAAGTTTTGTTCAACAGCAAAAGTACTGTTACAAGATGCCAGAGGGGTGTATCTAAGTTTGTGAGGGATGGAGGTCTAAATAAAAATAAAAGATCAAAATTTGATTTTTAATTCATTCACACAGTTATTATTTACACCATTAAATTATCTATCTCCACTATTAACCTTTATTTCTCAATGAGTGCAATATGTAATGTTTATAAACTCTAATTAACATCCTGCTTAATGTCTCTGTTTGGTTATAGTCAATTAGCTCATACTAAACATTAGCACGTGTTCAGTCTGTTTGTTGCCATCATTTGTAATGTCTTTCACCGACACATCCAGTCCAATAATCCAACTTGCCAATCGCACTCTTCAATGGTCTGATGCTCGCAATTTCAGATTTTCCTCCCGTTGGTCACTTCCGGTGCTACTTGTCCCTCTTCTAGCTCCTCGTCTATGGCTTAAAGTCGCACAATAGCCTAGACACCCGACATTCATAAACTCTCCGCTCCACTCTACACATTTGAATCACATTATTATGACCACCGGCTATGTCATCTGCAGCACACAGCCCATGACATATGGCTCGTGATGTGGGCTGGTGAAGCTAGTGTATAATGCGACCGACAGGCTGGCTGTACACAGTGCACATCCTGCTACCATGGATAAGGGAAACGGTTTAACAGAGTTGCAAAAAGGGATGATCATAGGCTTTCTGACCAAGAGGGGCATCATTTCAAAAAGAGCGACGTTTGTGAACTTTTCAAGTGCCTCTGTGGTAAAGTTGTAATGTGAGTGGGTGAATGGCACAATTGAGAACAGCCGTCGTGGAAACTGCGGAGCTCCATGAACTATTGATGTCCAAGGTGAACATCTACTGCGATTGTTGTTGAAGGCCAACCGACATGCTACAGTGGAACAGTTCACCAACCAAATGTACCAGGGGGCATCCAGACACGTAACTACTGCAACAGTTCAGCGAACCCTTCTGCGAATGTAACTCTGGAGTAGACAGAGGGTGACAGCATCCATGCTGAGATAAGTTCATCAATGAAAATGACTGGAATTTGCTCAACAGTATGGCGACTGTACCACTGCTGTTTGGCGATGGGTAGCCTTCTCCGACGAGTCATGGTTTCAGATGCATAGAATGGATGAAAGTCACCATGTATGGCACCAAAAGTCTGAGACCGAACACCCTGCATCCATTGCTGCCGATGGGGGCAGTGTTATGGTATGGGAGTGTTATTGTAGTATTATGCACGCCCCATCATCCATGCGGAAGGCACTCTTTAACGATTTGGATATGAATCCATCCTCGGCGATCACATCCACCCGTACATGATTATCTTTCCTCAGGATGATGGGATCTTACAGCATGGTAATGAACCTTGCCCCATGGCAAGAAGTGCCCACACATTGCTTCAAGAACAAGATCAAGACTTAAAATATATTCTGTGGCCTCGAAACAGCCGTGATCTCAATCCAATTGAATATATGTGGGACCACCTCGATAAGCATGTTTGCCGGCTGTCTACTCCACCACGCACCCTTCAAAAGTTGTGGGGTGCACTGCAGACACAATACCTCCAGATACCCGTGGAGACATATTAGAACTTGACTAAGTCATTGCCAGCTCATCTAGCTGCTGTCCGTGCTGTGAAGGGTGGTTACTCTGAACACTAGCCGGTGGTTATAATAATGTGATTCGACTGTGTACTGTTGGATCGGAGGCCCGATATGCTTTCATAGTCGCTGACCTTGGCTTCGAATGTTCGCCGCACCCCGAGTCACTCGGAGAAATGAGGCTAACAAATCAGGAAATTCTTCAGATAAACACATAAATTCTATCTGCTGTATTTTAGGAGTGCGCGAGCCACAAAAGGATTATCGCAATGGTTTGTGAAAAAAAAACATGTGCTTATTAGATTACTCTATTCTCGCTGCCCGATATATCACTACTCTGTCCACCACACACTCTTCGCTGGCTTGTGTGATTAAAGGAGCGACACGTATAACTGCCTGCTTCGAACTCGAACGTCTGTTCATCCCGAACAGACTCTGCAACATCCGAACCTTTGTAGAGTGCTAGTCGGTCGATGTGGACAACCATCTTCGCCCGAGAGCCTTGATGACAATTTCAACAGACCACATAATTGATCTTCTTCAGAATCGTGTAGGGGACTTCCCAACATCTCCGTAGCTTCGGGCAATACCCATTTCACCTATGTGGGTTGTACAGCCGCACCAGTCGTCCTTCTTGAAATACCTCTCCTGACATTCTTTTATCAAACTGGATCTTCATCCTGACACTATTTGTTCTGAGATGCTGTGGAGCAAAATCATGAATGCCAACTAATCTGTTACATAATTCGCCGACATAATCAGGTGCTGCAGCTTCCTCTTCTATCAGTCGGTCTAACAACAGGTCACTAGGTTGGCATAGCTCTCTTCCAAACAGCATCCGCGATGATGTTACCATTATGGACTCGTGAACTACTGAGTGGCAAGCAAGTAGAAACAATGCCACATTTTAATCCCAATTCTTTTCATTGTCTGCCACAAAAAAGACACGTACTGCTTAAGAGTGTGGTTAAGCCTCTTGACTATTCCATCCTACTGAGGGTGTAAGGCTGTAGTCCTGGTCATTTTCACCCCCAGAATATTTTTTTGCCACCTGGAACACCACAGCTACAAAGTTTCTTCCCCGATCGGAATGAGATTAGTGGCATCCGAAACCTCGAGAAGACATGCTCAATGAGAGACTCAGCCACAGTATGTGCTTCCTGGTTCAGGAGGGGAATAACCTCAGGCCACTTAGTAAAGTAATTTTGTGTCAACAGTAGGTACTGAATACCCCTGTCTGTGACAATCAAGGGTTACATAATATCCATTACCATCCTCTCGAATGGGGCTCCAACATTGTATTTCTGGAGGTGACCTTGTTCCCTAGTCCTTGGGCCCTTCCTCGTAGTGCAGATGTTGCACATTCGACACCCCTTCTCAAAGTCCTCCTGACAATGAAGCCAGTATAATCTCCATCTAATCCTGTCAATGCTCTTATTAAAACCAGAGTACCAATTGGCTGACACATCATAAAGTTCCTTTAAAACTTCATCAACGTTGCATTCTGGAAGGACCAACTGTAAGCACATGTGTTTTCCATCATTACTTTACAGCTCCTGTAAAGTACACCATTCTTCACTATGAGGGAATTCTATAATACCCAGTGTGTTGTGACTGATGCTCTCAGACTAGATATATCTTCCAATTATGGCCGACAACCAACTTATTTCCACTTTAGTAAGGCTGCAAGTTGGATCATTCAGCTGACCTTTCCTAATACCCTTATCACTCCAGGTAAGTGACCCATCACAATGTAGAGAGCCTTGACTTCTCGTCCTCTTTCCGATCAGTGATTCACCATACTTGTCTTCCTGGTGTACACAATGACAACAAAATGTCTCACTTGCTCTCCTAAATAGTACATGTGCATTGTTGTGAAGGCATTAGGAATTTTGCTGTATTTCAAAGTCAAGTTCTTGAAGATGCTGTGTCCACTGGGCTATTTGACCTTATGGGTTCTGCAAATTTAGTAGCCAGACTAATGAAACATAGTTGGTTCTTAGAATAAAATGTCTGACAAAGGCAGTGGTGGAAGTGTGAAATTGTCTTCACAATTTCCAGAATCTCCCTGAGTGTAACACAGTAATATTTCTCAGGCTTGTGCAGTGCCTTACTGAAGTATTCTAGTGGTCTTTCCCTCCCATCCCGAACCTTTGATTTCACAATTTTGCCTACATCACTATCATCAGTGTCCAAAATGAACATACCCTCACTTTTTGGGAAAACAAGGATTGGGGGAGATATAAAAATTTCCTTTAGCTTACTAAATGAATCCTTACACTCAGTGATCCAATAAAATCTCCCATTTGCTTAAGTCAGTTCATGTGATGACTCTGTGATCGTGGTGAGCCCAGGTACAAATCGACAGTAATAGGAACATAATTCCAGAAAACTCTGCATTTCAGTTTTGTCATTTGGTGTCAGCCAATCACTTATTGCATTAGTCTTCTTGGGGTATGTTCCTACTCCATGGGTCGACAATACACATCACAAGAATTTTTTTTTTTTGAACAAGTGGCACTTCTTAGGAACTAATTTCTAGTTGGCTGTGGCCACACTCTGGAATACAGATTTTAAGAATGGTAAGTGCTCTTCAAATGTCCTCCCTGTCACGACTTTGGCATCTAGGTAAACCTGACAGATATCTAAAGGCAGGACTTTTTCCACCAAGTGTTCGAAGGTAGCAGGGGCATTACAGAGCCTAAAAGGCATAAATGTGAACTACCAGGTTCCTTTCCCTCGGACACAAAATGCAGTCTTCTCTTGGTCCTCTAGGATAACCTCGCACTGCCAGTACTAAAATTGCATGTCCAAAATAGAAAACCATTGCGAGCCTCCTGAGATTTTCAATGTGTCATACATTTTTAGAAGCAGGTAAGAGTCTTTCATTGTCATGTTATTAAGTGGGCGATGATCTACACAAAACCTCAGAGAGACATCTTTCTTCATAACAAGTACAATGGGTGACGAACCAGGACTAACTGACAATTCTATTACATCTAACTATCTCATTTTCTTCAAAATTCCCTCAACTGCCTCATGCAAAACTAGTAACGGTCTTTAGTGGCTGCTTTATGGGCCTGACATTTCCTGTATTAATGTTTTGGCAAGTATGTTAGTCCTTCCAAGGTCCTTTGGTCCCCACGAGAAGACATCCCTATTTCTCTGCGTTATTCCATGGACAGCTATCTCCTGTTACCAGTTAATATTTATTTTGTTCGTACTAGAAATCCATCCAATACTTCTAGTAGAGGATATTTAATTTTTATACTCTGGAAACTTCTGAAACCTTTGGAAGTATCTGTGTGACCTGCTTGCAAACACATATCATGGCCCCCTCCTGTAGACAAATGGCACTACCGGACAAATTTATAATTCTAACTGGCAAACTGTCATAAGTATAAGAGGTCAAAGTCCTTGCTACAATGTCATTACCTTGTGGGATGCCAACAGCCTCTGCTTGCTAAATTAGGACCAAATATCTCACAAATTTTCCTTGAGATATGCCTGTGAAAACAAATTTACTAGAAGCTAGCAGCACAGTGCCTTGACCACATACTACTGGACAGCTAATTGGGGTGGACAAATCATGCCATGTAAACACCACCAACTCTGCACTGCCTACCTGTAGCACACCAAGTCATGTATTGTTAGAGTACCCCAGCCTTCATAGTACATTAAGCCCCAAATAACATTCATCCTCCATCTCTGCTATGTATACATAAAGCTGTATGCTGGTTTCACCAAGCTTCAAGTTTACTTTTCGCTTACCTCTAACTGGTGTGCTTTCACATGTTACTGTAGTCAAATAGCAGTGTTCCATACTGTCGGGCGATCACTGGGGGGAGGAGGTCGAGAATATCATGTCTTAATAACATAATGGTCGCCCCAGTGTCGACGGCCATCTGGGAAGGATGATCATTCAGGCTCCCCTCCACTAGTATTGTATCCCAACCCTGTTTCACCAACCGTAGATGAAATAATATTGGGGTCTTCCCTCCAACAGTCACCGACCTTCGCCTCCTAAGATAGGTGTTTACAAGTTTTCCGAATATGCTGTTTTCTCACCTGCCTCTCGCTGCCTCTTTTCTTGCTTCCACTTCTGCTGTTGCTGTAGGTAGTAGGCTCTGAGGTGCCCCAGCTGTCCACATGACCAACACTTCGGCCGTTTAGGTGGGGGATGGCGAGGCTCTGTAGCACAAACCCTGAAAGCAATGTACCTCATACATACCTGCAACTCCTTCAGTGTCTTCGTTATTCTGTCCTATTCGACTTTGTTAAGCATCACTGTCCATACTTGATGTCGGGGTGCGGCCACCTGTTTTGCTAACTCCACTTCTAGTGCTCGGGCTAGGGTCTTCATGTTGCGGGAGGTAGTTGAGACAGATGCACAATGTCTTGCCACAGCTCCTGTAGTGGCTCTCCTGGTCGTTGGGTGCGGTTTCGCAGTTGGGCATGGTGGAAATTTTGCGTGTATCGGTCGCCAAAACATGCGTAGTTCCAAGGCCGACACCAGTTTGGGGTACACCAGTCGATGTCGCTCTGGCAGATATTGTAGCATGCTCAGTGCAGGGCCTCTTAGTACAGCAGCGAGGTAGTAAGCCCGCTGCTCGACTGACCACCCACTCGAAGTTGCGACTATTTCAAACTGGTATTGGTACTTCCGCCATGAAGTCTGGCCATCGTAAGTGGCTGGCTTAATTGAGACCTCCTTCTCCACTCCTGGCTGCATAACAGCAATGTCACAAAGCTGCTGGCTACCCTCCGAGGTTGCTGTGTTGGTGACGATGTGTACTGCTTCCCCACTTTTCTCGGCTTCAGATGTGAGGGTAGTGGCGCTCCATTGCTGAATAAATTCCTGCCACTCCTTCAATACTCTCATTTCCTGTTATATTTCGTTCTCGACATTATTTCATTTACACTGTTCACTATTTAATTTACAGTGTCCATCCTTTCATTTACAATGTCCATACTTACATATACACTGTCAATTTTCTTGTCCACAGTGTCAGCTCTCGTATTCACTAACTCGCTGATGTTTTCTATTTTCCTATCTACATTTTCATTTTCAGAGCCAATTTTCCTATCTACTAATACACTCACATTAGTTATTAGGCTATTTACATTCTTGTTTACACTTTCTATTATACTGCTAATTTGGGTATTTAAAGTTTTTTCACATTTTATTTCATTGAACTAATTTCGTTATTAATCCTATGAAAACTTGCGCTCACTTGGCTACCTAATCCCTCTAATAAGACTCGCAGTGCTTCCGGTTCTGCTGATATTTTTTCTAGCTAATGTTCATTGCAATGGTTGTACAAAACGGTCTTAATTTTACGGCCTACAACTACCACAATAAATTAATTTCCTTTAATGTCACTTATTACTAATCTGTCACTTAAATTAATATACAATTAAATTCCTCCATCCCACTTCTGACACCAGTGTTACAAGATGCGAGAGAGGCGTAACTGAGTTTGAGAGGGATGGAGGGCCTAATTAAATTAAAAGAACTATATTTGATTTAAAATTTATTCACACAGCTATTATTTACAGCATTAAATTATCTATCTACATTATTAATCTTTATTTCTCAGTGAGTGCAGTATTAATGTCAATTTCAGCTCTAATGAACTTCTTTCTTAATGTTTCTGTTTCGTTATAGTCAATTAACTTATACCAATCATTAACACACATTCAGTCTCTCTATTACTGTCATTTGTAATGTCATTCAATTGTGCATCCAGTCCAATATTCCAGCCCGCCAGTCACACCCTTCACTACGAGCATCACGCTCGTTGTCACAGATTTCCCTCCCGCTGGTCACTTCCGCCGTAACTTGTTCCGCTTCTAGCTCCTCATTTTTGCTTAACGTCTCACAACCGCCCAGACTCCCGACTCTCATAAACTTTCTATTCCATTGCCAACTCGGAGGCCCGACGCACTTTTATAGTCGCTAGCCTTCACCTGGAAGATGTTGAAAAGGGCAATTTTGATGTGTAAGGTTGTGTTGTAACTTTTAACTTTTACAGGTTGGTAGCAAGTGTTGTGTATGTGTCAGGCAGTAGTTGTGTTTAGTAGTGTATGCACCGAAACTGAGAGACAAGGGTTTGTATAGTGTGTATGTAGAGCTGCCACGTGAATATTAGTAAAGATGCAAGTTATAACCACTGAATGCGTCTAGTGATTCATAATTTAATATAACAAGGATTATGGGCCCAACAGAAATGGAAGACGACATTCAATAGCTTGGAATATTTGACTGTGTCAGTTTTTACTTGGTTACATAGTTTGCAGGTGGAATTAGACAAAAATGAATGCCGCGATTTTGTTGAAAAGGAATTATAAAAAATATTGGTGGAGAGAGGATTAACTATAATGCTTACCAATCAGGTTTAAGAAAGGCTTGGAGAGGAATCGGTAGACATGTTGAAGAAAGCTGAAAAATTGGCAGTTCTCATTATCGCACGAAGAATAGCGGACTCGCAGTTGGAGCACATCAAGGAATGTAAGACTCCAAAAACGATAATAAATGCTCTGAAAGGTATTTATATGAGGAAATCATTTAGCTCACAGCTGTCTTTGCAGAAAAAAATTGTTCCAGTTAATACTTAAGGAAGGTGTAAATTTGGAACGTCACATTGCTCAGTTTGAATACATTGTACATGAGTTGAAGTTAATAGGTGTGACCATTGATGAAGAAACTTTGACATCTATAAACATATACTCTATCGTAGATAATTCTACAGTAAATCAAATAAAACTTACAAAAAATAAAAAGGAAAAACATATACATTAACTTTACTTCAAACAGGATTAAGCATCAGCTAAAGCAGATGCACCTGCGCAAAATTCGCATAATTGTTGGATAAAAGATTTAGCGAAACTGCTTTCTGCACAAAAAATAATCATAAAAGTAAAACATATATGTGATATATGTCTTCAATTATTTTATTCTCAAGAAAATTAAATAAACAAATCGAAGATTGCTCGAAAAATGAAGCTGTGAAAATCACTTCACCCTCAAAACGAGAGCAAATCAAATTTTAAAATTATAAACATACAATGAAGGTTCCATTCACAATATATGCATATTTCGAATCAATTTTAAAGAAAATGCAACAGTTAAGCCTAACCCAAGAGAAATTTAAAAAAATCAAATTAATTAAAAAAATCCTATTTTAACTGAAGATGGTATTGGTAATGATTTTCTTATAAAGAAAAACTTAAGAAAAGATATAAACTCACTAATGAACAAATAAATAACATTGATTTAAAATTGAATGATGAATCATACTCAATGAAATATAAATTACACGAAGCATCTGTTTTTTGTTATTATATTGTACCTAGTTAAGATGATTATAAGCCTCCAGTAGTATATCGATAAACAAGAGAAATATAAGAAATTGGGGGAAAATATTCACTAATTGAATAAATGCATCCATTAACAAACAAATAAAAAATATTATATAGTAAATTTTTAAAAAATATGCTGCATGTGAGAGTGAATATTCAAAGGACAATAAAAAAGTACATCCTCATGATCACATATGTGGGAAATTCAATAATCCAGTTTGTAATATTTGTAATCTAAAATTAAAATTTCCAAATTTTGTTCCAATTTATTTTCATAATTTAGCTGGATATGAAGCACATTTATTTATTAAAGAGCTGGGATATGATGGAAAAAATATAGATCTAATAGCAAATCCCCAAGAAAACTTGATTAGTTTTGGGAACCAAACAGAAAATTTAAAAATGAGGTTTATAGACGCATTTAAATTTATGGCTAGTGGTTTAGATAAATTATCATCTAATTTAGGTAAAGATCAAATGAAACACACACACACACACAAACATTTTCCAAAAGAACATAACCTTCGTTATTAAAAAAGGTGTTTATCCATATGATTATTTCGATAGTTAGAAAAAATTTGAAGAAAGAGAACTTCCACCAAAGAGCAAATTTTTCAATAAAGTAAATGAATCTGATATAACACACTGATTTTGAGCATGCAAAACACATATGGAACCAATTTAATATTAAAAATCTTGGCGAATGCCATAATTTATATTTAAAAAGTGATGTATCATTGTTAGCAGATATATCCAAAAATATTTTAGAAATACATGTATAAATTCTTAGATTTTACAGCACCAGGTTTATCGTTGCATGCAATGTTAAAATGACTAAACAACCACTAGATTTATTACACAATTATGATATGATTTTAATGATTGAAAAAGGAATTAGAGGTCGAATATCACAATTTTGTAAGCGATATGTTAAAGAAAATAATAAATGTTTAGATGATTTTAACTCTAATAAGGATCAAATTATTTAGCATATCTCGATGCTAATCATTTATTTGGTTGTGCAATGTCACAATATTTACCATATGGTGGTTTTGAATGGGTTTATTATACATTAAATGATTTAGAGTACAGGAGTAAAAATATTAGCTTTGGAGAATGATTCTGAGTATGGTTATATATTAGAAGTTGATTTAGAATATCCCCAAGAACTACATAATTTACATAAAGATCTACCTAATTTGTCCTGAAAATAAGATAGTTCTAAAACAAATCAATCTAAATTATTAACTTTACATAAAAAATAAAAGTATATAATACACTATCATAATTTAAAACAATGTTAAAAAATTGATTAAAACTTACAAAAATACACAGGATATGAATAAAAAAATTCAGTCTGCTTGGTTAAAAAAAGTATATAGTTTTAAACACAACAATGAGAACTAATGCTAAAAACAATTTTGAAAGAGATTTTTACGAACTTAGGAATAAATCAGTTTTCGATTAAACGATGGAAAATATTAGAAACAGAGTTGATAAAAACTAGTATCATATGCAGAAAAATGCGAAAAATTAGCAAGAAAACCAATTTTAAAAGAAGTACTATATTTAATGAAAACCTTGCAGCTATACATATGAATAAAACACAGGTAAAATTTAATAAACCAATTTACGTGGGTATGTCATTGTTAGACATGTAGAAATATTTAATATATGATTTTCATTAAAACTTAATAGAACCAAAATATGATGATAAAATTTAATTATGTTATCAAGATACTCATCCATATATTATAACACAAAAACAGGAGATTTTTACGAAGATGTGATGATGATAGAAAAAATTGATACAAGTGATTATCCAATGACATTATAAATAACCTTCCTCAAATAAATAAAAAGCTTAAGGAAAAATTAAAAATGAATGGAATGGTAAAATAATGAAAGAATTTGTTGGTTTACGATCATAAATTTATGTTTATATAAGGTTGGAGATAAAGAAAATAAAAAATCTAAAGGTGTGAAAAAATTTGTATTTAATAAGTAAATTAAATTTGATGACTATAATAATTGTTTGTTTAAAGAAAATACAATATTGAACAAAGAATCTAATGAGTGAAAAATATAAAATATACAGTCGAAGTTAGTAAAATTGTGTTAAGACCTTATGAATACAAAATAATTATATTAGAAAATAAAATAGACACACTGCCATATTGACACCAAAAAGAATAATTTTTAATTAATTTTATCATTACATTTTGAACTTCTTTAGTTTCTAAGACAACATCAATATTAGTACCATCAAAATCAATCAGTTTGTCATTTTCATCTCTAATTTCCAAAACAATGTGATTAAACATAAAAAAAATTGATTATTCATTTAAAAAACTGGATATGCAGACTCAAAAATTATATAAAATCTAAAACCAAACATAGTTTTTGTGGAAAACTCACAATTATATATGTTTCTAAACAACTAGATTCATATTTTATGAACATACCATATGCTAAATTGCAGCAAATATTTATCATTTTAAATGGATTAAAATTTGGTAATTTTGTGCCTACAACTATTTTGTCTTTTTCAATAGTTAATTTTCTTTCAAAATCAAGAATATCAGATAATCGATCTCCAAGTTTTATATCTAATTTAGATTTAATAGATATTCTATTTTTATATTATCTGTTATTAATTCAATAATATTTGTTGAAAATGAATCAATTGAATCTATAGTTTCTTTTAACTATTCAATAACATATTGACCTCTTGGGAAATTTATAACTTCATTTTTATCAACAACATGGCTCATTTGTTCAATTGTTATAGTATTATTATTTTATTTGGTGCCTAACATTTTGTATGAAAACTGATTAATACAATCGATTTTTCTTTATGTATTATAACATAATGAACTTTTTTCTTTTGAATAGCACTATTGCTTGTTAAGTTAAATATTTTATTGTCCATTTATATATAAAATTAACATATAAATGTAAAATACTGGATGGGGTGTTGGCATTTTAAATTCCGAAGTGGCATCAAAAAATAAAATAAAAAATGAGTTATTACCTAATAATATACATGCATTGATTGTTGGCCCAAGCAGTGTGGAAAAACTAATTGATAATTAATTTCATTTATAAAACAGGTTGGTTAAATTTTAATAAACTGTTTCATGTAAAAATTGTATACCATTAAAAATAATAATTGTGAAATGACTCCTTTAGATCAATGTGAAAATCATTCTTTAATTGTATTTGATGATGTTATTTTAGATGATCAAGATATTGTGAATGATTATTTCACTAGAGGAAAACATTAAAATTTAGATGTTTTTTATTTAACTCAAACATATTCGAAATTACCTAAACAATTGGTAAGATATAATACCAATTTTTTGTGTATATTTAGACAAGATGAAACTAATTTAAAGCATATTTTTAATGATTTTGTCAGCAGGGACATGTCTTTTGAGAAATTAAAAAATATATGTTCAAAATGTTGGAATGAAGATTATGGTTTTATTACTGTAGATTTGAATAGAAAAATTAATAATGAGAAGTATAGAAATAAAATTAAAAACTATTAAATTCAAAAATTTACAAAAAAAAAATTAAAATGGTCATTAAATGTGATGTGCATTATGTTATTGCATTTTGAAATTATATAATAATAAAGAAATATTTAAAATGTATAAAGCATCAGCTAAAGCACTCAGGGCTTTATAAGTGGCAAATTTACTAATCCATGAGTTTTGTGAGTTATCAAAACCTAACGATTTTACAAAAATTTGTTCACCTCTAGTTTTTAGAACTTTTTCAACTAAATATTCATCCCAATAGTCAGTATTCATAATATCATATTCATAAAAATTATCTTTCATTTCTTCTCCTTTTTAATTTGTAAGTTGGTACATAATAATTTAAAACTTTAATAACAGTAAATAATTCTGTCAACCAATAAGCAGTTAAACCTTTTTCGATTTTTTTTTTCAGTTTGCTCACATTAACATCATCTACAACTTTATATTTTGGTTTACAAAACAGAAAATTTGTTTGCAATAATGTTTTTCATTTTTTTATTAACTTCAATCGGCTCCATTCAAATAGTTCTGTTTTGAATTATAATATTCTTTCACTAAATCATCTAATAAATTTACCTATTTACAATTACCATTCAAAGAAAATTTTTTTCAAATTCAAATTTTTAAAGTTCAATTAAATATTTCAATGACACTTGCTTTTAATTCAGAAAATGGGGGAAAACGGTTGATATTATACTTTCCATAAGCTCATTAAATGTTTTATTATAAAATTGTGAACCATTATCAGTTTGTATATTACTTGGTTTTCTTTTAATTAATATAAATTCTAAACCGTTTGATTCATTTTTAGCTATTTTATCTTTAATTAGTATAGCAAATGTCAATTTTGAAAAATGTTAGTTATTGTCATAATATATTTGTAAACTTTATTTATATGCGATATACCTTTCAAATTACCAGTATTCATTTCTACAAGATCAATTTGCCATAAATAATTAATTCCATATGAAATTATTTTTTTGCATTGGAAAATATTTTCACTTAGGTTTATATAATTAATTAATTATTCCTTCTCTCACATTGAGCAATTTTTTTAAGAATGTAGATTTCTTTAGAATTGCACAACGAGCATATGCTGTTCTGAATTAATCGTCCATTTTTTGTATTTTCATTTTTATATTATAATTTTTAGTGACCTTACACTTCAAGCACCAAGTATTCTCCATCTAATAATAAAATATATGTTTATTTATTTATTATTTATATTTCACAAATATTGCTATTGTGGTCAATATCCATCTACAAAATAATTAGATTATTTATTTATTTTTCAATTTTAAAAGTTAAAAACTCACCTCAGTTAACATCAAAAGGCTTATTATAATCTATTTTTCTAGTTACCTTAATAACAGCTAGAGTATCATTGGATAAATTATCAGAAATTATTTTATTAACAGTACAATCCATCAAAAAAGAAAAAAGGCACATCATCGTCTATGCGAAAAACATAATTATTTTTATTCCACTTCCCACACAAATAAAATATGAGATTTTTCTTCCTTACATTTTTCAATTGATTGGCTTAAATTTTGTAATTTCACATTTAAGTCTTTATCAACAGCTTCTTTGTTCTTCTTTTCGATTATTGTGTTAACGGGCGTGTCACAGTAATTCAAAATTCAAAACAGATTTGTTAAAATTTTGCATTTCTTTATCGAAATATCTTTTATTGACAGTCATATTATTAGTTCTACGATTTTTGAATAGAAACATATTATTCTGTTGAGTAAACAAAAACTTTACTTATTTGATCATGTATGGCAGAAACTATTATATTATATTTTGATTCTACATATGATTTTAAATCAGAAACCCTACTGTTGTATTTTGATTCGATATCAGTTTTTAAAGCATAGTCAGAAACAGCAGTTTTATATTTTTTATCTTTTCTTTTTTTAATTCTTGTTTTGCATTATTTATTCGTTTAATATTATCAGCAATAATGTACTTGAATGTAAATTAATATCAAATTTGAGAGAATAATCAGAAACAATAGTTTTATATTTTGTCTCGACATCTTTTTTAATGCATAATCTTATATATATATATATATATATATATATATAATATATATATATATATATATTTTTTTTTGATCATCTGTCAAAAAAATTTATCTCCACCCAAAATGTTTAATTCCTCATAAGGAATATCGAAAGTTATATTCGTTATCATCATTTATAAGCAAAAAAAATAATAGTTAAAAAAAATCTTATGCCCCATCCTAATTTTCTTTTTGTAAACATAGTTGGAGGCAACAGCAGAAGATGCAATTATTTTACCAATTGGAAATTTTTTATCTAACATAATTTATTTTGCTTCTTTTTGTAAAATTTCATCTGTTTCATATCTAGATTCTAAATCTTCATGATCTCAATAAACAATATCATGCTATTTGCATGCTTCATCTAATTTATTTACTCCTCTATCACCTCTTTCGAGTCTTTAATTTAATTTTGTAAATGGACCACAATAATTATAACCAGGCAAATTTAAATTGTTTAATGCCCAGTTTATAATGCCATTGCCATGATGTTCTGGAATCCAAAATGAATGCGGAATAACATTTAAAACACATATTATATATGATATACCTTTTGGATTATTTATAACAAATTCAGAAAATTTATTGCATAGCATATTCATTATACTGGCTTTTTCATTGTAAAAACTATTATTTTCAGCATTTTCTTCGCCTTGAATAACGAATAATCTATCAATGTTCTAAAATCATCCATCCGAACATATTTTTTGGGAAAATTATTATATTGCTTTATACCTTCTCCAGATTGAGGAGTTCTTGGAGAAACCATTCTTTCTTGTGTATTTGGTAATGATTTTGACTGTGAATTTTTACATGTTCTTCATTAACAGGGCTAATTATCTTAATATACTTCGTATTAATACTTGAACTTGGATTATTCATTTTCTTATTAGGAATATACTTTTAAAATACAGCATTGGTTGCTAAAATAATATGTTAGTAATTTTTAAGGTATAGATATTTAAATTATCTTTGTGTTCTTCTTAGGTACTTTTTGTTACCAAATTAATAAGACCTTCTGATGATTCATATATTTTATCTTTTACAAATAAATAATCGCCATCTATTTTTACTTTTATATCACAAATTTCAAAATCTTAACCAACTCCTCATAAACCAAATTTTCCATTAATAACATTAATATTTACATAAATATATTTTCGGAGATTTATAGTAGAAACATTTGCTATAGGAGGTAAATATTTCAATGGTTTGATTCCCATTTGCTCTTCCGATTTAGGAGATTCTTGTTCTGCAAATAATTCTTTTTCAAATGATGTTTCTTCTGGAATTGGTGAAAAATCTAAATTTTTTGCAGCAACACGCATTAGTACTGTTATAAAATTATTTTTTTTTGACTTATTTGTTCTACTTTTTTTTGCCAATATTATGCAATTCACAAATTAATGATAGATATTTTTTCATGTTCTACATCATGGTGTTTTTTTTATTTTTTTGATTTCTATACTTCTCGATTAGCAATTTCACTCGTCGAACTCCCTCTGAATCCTTAATTTGTATATAATTGTTATATTTATAAACGAGTTATAAAAGTATTAAGGGTTTTACGAGACAATCTTTCCCCCAACTGATCAAACGCAGGGGAATTTGAATATTTACAATAATAGAATCGAGTTTGATATTCTCATAGGAGATGGCTTTTATTTTCCAAACGATGCTTATGTTTTGGAAAAATATGGCCTACTAATGAGAGATAAAAATTGAGACGAGGTAAAATACAGAAAATTAGGTAATATTGATGTTTGCTCTAATTTTTTTTTTCATTCCAGTTTTCTAGAGTAGAAACTTCAAAACATGGACAGATTATTGAGGCTGTTGATAATCCAGGAATAACTTCGACAATGATGAATATTTTGCTAAGATCACCAAGTGAACAAAATTATTTAGAGTCTACTGGTGTTGTGATGATAAATTTCGAGTGAACTCTGTTCGTAGTGATAAAATAAATGAAATACTGTATCCATTAAGATATTTGTTTGGTTTTATTCGAGATAATAATAATGTTTACTGGAAAGGTGGTTATAAAATCACTTTTTTTTTTTTTTTTTTTTTTTTCGAAATTCGTATTATGAACAATTGTTTATTTATTTATGAATCTAAAAAAGCAGATGGTTCGGTTGATAAAACTTATGCTGATCCATATGAAATTGTTATTGAAAAATTAGAAATATTGTGTCCTATTGTTGAATATGAAGCTAACATATCAACTGCAATTAAAGAAAAAATATTTAAAAATCCTAAAATTCATATTGGTTTTAATTATGGGCAATTTTTAGAAAAAGAGGTTCCTGCTGGGACAATTGTTTTTAACTTTGTTATAAGAAATTAGTTTCATTATTTACAATTTGACATGCCTTATTTTGTAATTGTGGGTTTCCAAACTAATATAAATAATCGCGCCGAGCAATATGTGCATGCTTCAATGTTTGATCATTGTAATGTGAGAAATATTTTTGTTAAATATGGTAGAAATGAAATTTTTCCAAAATAAAATTGGAATCTTGATATTGAAAATGATCTTTGTCTTAAAATGTTTCTCGCTTTTAATGATTTTAGAAATTCAAGAACATAATTAGATACTATATATATAATTAACTTTATTATAAGCCATCTACAAACTATCATGGCGATATCAATTATTATTCATTTTGGGGAAGAAGACCTTTATATGTTATTGATTACCTTTATAGAAAAACAGCAGTAGTTAATGATAAAACAAATATAAAAATTAGTGTTGATTTACAAAAGCTGCAGAGGCTGGTACGATTTATGTTTTTTGTTAATTAGCCAACGAAATTTAACTTATGATTATTTGAAAGAAAATATCACTGAAGATATACGAATTTTTAATTTCATTGAATGGATAATGTAAACAATTTTACAGAAACAAAAATTGATTCCGTATATTAATACTAATTTTTAGACACATAGTTAAGCTGCTGCATTAAAACATTTTACGAATTTTTAGAAATATAGAATTATTTGATCGAATAAAAAATAAAAATTCTTATTCTAATTTTCTCATATCATCACACTTTTATAAAACATATATAAATTTTTAATATTATTAACGAATCGAATTATATAACTTTTGAACTTTGGGATATTGGATATGATACTTTTATACTTTATACTTTTATACTTTTAACAGATACTGTTATTGATAAAGTATTGGACCTTGTTCAATTCAAAATTGTTCTAAAAATCAATAAAAATTATCTCGGATCAGATAAATGTTCTAATTTTAAAGACCATGTTTATGGTTTAGATTGTTGTGATGGTTGGGATTATGGATTCAGTAATGGCTATGCTTCAGATTTTCTTTATTTTAAGAATTTAAAAAATTTTATTGGTGTTTTACTTTGGTAAATAAAATTTATGAATTCTATTAGTTTGCATCTTTTCATCTGATTTGCTTGTTTTAGGCTTAAATTTGCTCGATTTTTGAATAATTTTTCTTGTTTTACTTGTTTCAAATCGTGTGCGCACATATTCGAAAAACTGTAAAATTTTTCTTGTTTTTCTTTTTGCTAAAAATGATCCGTTTTTGAGAGCTCCTTTTTAAAAAGCTTTGATAGCTTAAATTGAGCCCTCAAATGCCTCGATTTTGGCTTTAATTTACACGATTTTCACGATTTTTTAAATCGAATTTCTGACTTTGAGTTTTTAACTTTCTCCTGTACTTTTAAACAAAATAACACTGTTTAGTGTACTGCATTTTTTATTGTAATTAAAAAAAAAATAACCCCAAAAAATGTGCTGTGCCAGGACCCGCATTATTCATCTACTCACGACAGGAAAAGTGTAACAGGTTTCTTTATTAGTTTTCGGCAACAATGTTATTTGGAAGAGTATAAAACAGCCTTGTGTGAGCCTTTCCAGTACTGAGGCAGAATACATTGCGTTAGCCTCTGCAGCAGCAGAATGTCTGTCTGTGGGTAAGCTTTTGGTAGGAATAATACGTGTGTCAGATGTACAGTTTGTGTTATTTGAAGATAAATTATGTTGTATTAAAATGCCTGAATTTTTGAGACTAAATGCTCAAAACATGTAAGTGTGAAGTATCAGTTTGTTAAAGATCTTGTGCAGCATAAAGTACTGAAACTGGTATATGTAGACTCTCACAACCAAGTAGCAGATGTGTTGACAAAAGTCATTCCCTACAGTAAATTTCAATTCTGTGTAACTGGTCTGGGTATGTAAAAATTGGGGGGGGGGGGAGGGGGGCATTGAAAAGGACAATTTTGATGTATAAGGTTATGTTGTAACTTTTAACTTTTACAGGTTGGTAGCAAGTGTTGTATATATCAGGCAGTAGTTGTGTTTAGTAATGTATGTACCGAAATTGAGAGACAAGGGTTTGTATAGTGTGTATGTATAGCTGCCAAGTGAACAGTAGTAAAGATGCGAGTTATAACCAATGAATGTGTATTGTGATTCATAATTTAATATAAAGGAGATATACCACATCCCGAGTCTCACTGAGGGAAACGAGGTCAGTAAAACAAAAATTTCTTTAGACAAATGCCGAAATTCTACTTGCTGAAGGTTAGGGGCGTGTGAGCCACATAAGGTTTATCATGGTGCCTCGCTTTCTGAAACGAAATATTCGCTTCTTGGATTATCGTACATCTGGCCTTTATTCCTCCGTTCTTGCCACCAAGTATCATATCCCTACTCTGTCTTCCATACACTCTTCGCTCGCTTGCGTGATGGAAACAATTGACATGTAATAGTACTATAAAATATTATTTTTTTGCCAACTGGTCTCAGGAAGTGTTTGTTGCAACGAATAATTTTTTGTCTTATTTCAATCTTCGCTTAAATTAAATTATATTCATATAAGAAACCTTCAGAATGTAACTGTATTACTACCGGACTGTGAAGTAAATAAATTAGAAAAGGAAATTGACTTCCCGCCTATGGAACAATAAAGGCATCTTTATTACAGAAAATGTATTGCTTGCCTGTAGCATTAAATAGAAATTCCTTAGGCGCATTATCAAATATGCCACTGTGCAGTATATTTATTTTGGGTGCTTGGTATCGAATTAGTAATTAGGGCAGATTTTAAAATGCATGGAATGCTGGGGGTGAGAGATCTTCATAGAATTTTTTAAAAATAACTTTTAGTATGACTGGTCCCCCGAACCGCCTATGTAACACTACTTTAGAACTTTCGGCAGATATATAGAAATTATCTTTTCACCAAATTTTCCTTTAGTTAACAAACCTTTTTATACCCCCCCCCCCCCTTATCTTCCTGCTGGTTTTGGCAGATCGACTAACATGATGTTACTTCCCTACAAGCTTTCATTTGTTATCCACCCCGTTTCTTCCCATTCGATCCTCCCGAATTTTAACATCTTTACGTAGTTTACTCACCCGATGTTTGATTTGTTTTCCTATGGCCAACATCGACAGCATTTCAACGATGACTTCTTGCAGTGTTTGGTAACAACAACACACTAAATTCGAATCCGTGGAAAACCACTAACTGGCAGTGAAAATGGCTCCACTTATAACCAGTGGAAAAAAAAAAAAAAAAAAAACAAAAAACACTGTTTCAGTATAAAAATTACGCTGATTGAATTAGTAATGTGAAAAATTCCACTGATTCTAAGTGGAGCCATTTTCACTGCGAATTAGTGGTTTTTCCACTGATTAGAATTTCGAGTGTACAATATTCTGTATAATGTTATATGAGGACCCCTATGTTCCAATTTCGAGGTTTGAAGGCCTATGTCATACAGTTGTGAGACGATAAGCTAGTCTTAACACTTGTATCATGATGCACTACGTCGGCTTTTGCGAGGCTAGAAAAAGTTCCTACAATTGAATTTAATAACTTTATTTATAAAGGTTCAGGGATTGTGGCCAACTATGTCCAGAAATGGCTTAATGCCTATCGTGTTACATAGACTTATTCGGGACCAGGAAAGTGTCCTAGAAAACGAATTTGTTGGCTCTGCCCCCAACAGTTAAAGAATGATGGTCAAGTAAGCCTGTAACTATTTGTAGGATGTTGCCTACAATATGAATTTTGTGGTTGTTATTGAATTGGTATGGAAATGGCCGCAAACGATGCTTATACAAGGGATTGTCTCTTAATATGTCATATCGCCTTGTCGTGATTCGGTTTGTTGCCTGCAGTCTGAGTTTTGACGCTTTATCCCAAATGCCACGAAAAAAGCGGCCAACTATGCTTATAATATCACATTACAGAAATATTTCCTTGTTGGGATTTTTATTTATCTGGTACACTACAAATTTCAAGGTCCTAATTACACTAGTCTCTACATGATGTCCGATTTTGGCTATAAGTTGGTGTTTGCTGATGTTATTACACTATTATTATAGCATTACTTTAAGCTGGGTGACCAATGTCCCATTCAGGCTTTGTTTGCTCGCATGCAGTTATTATACTCACATCAATGCCTGTAGAATCGTCATGATATCCAGTAAGTGAAGATCAGATGATAGTATGATAAATTAACAGTTCTGACAAATTCAAATTATTTTCAAAATGAGGAATTTTCTGAGTCAAATTGGTAATCCTACGTCTTTAACTTGTAAAATTGAAAATTAAATAAAATATGTATTCCCATAATACGGCTACAATTTTCCCTGAATTTCGCTCCCCTCTAGCCGTATTTGGGAAAGAAAATTTTCTGTATAAAATATTTGGGTTTTAGAGAATAATGTATTATCAGTTGTGTATTATCAGAATGTTTTCAACATGGTAAATCAAGGCTGCAATGACAAACAAAAAATTTCATCAGAATCTCAAACGATTTTCGAGAAAAATTTGGAGACATCATGAATTTTTAGGAAATATCGCGGCATGTTAATGGGAAGAGTGGCATTTCAATGGAATAAAGTGAATTCTTTTACAAAAACAAGATTATCAGTATATAGTACAAATATTATCACTAGCAGTTTTTATGCACTGGATAGGCTTTAAAGTTTTTTGTGTATTGTTAGTCAAATAATTTTTTTTCATTTGATTTGTTACAAGGCTAGTGTTCTGGGGGCCTGAGCTCATGTGAGACGCTCCAGTCTGTCAGGGTTGGCTTGCCTTTTTTGTAGAGACGCTCCAGTCTGTCAGGGTTGGCTTGCCTTTTTTGTACATAGGCCACGAGCGCCAGTCGATCACACGAGGAAGTTGCAAGCGTTGAGTTTGGCGTTCGCGACGGGCTGTAAGTCGCATTGGGCATTATCTGCTGAGATTTTCAGGAAGCGTGTGGCACGCGCGGTTCAAGGGTCGGGGGAGTAGGCCACAGACAGGAGCAACTTCTCAGCACTGATTGGCAGGCTGCGAATTGCCTGCCGGCGAACAGTTTGGGGGAGCGGAAAAGGAGAGAGTGAGAAGGAGGGAGCAGCTGTTGGGAAGATTGTGGAAGAATCACGCACTAGCTATGACGAGTCGTTTTGAGCAGATTCTTGAGCAGAGTTTCCCCCGTCCTACATCAATGTAGAGGCACGGGATAACGAGGGATTGTGCCCCTAAAGTATGCAGTAGTCGCTTTCCGGGTAGTGTTTGAGTTTAGTTGTGTGGTGTTGGAACTGCGGTGTTAGGAGTCAGCATGTTGCGGCGGGCCGGAGTGGTTGAATTGTAGTCGCCTGAGATAATTCGTTCTCAGAGTCGATGGAGCCCTGTAGTCTTTAAACTAGTCTTCACTGCACTTTTTATTCAGAAAATGTAACTAGGAAATACTTCCCTTTATTTATCTTCCAGTATGTTAGCATGTGTGGGCGTCCCCTAAGTATTAGTTTATTTTTCACCCTGATGGTTGTTCCATGGTGGTTGGCCAAACTGTAAAAGTAAAGTTTTCGGGTTTATTTTTGTAACGAGAATTAAACTGGGCAGTGGATCGAAACCATCTCTATCTCTCATATCTTATTTTAATTACTAGATTACTGGATACTTACCTATTACAGTAGTGTGTTAGGTAGTGTGGTAGAGTTAACAGTAGTTGGACATAAAATGTTTCCGAGATCGACTGGTACTATGGTTTTGTTAAGTGGTCGCGATTTTATTCAAACCTTGAGGGTACGACTCATTTTTCTTTGTTTTCACTCTGTCATGGGTGCTCTCTGTATGCCGCACTCGGGCTGCCCTGCCACAGAAGCTACATATCCCAGGTTGTCATGAATTTTCGTGACATTATTAAAAATTCCCCCCCCCCCCCCTCACATGAGGTCACACCGAATGAGTCGCAATTTGGAATGACAGAATATGAAGTTATGCGGCGCCATCTTCTACACCCTACGCCATGTCTCAGTTTATAATCTCTGCACTACTTGCGAAATCAGACAAAAACTGGAAAATTCCTATTTGTCCCTCTACCAAAATCAAGTTCAGCGTGACTATCAGCACTTAATTTCAATTTATTTGTTAACATGCCTTCCACAAAGTAGCATTTTGATGAGGAAAACTCATCACATTATTTACTGTGTTCAACTGCAAGCCGAGTGTGGACAAACTGGGTAATGTCAAAAATTTCGAAACCTAAATCGAAAATCTAATGGGGATTAGGTGGAATTTCATACCTATGATTACCGAAGACGGCTATTAAGGAAACTGGGAACACACATATCCTATTTCTGAAACTCTCAATCAATCTTATGTTAGGAAGGGAAAGTTTTTTTTCTCCGCGTAGTTGAACCCGAATCATCAAACACCTTGGTATTCTGTGTCATCATTTGGATCTAGGGTGAGAGAAACTTGGGCGGTCCTCAAGGCGATATTATACGATACCACATTCCGTAAAAGCTTGTGCAAGGTCCGCCATAGCGGCCGGTATACGGGCTAGTGTGGCATCCGTCATGGGATTTCCACCCTTACACGGCCAGATTTCGTACCAGGTTTGGTAATTGGACACGTCCTATTTTTCGTGGCAAGTTCCATACCGGCTCTCGTACCTGGCCAATCACATCGCAGTTTCAGAGCGTAGGGCGCTCCCCGAAACTTGGAACGAATTGATGAAGAAACAGCAAAGGACGCCTTAATCTTGATTTTACATCTGTGAGGTTGAAACTCTTTCAATATTAACAATGGCAATGTGCCATTGTAAGATAAATGGGGGGAAAAATTCAGTAGAAGGTCCACTTCAAAAGAAAAAACTCAGCCCTCAGAAATAAAATCACCACATAACATTGCATAAAAGTGGCTACAGTAACATGATATGACTGAGAAAGAAAACATATATAAAGAGAAGTGACAAACACATTAAGTCATGCTGGAAATTGTACATGGCACAAAAGGATGAAAATTTCCTATAAAATGGACAAGACTTAATACTTGCTTGTCACATAGTAATAAATATTAGGTCCAAAGGTAAATCAACTAGATTATGAATAAAAACACGTTAATTGTGGTGGTGTGCTAAAATCACATTTTGTATATTTATTGAATTAATTCTTGGTAAATTATTTTTTACTATAACATAGTAGGACATGAGTATATGAATCAGAATAAATAGTATTATTAATATCACTGTTTACATAATATCAGCACAGAAAAAAAATCAGAAAAATG
The DNA here is from genome assembly GCA_029891345.1 of Dryococelus australis. Taxonomy (NCBI): domain Eukaryota; kingdom Metazoa; phylum Arthropoda; class Insecta; order Phasmatodea; family Phasmatidae; genus Dryococelus; species Dryococelus australis. Next base: position 81,936,707 of record CM056994.1, read on the forward strand.
AATATGAATGTTCTTATACTTCGGGGAAACAATAATTTAAAATAAACATGATTAGGAATCTCAGGTTTACCACAAGAATAAACAATTGTATCATTCTTTTGTTAGTAAAGAGGATCTTGAATGTTTGTTCACAGACAAGAAAGTTCATGTATACAACTGTTATACATTGATATATATTAGAGTTACATAAAATACATATTTCACATTAATCAATAGGCCATTTAAATCTTAAAATATTCTGCGGATAATACTTGGCTTTCGGATGCATCCAGCCGATAGAAATATAGTTAGATATGACCAACAAAAAAATAACATTGTGATATGTTATTATGATAAGTATTATGATATAATACTTATAATAAGAATAAAATTGTTTCATACAACTTTGTCATAGTTTAGGGAAGTTCATTTTTTTTTGTATGATACTAAAAGTTTATTAAAATATTTTTTCCTGGACTCAGCTGGCAACGAAGAGTTGAGGAAAGTAGAACTCACAGAAATAGGCGAGAAATAAATGCTCTGCATGTTGCGGGAAGTAGCGATCGGCATTACTTGAAAAGTCATACTGGAGTACAGAATGTAGAATTTGGTAGAATCTTAGCCGTAGAAAGACAATGCAGTACTGAAATGCAGCATGTAAATAGCCATGCTATGGCATAGGGTAGAATGAAATGGAACCTTGGAACGATGGGACCCTCTAAAAAAAACACAAAGGAATAAAAATAATTATTAAAGGGAATCTGGCTGGGGACACGTAAATGCGACGTAATTACTCATCAAAGAGGGTAACCAAAATATCCTTACATGGTGACAAAATAAGTCAGAAACACCAGAATAAAACTATAAAAAAATCACCACACTACAAAAACTACATTTTCGGCTCCACTATGTCATGTTAGGCATGTATAGAACACAGGGCTAAAGGACTTCAAGTCCCAGAAAATATGTTCACTGCCACCACTTGGTGCAACCGCGCCATGACGGCAGCGAGCCTGAAAGTCAAATGTGTAGCGGGAAGGATGGTGGAGCTCGAAGACACGAGAAAAGCATAGTAACACAATCGTCGCTAGATGGCATAGGTTGTACAAAAGGAGGTAGAGCGCTGCGTCAATGTTCGAGAGCACGTGAAAATACTGCGTTTTTTTATAGGAAAATAATGCGTTTTTTTAAATAGGAAATCACAATCTAACTGCGTGATCACAAAAAGAAAATTCCGAATGAGCTATGGCAGAAAAAAAAAGCACGCTGAAGAGGGCTATGGCCGGCGCGACAAAGGAATGTGCTACGTTTCACAGCACGTCTGGTGAAAAAGAAAAAAGGACTGAAATACGGTTCTGGATGCCGCTAACGAGTTTGAAAACGAAACTTTGCAAAAAAAAAAAAAAAAAAAAAAAAAGCTTTAAATATTAAAATATCAATACTCATATGAAGTAGGTTGAGATAAGAAAATTAATCGAATTATATCGCCAGATAAACCAGTGTTAAAAATATATAAGTTACTTGATGTAAATGAAAATGGTGATAAGTATATAGGAAATAAACTTTACTGGCTAATCAGACAACTCTTATGTAGTTCAAAATGAGAATAAAAGTATTATTTACCATCATAACAAAAGTAATAAAAGTAACGAGACATATGATTAACTTGAATACCGACAATAATTAAAATTAAGTTAATTAGCAGAGGGAGAGACAATGATAATACTCAGTACTGTAGTAACTGATAAAAACATTTAAAATGATGTTTTCAAAAAGTCTAAAAATGAGACATCAAAATTTGATAGAGATGCATAAATTGCAAAAAATCATAGATGCATACTCAAGAAACCAAAATTGTAGGGACATAGTTTAAAACTTTAATTTCGTAATTTAAAATGCATGTAAAAAGTAGTGTCGTATTTGAGACGGCACAACAACTTTTAATTACTGTTTAAAACCGTTCTGAATACTTTAAACATTACCTACTGTATGAAAAATTAATTCAAACTGTATCATATTTCTACAAACGCCACATATGTTGTCTGAACTGGTGGTGCAGTGGTAAAGTCTCGGCGTCCTCTATAAGCATATAAGTTTTGGGTGTGAATTCAAAACTTCGCCGGACCCAAATTTTTTATCATTGATTTAACATGCTGATAATATCCCAGTAAGTAAAAAAAAAGAAATCTAAATTTTGCAACCAGTCAGTAATTTTTTGTCAAAATTAAAAAATAACACACTTGTGCTTTAGTGACTTCACGTCATTTTCAAGAAAATGAATGAAACTATACCAGTAAGCAATAGATTTATGTAAAAGGCGAACGGTAATAAAGCAATATTAAGATGTGCTTGTCATTTTATAGGCCTGTGCAAGTTACTAACGTATAGCAGTTAAAAGATTGGGGTTCATATGTTCTACAAACCCCACACTACGCACCCATCGAGAGTGCCAAATACTAGTACGCGAAATGCTCTCGTGTAATATGAATCTTCCGTGGTGGCTCATATAGCAGCTGGTAGCATGTAGAAGAACCAAGTACAGCTGCAGGTATCGTGTTATATCGGCTTTAGCGAGGTCATTGAGCATAGTGGGATAAACAGTTATCCCAAGAAAAAATAAGTAATGCCAGCAACACCACCGCCCGACATGTTTCCGCACACACGAAGTATCGAGAGTGAAGCTGCTAGTACATGAACGCACTTCGCCCTGGCGAGACGTGAATGACCTGACCAATATACCACAACAGTCAATTACTGTTGCGACTTGGAATAACAAAGAAAATGATACTTAAAAGTTATATATGCCTCTTGCTTTCTCAACAAACATGGATTTATGTTAGTGCGCTCACCTGGTGTCTATGACGAGTACTTCGGTAGTGGTGCTGTTTGTGTCTGTGAACCAAAGTGTCATCCAGCTCTTCAGTTTCCCTCCCAACTCGGAGAAGATGTTCCCATTTCTGATCTCTGGCTCTGTAACAGTTCACATTACTACAGTTAGTAACACTCTTTGTTGTTATTTTTAGGTCTTATTCGAAACTAAGATTTCTTTTTTTAAAGGGATATAGCAGTAAAGTTGTTAATTAGTAATAGGTAATAATATTTATTTCCAAACCAGACCTCTCTGAATAAGGGATTCAAGAGGTACTTGCGGAGGAGCTGCATCAGAAATTTTCCTGAAATGGGATAGAAAACATCCCCAGCACTTTCAGTGCGAGCGAACCAAAATGATGCAATCAAGCTGATACACATACACCCTTAACCTGTAGACGCACATTCAAAATTTCCATCCATGTAACTACATATTCATGATGACGCATCAATAATGATATAACAATACGTTCTTCCAAAAAAATATTAAAAGGCATTGTTATTGTGCAGGAAGTAGAATAATTTTTATGCTAAAAGTATATATCCATAAAACTATCTGTCGGTTCCAACAGGCGGGACAGTAACCAGATGCTATCACTCTCCTTCGGTTCTATCAAGAGCAAAATGCTCTTTCGGTTTGGTTTCATACTATAATGTTTTCAGGCAATTGCATGCTAGTTCTCACGTGGTAGTGTGGTTAACTCTATCCAGATGTGGTTGTTTTCTTGGAATTCTCCGGTTTCCTCTCCAATATTCATTCTCATGATAAAGTCTAAATTCTGCCAATAAACCACAGAACTACACAGAAATATGATTTTGTTCTTTTCGACCTTGTTTCATTTGGAAACATACAAAATATTATTTCCCCAAACAAGACTCATTTGAAGAAATGCACACAGTAAAACTATACAAAAACAATAAGAACTTTTCTGATCTACACACTTACGAGCTGTAGATTTAGTTGGAATAAGTTTCTGAATCCCGGTCAAAAAGGCACAAAGAATATTGATGGAAGTTTAAACACCATGATTATTATAATTTGGTGCTTCTCTTTAAAATATCTTAAGTGATCTCAGCGACAGAGGTCGTTAAAGCAGATTCAGATGAGAGGGTGAGAAGGAGGGAAAAAGAGAGAGGGGAAGAGGGAGGGGAGAAAGAGAGAGGGGGGAAAGATAGGAGGGGAGAAAAGAGAGGGGGGAAAGATAGGAGGGGAGAAAGGAGGGGAAAGAGGAGGGGAGAAAAGAGAGAAGGGGAAAGAGATGAGGGGGAGAAAAGAGAGGGGAAAGAGAGAGGGAGAAAAGAATGAAGGAGGAAGAGAGGGGGGAAAAGAGGAGAGAGGGAAAGAGGAGAGGGGGAAAAGGAGAGGGGGAAAGAGGAAAGAAGGGGATGAGGGAGCTGAGGGGAAGGAAGATGGGGGAGAGATGGGGTGATGGGAGAGGGGATAGAGGGGAGAGGGAGTGGGTGAGGGGAGGTTCAGGGAGAGGGGGAGGGGGGAGAGGGAGAGAGATCCACATTTCTTATAAAAATCCTTATATAAATGGCATCCACACATTATGAAAAAAAGATTTGATGTGACCAGCTTGGGGAGGCGAGCATGCTAACCAAGGTGTTCCTCTTTTTTATGTCTAATAATGTTCCAACAGAAAAAATGTATTCCGTGCAACATAAAATGATATATTTGATTTATTTAATATTTTAACAATTCTCGATATAAGTTTAACGAAACACTATGAATGCAGGTGGAAGTAATGTTCTTTGTAGTTGTAATATAGCAATTTCAATGTTATTCGTACTCTTTTTTACTAGAAGTTCTAATTTTTTTTTAATTTATGGGAACATGACGGCCATTTTGAATCCTTACAGTACATAAGGTGGGTTAATTAATTTTTTCTCAGTCTTAACTCAGCATCTGCCAAGGTCACTTTGTGTGCATGCATGTGCATTGCATCAGCATAGATAATGTCAGTCATCTACTGTAGGCATCTAGGAAGCATCATCATTAAGTGCAAGCATTGATAACATTAATGATGCCAGGAATCCACTGCAACAACAAACACTCACTACAATGTCCACTACAGCACCAGATGCCTACTACAGCTCCAGACATCCATCACGATTACTACAGCTCCAGGAGTTCACTACAACGCCAGACATCTACTGTTTCATCTACAACATCATCAATGCAGAATCCATAAGACATCTCATCAGGTACAATGCATCAAGGTCACTGCTATGACAATTGCGACTTTGAACGCATTGAAACATTCAATGCTCTTTTAGCCTATGGGAAGGCTAAAACCTTATTGAGTGTTCCCAACTGCAAGTGCTGCTGAAAAATTCATAATTTATTTTGTGGCCCACGAAATGAAATTAGTGTATCTGTTCCTGTTTGACCATTTAAAAAGCCGATGAGGATACCATATACTATTTACCTTGCGAAGACTGTCCTTACAGCATGCCTGCCTTGGATAATGATAACCTACAGCATATGAAGAGCATTGTATGTCGCGCGGGCTGCAACAGATGGTTGAAGCTAGAATAAACTGTTATCTTATAAAATTTTATATGAGAGACTTTTTTGTACATAGTGTATAAAAAGAAATAATGCAAAATCTGTGTGTTATGTGCAGGGTTTCGAAAACTATCAAGACAATTCCTTTATAATTAAGGAGCTTGTTATTTCTTATGCAACCAATGCTGATGACTCTAAAGTATTATGCTTTAAATCTCCCAGATATTGGTATAGTTTAAAACCTGAACTTAATGATTCGGGAACAGACTTATGAGATACATAACCTGAGATGGGGCTCTGGTGACATAGCTTATAAAAAACATTTCCAATATGTAAATGATGCATTACTCGAAGACTATCCCATATACATGCTTGGAACAAGATAAAAGGAAATTTTAAAAAATTTAACAAATGCAGAAGTAATAAATGTAAGAAGATACCACAACTATTCGAGTATTAATTCAATTATCAAACATTATTACACAAATCACAGTGAGGAAAAAACATTCTGCACCCAATGTAAAAGCAAAGATTTGAGAGAATATTTGTACCAACATCATACCTATGTGTAGAGATATTAATTTTTCAAAAACTGGTTTGTTGTAGGTAGTCAGATTTTGAAAAAATGGAGAAATTCGACCAGAGAAGACGAACTCTACTATTTTTCGAGGACACAACAAAATATGGTTCCAATCTCTAGGCAACATATAATTTCAAACACAGATCTGTAATGGAAATGAACATTGGAATTTTGCAAAAAGGTTCGGAGAAAGCCTGTATACAGAACAAGTGCTGTGTATTGAAGAAGACTGTCCTGTTTTTAATATGAGACCAGACAGTGAACTGCCCTGTTCTTCTTGGGACCTATGTTTTAAAAATCGTAGTACAGAAATAACCAAATACCAGGTTTTCATAAAATAAAATATAAATTGATTAAAGAATTTTACGACATCGCCATAACCTTATGGAATGAAACATGTAATAATAAGGAACACATCACGCAAATACAAGGCAGTAGCAGACTTTTAAGAGCACCATGTGGAATGTGGGGCTGTGAGGTATGAAAAAGTATTGTTTGTATCTGTATATTTGATCCAAAAAAGTTGTCATCGAAGAAATAATTTTTACTGGAAGAATATCTGTCTATATATGAAGAGAGAGAGAGAATCGTACAGCCGAGATTCAGTTAAGATGGAGAGGTTCAACTCATCACTTCAGTATGCTAGTGTTACTCAAGGATTCAGCAGAGTGTGGTTTCAAAATGAAGATGAAGATAGTCCACTACAGATACAGATGTGCAATGGAGATGAACATTTGAGTTTTTCAATAATCAATCCTGAATGTGTGTACGAAGAAGATGGAGATTGCATTGGATGAAAGTGTGTAGCGCATAATTTAAGACCTGATACTGATTTTCAGATTAGTTAAACCGAATTAGTATGGGACATAGAAGGTGAAGAAACCACTAATAATTCATTATTTAGTAAATTTGTATATAAGTTGCGAATGGGGTTATTACTCTGAACATGTTGTTTGGGCAGAAGAATGTAACAACAAGCAACATTATACATACATCGGTGATGAAGAATTAATTTCTCCCTTGGCATATGGGAAAGCAATGTTTTTCAAAGCAAGAACATATGGCAGACTATATAAGGGAGTGTGCCCAGTATAAAATCGTCAGTCATTGCTAGGATCTTCAAGCCTACATATGTATTCGAGGTTCTACAAATTGGATACAGAAGAGTGTTCTTTAAACCATATGACAGTCTTCTACAAGTACATGTCTTTAACAATACAGAACATTGGTGCTAGATTTTCGACAACAGTGTCTTAATTCGCTTTGGCGAAGGAATAGCATGCAACGATTGTGCTGTGAGATATCTTCACTCTGACAGCGACTTGCCATCAACCTGAGAAGATTTGACGGTTGCCAGTCTTAGCGAGGAAATAGATGAGGAATGAGGATATGGAATAATCGACTACCAGCTCACCAGGCCTCACCAGGGAATCACCGTTCGTTGAAAGGAGACCTGCGACGAAGATATCCACAACTTTATTTTCAAACAAGAAGGATTAGATTTTCTGTCGATGTGTAATTTATATACGTGTGAAGTGGCTAATTCATACTAATGATCCTAATGTTCCCATTGTGTCCAGTGAAATACAAGTATGCTTTTTTACTAAATGTTTGTATTCTGTAACTTGCAGATTATTATATTCACCTTTTGTTGTAAAGGAAATGTGTGAGTCAGACATAAATTTAAAATGTATGTATTTCTCCCAAGCTTTGTCAGCACATAGTAAACCAAATATTTATGATGCTACTGTAACTAGCTGTAATAGTGCTGAATGTCTTGTAAACCAGTACAGACCTCATGTAGTAGATAGTAAGCATAAACTTAAGGACGAATGCATTGTAACTTCATATTGCGAGGAAGAAAAATGTTTGAAACATATTGTTTATAATACAGACACTGTTTGGCCTTATCAGTATTTCGAAGAATGTGATAATAATCTTCATACCTTATATCATTATAGCAAAGACAAGTTTGGTTACACATCTCATACTGGGTGTGAGTCGTCAAAATGTTATGTACATCGAGCAATAAAATTAGCAAAACTTAAATTTAGCCCTAAAACATGTTTCAACTTGCAAATTTAGGGAATTAATATACATATGTTGTTCCTTGCTAAATCTTCTCAGTCGAGTGTTGGATGTCATAGTGGTAACATGATGTATTTTCAGCCTTCTAATCATTATCTCAATGTCAAACAAGGAAAGTCCAATATAACTTATGCCCTATGATGCTAGGGAATTTTGCGAGAATTATGGAAATCCTGTGAAAATATTTTTATTTTAAAGCAATTTACTTTCCACTAGGAGATAAAAAGGGTCACGAACTCATACAGTGCGGTGACAATAAGAAATGTCCAGTGTTTCATATTACTGTAAACACACCTCTTCCATCTAGTATTAAAGATGTGTACTCTCATGTTGAGTCATATTCTGATAATGTTGAAAGCATTGTTTTACATGCTCCTAATTGTAAAGATGTTTGTATGCAAACAGACAGATTAAAACCAGGGCGTAAGAAAAACTTGCTCCTTGAAAGTAGAGGCAAAGAAAGGGATCTGGATCCAATTTTAAGAAAATTTATGAAAAGTTTGTTCATGGAAGTTGCGAACAGTTTATAAAATTTATTAGTTTTTAAAGAAAAAAAAGCTGTATTTGATAGTGTTAAAATGTTTTTTTTTTAATCCTGTAGCTGTTTCAGAGCGAGTTGTAATTGTTGTACATGATGTTTTGGATCAACCTGTATTTTTGAAAGAATTTGTGTAACCTGCTGTATTTGCTAGTGATAAAAAGTGTTGGAAAAAAATATTAATTCACTTGTGTTTGTTCAACATGCTAATGTTTAGAGCAAATTCTACTTGATAGCGTTTTGTAACATCTTGTATTTTATTGTGTTGAAACAAGTACAAGTATTTTGTATAAATTTTTTGAAAGTATTATGCTGCTTCAGGTATAAAATGTACATAAATTTTTGGATAATCCTGTATTTTTATATATTTTGGAAATAAATATGATGTGAAATGAATCCATTTCTTAAAATTTATCTACACTATTCCTTATTAAAAGTGTACTTGTTTTACTACGAAATATATTTTCTCCTTGGAGAAGGAAAAGTACTTAATTTGTCTTTAGGAGAGAGAGACAGACACTTAAATTTTCTATTAAAAGTATGTCCATTAACAAGAAAGAGTCTTGTAAAGAAAATATTCAAATAAACAAACTATTACTTCGCCAAAAAAATACTAATCACCTAAAGATATATTTGAATTTGAGAAAAAGATGTCTGCTGGAAAAAAAATTAAATACATAAAATAAGATGTTAAATGTCGCCTGTCTCCGTAGAATTGTTAGATTAGGTAAGGAGGCTCTGGGTTCGAATCCTGAGTAAGGTATGGTAATATATAGAGTATGTGGGTTCGATTCCTGGCTAAGACATGAATAATATAAGCTAGGTTTGACTCCTGCTTAGATCATGTACGAATGTAATATAGTTTCTCACTTTTAGTGTGGAGTAAATATATAGCTTCTGGGTTCGATTCCAGGCCAGGCCTTGTATGATAACATCTAATGTGTAATTCGTTAATCATATTAACTAAAAGGTTTAATCAATTAAAATTACAAATAAGTGATAGTTAAAACAGGAATTAGTTCGTAAAAGAGTGTTGAATTGTAGCATTAAATTGATTTGACCCTGTAATGCATAAAGTTCGTATTGTAATGAAAATTGTTCATGTAATAAATTGTTAAATAAGAACACAATACAAACCTATTAGCTTTAAAATGCACAAATACACGTTAAGTTCAGATATAAAGGCTAAAGTACAGCATATCCACATTAAATTAAAAAATCACTTAAAATTATTTTTCATGTATTAAAATGCATAAAAACATATTAAAATGTCTTAATATGTATTAACTGCTATTTGATATCCATTTCAGGTGAATAGCATTAATTTTAATTTATGCAAGAAGGGAGGCTGGTGAGTGTATAAAAAGCACTTCCCACCCACTGGAGCTCATTTGCTTGTGTGACTATGGAGGAAACACCTCTCCTCCAATGCGCGGAAAGTCAGTGAACCAGTTCATCAGTGCCTAGGTCAAGGGCATCGCTGCCCTCTCTCCTCTTCCTTGACATTGTGGGGCTGTGCGACCAAGAGGACCCGGCCATCTATCATTTCTCCCATGATGGTAAAAGCCTGCTGGAGAGAGCTCCCACAGCATTCTCCAGGGACTGTGATCACCCGTCTGCCCAGCAATCCTACCGCAACAGTGAAAGCAACTCTCCTTATCTGGCCGCTTGCTAGTCTGCTGGTCCCACAGAGCTGTCAAGGGGATTTCGAGCCCCTGCCTGCTTACCTTGATGCTTACCTGACAGAGCAGGGTAGCGCTCAGCACTACTGACCTGGGTTCAGATCTCTTTCATCAACCAACATCTTCGCTTCAAGAGTTTAAGTAAGTGAATATAAAACATTTTAGTGTTTTTGGTACTTCGTCAAAAAAAAATTTCTGCATTTTCTTTAAACTTTCTTAGAATCTTTAAAACTTTTCATCGATTTGAATGATATTTCTTTAGAATCCTAAAATATCATTACATTTGAATGCTTTTTCTTTAAAAATTGTTACAACTGTATGAATTTTGATAAACTTTTAACAAAATCTTTAAGAGTTTAAAGAAATTTTTATCAAGTGAATGGTTAGTCTTTAAATTTTCAAACATTTTAATAAATTTCGTGATAAATCATTATGACTGAATGATTTTTCTTTAAAGGCAGTTAGAGTCAATGAAATTTCATTAAAAAATTGTTACAATTGAATGATTTCTTAATAAAATCAAATGAAATTGTTTTACAATTCAAAATATTTATTGTGTTAAGTAATTTTAAGGAAGTTAAAGGGTGGATGTTTAAGAATGCATGAGACTGATTGTGTGAGTGCAGGGGAAAAGTAATGTGAATTTGATTCCAGATGTAAAGTTTTTCATATAGTTTTGAGTTTATTTAGAAGAGCTGAGAGGAGAGGTAGACAGCCAGTAGATGCATCCTTGCTCTATCTGGAATAGGGTATGTGTCAATAACACTTGCCTACAGCCTCTCTTCACTATTTAAATATTTGCAAAACTATGTGAAAATGCATCTAGAATGCATAGCCAAGTAATCAGAGAATTTTTTTGATTAGGTAGTATGATTGTGAGTGCAGGTAAAAAATTCATGTGAATTTACTCAGTTTTACATAGTTATAAGAAATTTTTAAAGGAGGGATGTTGTGTGTATGAGGTATGAAGTATGGAACAGCTAAAACCAGCTCACGTCTAGCTTGAGGGGGAGGTGCATAATCTCAGCTTCCAAGCTTATTCAGTATGAGTTGACTGGAGAAGGCTGTATGAAATGAATATATGAGCCTTGAATATTTCTAACAAATGAAATATTTTTGATGTGAATGTGACGGGGTGGTTTGGGTTATTAAGTTAATTTTATGACATTTCCTTTTTAAATTGCTGGGTAAATGCGAGTGTGAGTGAGAGAGGGGCAGAGAGAATGAGAGAGTGATATTTTTCAAGTATTTTTTTTTTTTTTTTAAGTTTCAGTAAATTTTACTTCTAAAATGCATGATTGTATAGTTGTAAGAGTATTAAATGTGTATGCATTAAATGTTTGGATTTTAGGTGTTTTTTTTTATAATGTCTTGAGTGTAAGAGATTAATTTCCCCTTGCTAAAATTTCGTTATTAAACATATTTTCGAAAAATTTATAAAATCCATAATTTTTTTTAATGGTGTAAACACTACTTAAAAGTTTTGGCAGTGCATAAAATCATACATTTTTACAGTGTCGAGTAATTCACATTATTAAAAAATGTATAGTTTTTTCTCTCTCACAAAAGTAATGTTTAAAGTGGACTTAAACTTAAATGCAATATCATAAGCACAATCTGCTCGCTTTTTTACTAACTGCAAAAGGCACTCGCTCCAAATGTGTAGCTGGGAAAGAAAGTCGAGACAGATTGCAAAGCATGGTCAATTCATTACTGGAGGCAGGCTATTTGACAAGAAATTCACGCCACAGAGAAGTTGACAGAGTGGCATTGTGTGGCTGGAAGTGAAGTGTCCAGTCTCCCGCTGGTACACATGTGCGACTAGCAGGCATTGTGCATCAGTGCGGGAAAAGGGGAAGTTGTTGGGTGGGGTTGGAGGGGAAGTGCCCAGTTTCTCCTTTCCCTCTCCCTCGTTGCAACAAAGAGACATCTACAGGGACGATGCAATGTCTTGTTGAAGGAGAAAGGGAGCAGGCAGGGGTTGTCGGTGGAGTGGCCCAGCCTGGCATTTCTGGTCTCATTTCTGCATCACCTTACACACGGCCTGTCGGCCAGCCAAGGTCTTGGCCCATGTATTGTGTTTCTCCTCGTCTGCTATCTACCTGACACTAGTCCATGTTTAAAAGTATTCCAGCTTCACTAACTTTTTACTCACAACTCTCGTTTCTGTCTTTCCCCAACACACACAAATTTTTAAAAATTACAACAAACAATTTTGTCTAGGATGTTAATAATAATAAAATTATTTTTTCACTCATATATTGTTAATGTGTTATTAAGAGTGTTTTCTATTTTTTCAGAATGAGGGGTCACTTCAGTGTATTTATTGTGGTGTTTAAACTATCATATCGGAGAAACTAAAGAAAATTTTTAGTTACATGAAAATGGGTGAGCATAAGTGATCCTGTATTGACATCTTGCTTGAAGATCTTTATGTAAGCGATTCCGATTCGGAATTGCAGACGGAAAGACAAGCAAGCTGTCGAGATAGTGTCCCTTTGCCTAAGCGGACACAAGTTAATCTTTTGGAGAACAATGATCTCTACTTAAGCGATTCGAGCATGGATTCGCTTATGGAGAGATTGTCAAAATGTGTCCACTTCTCCCAATCATGAAAAGCTTGAGCTTTTGAATGACGACTTATTTCTATCAGACTTGGAAGATTCTTCTGATGTGGAAAGAGCTCCAAACGTTTCAGAACAGACTTTCGAGTCGATTAGAGATATTTTGCAAAGGGAGCCTGAAAAAATTCGTTTTCCGATTCTCATGCCTCAGTGGAAGTTTTGCAGATCTGACATACCAGCTATTGGCTACTGCATTTACAGGAAGACTAAATTACATGTGGATACATAATGATCAATTAGAGTCTGATGTGGATTTTTATCATTTCTTTGAGGTGTGTAAAGTCCCATTAGTTAGCTTATTATGGCATGACCATGGCCAGATAGATTATCTGCTTCTGTAGAGGGCAAGTACTTGAAACCCCTTACGGCAGAAGAAGGCGCTACAGAGACTTTTTATTTTCAAAGCAAAGCACTCCCTGTCCTCCATTCATCCAAAGTGGTTTAAATCTATGATGAGGATATTGTTGTGTTCCTTATCTCACAAATAGACTTGAGGAGTTTAGTGTGTGTGGTTCTGGCTGGTCTCCAAATGCACACTAAACTGCCCATGTTTATTTCCGAACATCTTGCTTGTGTCGATGTAGACTGCTTGGAGGGAATGTGTTTCCATTACGCCGTCATAACATCTTTGTTTCCAGCCACACAAAACCCCCACAGAACTACTTCATATGCAAAACCTCACCAGGTTTTGAATATTGAAGGTCACTCAACACCTATAGTCATACAGGATATTCGCAAGTTTGAGGAGAAGAATTCTATTTCTATCCATGTTTACTGTGTGGTAAATAAAGATAGCAATATAATTGGCGAAACTTGCGAAAAGGGTGGGGTTGTAATACACATGTGTATTTCTCCGGTACACCATGATAAACATGTGAATATTTTGGCGATTCACGCAAGTCAAAATGCTTCTCATTTGCATTTTGTATGCATTAGAAATTTGTCATGGCTGATTGGTAGTCAGCTGAGTAAGAGAGCCAATAAGGAATTTGTTTGTGAACGTTGTCTTCAGTATTTTCAAACTGAGGACAAACTTGCTAGTCACACTATTCTTTGCCAGCAACAAACAGTTGTTCGCAGTACTTTCCCCACTGGGAATGACGAGTACTTGGAATTTAAAGATTGCAGCAAACAGCAGAGACTGGGTTTCGTCGCCTATTGCGATGTAGAAAGTTGCCTGAAACCCATGTCCACTTGCTTGCCTAATGATGAAACAAGTAATACAACTACCATCAACCAACATGTTCCATATGCCTGTAGCATTTTTTGGTTTGTTCATTCAATCCAAGTTTGTCTCAGTATTTCGAGTTTGTGGGTGCCAATTGTATGTACAAATTAGTTGATAAATTAGTTGAACTTACAAAGAGGGTGTAGGAATTCACAGCGGCATTGTTCCCATGAAGTCAAAAACACCTGCTGATGAAGCTAGGTTGGCAGCTCAGAAAAGTTGTCACATTTGTAAGGAACTGCTCGGTACAGATGATCATGGTCGACCATGACCATCTGATGGACGAAATCAGAGGCTGTGCACATAATAAGTGCAACTTGAATTTCAGACTATCCAAAAGACAACTTGTCATTGTTTTCCATAACCTGCAAAAATACGATGCTCACTTTCTCATAAAGCCATTGGCTGAACATGATGTAACGTTATGTGATGGAACCATGGTAATTGAAAATCATGGAAAAATTCAAGTGATTGGAATGACCATAGAGAAATACAAATGTATCACAAAACAGGTTCTCAATGGGAAAGATTGAAATGGAAAGGCACAATATTTCAAGTTAGGTCTTATTGATTCATTTCACTTCATGAGCGCCTCTCTGGAAACTTTAGCAGGCAATTTACTATCTGTGCAATTTGTTATCACCTGCTCGATGTTCCCAGACAACAAACACCCACAGTTCGAATTGGCAAAATGGAAGGTAGTATTTCCTTATGACTTTGTTAAGTCGCCAGACAGTCTGATGTGAAGGTCACGTCCACCAAAGGATGCACATTTCAAATGTGGTGAGAAGCAGAGGCATTAGCTATGCGGATTATGCTCATGCCCAAGCCGCATGGGATGCATTCAACTGCATAAACTTGCTGCAGTATGCCATTCAATACTTATGTGTAGACACTTGTTGGCTAGCTGATGTTTTTGAGAATTTCAGAACCATATGTTTGGCTCATTACGGTCTTGACCCTGCTATGTATGTCACAGCTCTGTCTCTTTCATGGGATGCCTTATTGTCAATGACACACACACACACAGCTAGAGCTGTTGGCTGATCCTGACATATATCTTTTTGTAGAATGCAGGGTTAGGAGCAGTATTACCCAGGTTTCAAGAAGGTGTGCTGAAGCCAACAATATTTACATGGGTGAGGACTACAGGCCCAGTGTGGCATCGAAATATATATGCTATTTCTACACCAATGGACTGTACAGTCATATGGTCCAAGCTTTCAATTGGTAATTTCGAGTGGGTTAATGCTGATATGTTCCCTTCATGGGATTTTGCAAACACAGTGATGACTGTGACACTTTTTTTTTTTTGCGGAAGTGGATCTGTCATTTCCAGAGAAATGTCATAAACTATCTGATCTGCCTTTGGCATCAGAAAATGGCATACCCCGAACGACTCTCATGAGAAACTTCTAACACTCGTGTCGCACAGGAAATATGTTATACACTGGGAAACACTGAAGCAGTACTTGATGAACGGGGCCACATTTGACTCTGTTCATCGCATTTTGCGCTTTGAGCAGAAGGAATGGATAGCTCCATACATCGACTTTAACATTGAGAAATGTGTCCAGGTTGGGAACAGACTCGAAAAATCGTTTTTCAAGTTGAATAATTCTGTTTATGGAAAAACATTGCAGAATGTCCACCAAGAAAGGGGCATCAGAGTAATTTCGAGGTATTACATGGTCTATGGGGCCACAGAGCTGATAGGCTGTCCGAAATCCATGTGCGGCACATTGTAAACTGGTGTTGCCATTCTCGATCTTTCAAAAATAAAACGCTATCAATTTCACTATCAACACATCTGTACAAAATTTATTCCACTAGCTTTGCACCTTCTGTATTGTGACACAGATTCCTTGGTATTCTTCATTGCTTGTGATGACGTATATAAAGTAATTACCCCAGATTTAAAGGTGCGGTGTGATACATAAAACTATGTGCTCGATAACCCGCAAGGATTCCCTCACAGGAATAAAGGTTGTATCGGGGTGATGAAAGATGAACGTGCTGAGCACATAATCAAACACTTTGTGGGTTTACATACTAAACTTTATGCATATGTTGTTGCAAATGAGCTATGTATTAGTAAGGCGAAGGGTGTAAAACCCAATGTGTTGCAATAACTCAGGTACGGGGATTATCGAGATTGCCTCAAAAATTGCACAAGGGTAATGGGGACCCAATATAAAGTCTACACCGAATGCGTAACAAAGGTAGTGTTGTCAGGTATGGGTGATAAGAGGTACATTGAGGCAGATGGGATATCAACTTTACCTTGGGGGCACTATCAAATACTTGAATTTTTTTTTTCTCAATATAAGTTTCAACACCACAATAAATTTATAGACGTTCCAGCGCCCCACAATTCCAAGGACACCCATCTATCGACATCACACTCATCTCCTGTTCCACAGTCATTGCAGCTGGCTGCAATCATCGTCATCACAGCTGGCTATAATCATCATCGCAGCTGACTACACCAACTACTTTTTACCTGTTGAATCATCATCAATGCTGCTGCTCCCTGTTTGTATACCTGTAAGGTGTTACATAACTTCAATAACAACTATCTTGAAACAAATGTCTTCGATCCAATTTACCTTGTCAAAGAAGATAATCAAATTCCCAGTGGAAACTGTGTGCATGTGAGTGTTTTGCCTCAGTCACTTGATGTGTGTGCTTGGCAAAATCAATACCCAGATGTGACAATAGAACACCCCTCTGTGCGTCTTTATTAACACCTCACCAGTGTGTCGTTAAATGTGTATAATAAATGTACATATAGTCCATTCCCCACTGGAAGCAACTTTCTCGGAGCCCTGCTAAATATCTTCTTGCAGGCCAGTTTCGTATCCTTCCGCCAAATGAAAACAAACATTGCCATGTGACTGCCATGTAGCATCTGTCAAAATCAATGTTTCCATGTCATTGTGTGTGAACACGTGTCCGTATACTTTCGCTACACCTAAACATAAACATTGAAATGTGACTTCTACTTTTATACCTGTCAAATGCGTTGTTTACTTTTTACAGCTTTTCAAAGAATTCTGCAGTAGGTCTATTTAAAAAACTATTTCGTACGAACATTCACAGTTTAGGCCTATAACATTACTTAGGTCAGCTTTATGACATTTAAAAAAATGCCTGAATTGATGATAGTTCTTACGGTTAGGTTACAGTAACATATTTCTTTTCCACGACATAGCACATTACACGTAATGCACGTTAATATTTTTCTGTGACTGTGTGTAACACCATTACAACTGTAGGGTTAATGAACTATAGTATTTAACTTTTTGTTATTGATATGTATTGGGTTATTTCTTTAATAGGATGGCCTTAGTCTTAATAACGAAGAAATAATCAGTCCAACAAAAAAGAGACAATATCAAGCACGCAACTCGTGTCGCTCATTTTTCGTCATACTAACTTAAAATATAGCAGTGAACATGCACACAAATAAGCCTACTGTAACTTTTATTCCGCTCATATTTATATGTGTTGCTACTTACTGTGTATTAGGTTTATTGAAATGTATTAGGGCTGGGTTTGGTTATTTTATTGGGATTGGTGGTAAATCACATTATACGACTTTGTTTGAAACAGCCAAGGCAAAGGTACATCATAAAAACAGTTCACATTTCAAAAGTATAAATAGTTCACATAAAATATTGGAAATCCCGTACAAACACAGATGAAGCGTAAAGATCACCATGCAGCAACGCCATGCCCCTTTACACGCAATGGTTAATGAAACACACATAACATTATTTTTATTACTGCCTTGAAAACACAGATTTATCACAACATCGTAACTTGCCTAGGTAGGTTTAAAAAAAAACACAATGCCTACAAATGTGATGTGGTAATTTTAAGTATTTCTCAGAGTAAGAATAATATTAGTTTCGTTTGCCAAAAAGCAACACGCCAAGTCATGGTTCACTATTTTGCTGTAATAAGTATGAAATGTGCTACAATTGAAAACATGTAGAACTTATGATTTCTAGCGAAGTGAAAGTTGCTTTCCCGCACGATGAAACCACACAGTATCATTATGGCCTACTCAAGATATTTTATGCTGTTATTTTAAACTGTAAAAATGAGATATGTTGCCATTGGGTTTACCTAAATATTTACATAGTCCAATAGGCACAGTTTAATTTACAAATAGTACACTAAAAAATTTGGTTAAAATAATATTTTAACTGTGAACTATTTCTTACCAACCATTGCCAACACGTCGCTGCTGTTGCAGTTGTTAATTCATATTTAAAAATAAATAAATATTACAAGTTATAGAAGATATTAAGGTAAAGTTTCATTTAGTCAATAATACAGTACTCGGTTAACCACAGTGTTATATATTTGTGGAATACATGTTATTGAAAAAAACAGGTTGACATATTATGCCTAGAGTGTTTTTTCAAAGGTTGATTTTCATAAGCCGATTCCAATCGGGAATGGACTATAGGTAGGAAAGAGAAAACCAACAGTTGCCTTGTATATAATATGCAAAGAAAATAGTTTGTTGTACAAATATCTCTTCAATTATGTTTTACTTTGTGTAAATATTTTTTTTATTTTGTAATATATGTCAAACACTTTTGTACCAGTAGTCATATAGCAATAGTAATAGTAGTTTTAGTAACAGTAGTTGTAGTGTTAAGTTTAAGATGTAATGTTTGTAAAATGTCGATGAAGTCTCTTTCAGTTTGTTAGTTGTTTGTTGTTAAAATTATATTGATGAAAATATCTTGTTTTGTCAAATATGGTTTATAAGCTAGAATATTGTTTGTTGTGCATAAATTATCTTAAATTTTGTTTCATTATGTGTAAATAATAACTTGATTTAATGTAAAATAATGTCTTTTTGAAGAAAGAGAAAAATTTGTAAACTCAATGCTTGTAGTAATTAGTTGTGGCTTTTTTGTATATATATGAGAAAATGTGTTTATTATGTGTAAAAAAGTGATTGTTTGACGACTTTTACTGCGAATAATGAATTGTTTGTTGTAAATGCAATCTTTTTTTTGTGTGATATTGTAAATATGTAGGTTTAAGAATAATTTATGAAAACAGAATGTTTTATAATAAAGTGTTAAGAAATGAATAGCATGTGTCTTTTTTAATGGCTTAGGTCACTAACTTTTTTTCAATAATATCTATGTAAAATGAGAAAACAAAGCTATGAGTGCATGTCTATCAGTATTGGTAAGCTGATGACTTGTATTTAAATTTATTAATTTTTTTCTTGCTTTCACGAAGAAGAAAATGTACTTGTCTTAACTTACAATACGTGCATAGACTTTGGAGGACTGAGGGTAAATCCGAAAAAAAATTATGGAGGAAATCAAACATAGCTGAATGAATGAATCAATCAATGAATGAGGTTTTTTGCAAAGGAATGAGGAAGCAGGTTAGTACTTTGAGAGAACCTTGGTCTGATCTGGCTATTCAACTTAAAAATTGGACCAGAACCAACTTTAGTGATACCCAAGGGGAATCTATTGAAAGCAAAGCCCCGCATACCTTCACAGAGGCAGGTAGAAAAAATGAACTTTGTCCCTCCTTGCCTACAATATACATCTGCACCCAACAGAAACTAGAAGACACAGTCCAGCAAACATTTTTAAAAAATATTTAATTTACATATACACAGATTACAAGAGTTCCTGTTCAAGATACATCATGATGTCTGGAGAAGAAGATAAAGATAATATATTTAAACTAGTTTTTAAATAAAATTCAACTCAAGTCTTGTAATAATACCAATATATTTTCCCGTAAATTTACAAGAGTCTGACCTATCTTCATCTCTACTGATAGCCGCGATTTACGTAGTATTTTATCGGGAAAATATAAACTATCATGTGTTAAGACTGGATCGATATACTGCTTATGCGATAGCATTTTCAATTTACGTGTTCGGTAGACAAAAATACAGTTTGTTTTAACAACTCACGTTTTTTGTTACCAAGTGACGTGACTTTAACAGATCTAACAGAAATTTGTTGTACGGCTCTATAAAGTGTTGCACAATTATGCTTTGCAGGTTTAAGTACTTCATCATGTCATCCGAGTGTCCCTACGCTTCGACAGAAATAATTTGTATTAAAAGTGAGTTATTCTGAAAATAGTGAAACTTAAGTTTAAAAAAATTTTCGTTTCGTTGTCTGTTGTAGGACGAATGCAGAGTTTTTCTGTAAACTTTCAACTCATTTGTCTATCATCTTGGCTACACTTATATAATCAGGCCCTCTGCACACACAGCTTATAAGACGACATAACTGTTACACTGGACACATCAAACGGATGTGTTTTAAAAAATACTCGAGGTATGTGCAAAATGCGTTAAATAGTGTAAGTGTATTTCTATTATGCTATTGTGTCTGTTTAAAATTTAAATACGAGTTTGAAAATCTTTATTTATTCATACTAACTAGCTGGATTTCGTTTACTGAGTTTGCACTTATCGACATCAGATGTTATTCACTTAGTTAAAATTCTCTCTCGTGTAAATTATATTTCTAAGCTCGAGACTCACGTTTCATTTATGACTCACCTAATTGCACTATTATTCATGTAGTCGTTTGAAAATTTGCGATTCAATGTAATTTATTCATATGTAGAACACTCTGAAATTCTGTAACGTTTTATTGCATTTCGAAAACAGATCATTTAATACGTAAATCGCATCTTTCAAAGTCGCCTAAATATGAGCAATATCCACCCAAAAAATATAACATTTACTCTTAGACCACTCTTAGAAATCGTTTGAACATTCTGAAATTCTCTTGTGTGTTAAATATATTCGTAAAAATTGACTATGTACCACCAACATCCCTCCAAACACCTCAAAAATAGAAAAAAATTAGCCTTAGTCTATTCTTGCACTCTACACCTATATAGTGCATTGCAACCCAACATACTGGTCAATCGACTGCCAGAGCTCTTGCTACCCCCTCCCCCATCCAAAAAGAAAGAAATCAAGAAATAAAATTAACCCTTTCAATACATTTAACCCTTTCGTTAGATTTAACCCTTTTAATAAATTTAACCCTTTCCATTTTTAATCGGATTAACTCTTTCAATCAAGCCCTTTGATATCAAATCGATAATCCGATTAATCAAAAGTGAAATGAGAACATAACGCCCGTACTACTAACATTTTAATCTGGATTCTCCAGTCCTATCCAGGTTCTATTCGGATTTAAATGTTACTATAAACCAACTGTTAGTATCATATCGTGTACCGTGATTCATTACGCCATGGTGTTGTCTGCGCGAATTCACAATACATCAGTCTTGGGTTCATTTGAACACAGACTTCCTAGCAGCAGCACATATTTGAAGACCAAGTGCTTTCACCTCCCGGCTGAGAGTTTTGTCACATGCCTCTGTATCCGCGCTTCAACGGAAGTCCTCTGCAATCGTTGGCGTGACTTTCTGACAAATGGCTCACCCAACAATATTCAGAGTTCGCCAGTCCAAATATTATTTCCTTGGGCCTAACAAAGCGTTGCTCAAAGCCATTGCTTTCAAAAGTGCTCACTTTATCGTGAACAGTCTTTACCAATCGGATACAAGGGAAACTACCGTAGAAGTCTGTATTGACTATTGCTACAGACTATTCACTGATACGATTATAGTGTCGCTGCTTCAAGTCTCACGTGCACACGCAGCAAGAAGGAAACACTGCACGCCAGTACAGAAACTTGCGCGTAGAGGCGACGGTTGATTCGGTGCGCGTGCCAATGTAGCTCTTATCGCTCCCTTGCGTCTCAACCTCAAGCGCGAAAATAGCAAGGAAGGCAACTGTGAGAAGTGCCGCCGAGTTTTTTTTTAGAGAGGGGAGGGGGCTGGACCGGTAGTACCTATATCTATGTGCCATGTTGCACCCCCCCGCTCGTGGCTTTGAGCTGATCGGCAAACCAAAAGATAACTCCCTCGCTTACATCCGAAACAGATTTTTTCTAACGTAACTTCAAAACTAAGAGCAGCGTCGGAGGTCCTAAGGATAGAAGGCACCTGAGTGTGTCCGAGGGCAGAGCCCATATGCCTAGATAGGCAGGGAAGTTTCTGACTACAAGGGCACATGCTCGCGGCTTCTTGGGATTGGATAAACATGGCCGCGATTGGGGCCATGGTTTCCTTCCATTATAAGTTTACCGGGAGTACGAATGAAGGAAGGGGTCTGTGTCGATCCCCCCAGATTGACACAGACACCGTAAAAACCTTTCGACAGAAAATAATTGCAAAATTGCATGCCATTTATGAAGTATAAAAAGGTTTATGTTAGAACAGGTGATGGGAAAGAGTATTTTTTTTATTAAAAGTGTGTGTGAAACTCTAGAAGAGATGGGTGAGCTGTGGCTGAGCGGTTAGCACGCTCGCCTCCCAACAAGGTGAACCGGGCTCAATCCCCGGCGGGTCAACGGATTTTCGCAAGTGGAAATCGTGCAGGACGATGCCGTTGGTCGGCGGGTTTTCCTTGGGGATCTCCCGTTTCCCCCGCCCCTTCATTCCGGCGCTGTTCCATACTCACCTTAAATACCCTCACCGGTTCTCAAGACCTCGCTGTTTAAGAGCCGTCCGAATCTCTTCGCTCACTCTAGGAGAGCCAGATTGGTAAGGAGGGCTGTATTAGGTTTAGTCGGGCTGGGATAATCTGATTTTTTTGTTGTAGCCATGAGGAGAGACGCGGGGTGGAGAGTGGGATGCGCAACTGAGCACGCCCCCTGCCGTGTATCCGGCGAAAACGGCGGACAAATGACGGTAGATGAGGAACGAGCCGGTGGCGGTGCAGCGAAGGGCGCGATGAGCAGCAGCAGAGGATGTGCCGGGAAGCTGCGACGTGCAGCTATCGACCGCGGAGGTTAACCTGCGCCCCGTGCTGTGCGAGTGCAGGGGGCTAGAGCAACTGCCCTCCCTGCGAGAAAGAACTAGGCGCCCCGCCTCGCCTAATTCTCCGTCGAGAGCGCCGGCCAATTGGACCTAGAGTCAACAGTCGCCGAGATAACACTTTAGACGACCACCTCCTCCTCTCCACCACGCTCTGCTACGTTATCATCATCACTTGCACAGGCAAACCGAGGCCTTCCCCGGGTATCACAACAAGCCCTGCTCTCCGCCACTCGCACTTCGATCTGCAAGTTGGGAACAGTTTCGAACTCACCCCATAAAAAATGGGGTGTGTCAGGCCAGGATTTCCCTTGTAGCCGCCTATAGGTCTATAAAAATGTGCCGCCCCTCCAGTGAAACGGTTTTATTTTTCCTACCTCAGATTTATTTATTTTAAGATCCATGGAAAGCATACGAGATGCGACATTTTAATTTGAACCAACGTGTAAATGTAATGTTACTAAATCATAACAATAAAAAATAATGACAACCAGGACTGCAAATATTATGAAAATGATTTCAATGAAAACACTGACATGGCATCATTCAATAGTAAGGACAACATTTAGAAATTTAATTTGCTTTCCACCAAAGAAAAAAAAACTTTACTTGAGCCTAGTAAGATAACTCATGTCTTATCAGAAGCTCTTATTTCTAGCCTTCATTTTGGCTAAGGAATTGATAATATCCTCGAAGTCCAGATCCCGCAGCACCTGTCCGTCGATATTCAGCAGTGCCACGGCCGATAACCTGTCTTCTCTCATGGTCGACCTCAGGTAGTTTTTCACACGTCGTAGAGCAGAGAAAGAGCGTTCGCCTGAACAGTTTGTTACTGGAGCACTAAGAATCATTCTGAGTGCTATGTTTACATTAGGATAGACTTCAACAAACCCTTCTTGGTTTAAAAATTTACTTAATTTTTTTAGGTTGACATTTCCCTCGTCGTCAGGTGTTTGTGGCTTCACATGCACCCTAAGCTGCAGTAAATCTTCTACAAAGGATGCTTCAAGATCACTATTGTAGTAAGAGGCCAATTTACGTGCAGAGGTGCAGCTGAAGAAATGTGCTGGTTCATACGTGCCGAGATTATGTAAAAACCCAAACCTCTCTTGAAGATCATTGTAACGTGCACTTCCAGTTCTGGTGTTAGTGTATCCAGAATTACATTATATATACCAACACGAAAATTATCTGACCCAGTCTTAATAGTTATTTCTCCAGCCCTAGTCTCATCAAGCCTCAGAGTGCGCTTCCTTTTCCTTTCCTCGTCAAATTTGAAAATTTCTATTCTGCTCAACGACTTCGCAAAGCATTCATAGTGGTCAAACATTCCTGTTTCTCTTAAATTTGTTACGAATTCAGACAGCGAATTATACATTTTCACAACTTCCCCCAAATCTATGTTTACTGACTGTAGCTTGGCACTAACAGCATTAAACCTGCAGAGGATTGCAGTCCAGAAGACTACCATAAATGCAGTATCAAGTATATTTAATTTTTGTCTCAATGAAGCTGCCTCATTCCTCGTTTGAGGTTTTTCTGAACTATCATTTTCTGAAGTCTGCAAGGTCTCAAATAGTCCAAACCAATTGCTCTCTCATGCATAGAATGCATCATTTCGAGTAGACCAACGAGTCTACCACATACTTTGTGGTGTCCGACCTCCTTCTCCTTAGCAGTTTTGAGCTAGGAGAGCCCAGTGGTATGTGGAAGCTGAGAAAAAATTGTACAGTTCTTGTAGCAGTCCAAAAAACGATACTGCTTCAGTGCAAGACTCCGCAGCACATGAACCCACAATATTGAGTGTGTGCTGCACATGGCACATAGTCAGCAAAGGGACAAAGTTCCTTCACCCTTGCTTGTATAGGCTGTTCACGGTAAAGTGAGCACTTTTGAGGCCCTAGTTGCGTTTTCCTTCAAGCCGTTTTTTTTAATCCTTTAAACACCCTTTAAAATAAATATTGCCATGTAAGTAATAAACACAGTTTGTATATTTCTCCACACTCGGAAGTTAAAGGCTAAGGCTAAACTAAAATACATTGAGTGACTATTATTCCAAATGGGAGAGCTTTAAAAAGTGCTCACTTTACCGTGAATGGTCTATACGCCTGTTTATGCTTCAGGCATATTCGAGGCATTGTCATATGACTGACCCATGCAGTTTTTTTATGTCCAACTCATATTTGCTCAAAAAGTAAAAACAGCATTGGCTATTTCTTCTGACTTATGACCATCATTTGATAAAAAATAAATGAACCATTCATCTGGCCCTCCAAATCCACCCTTCTTAACATAGCGTGTAATAAATGTTAGTTGATCAGTGTATGAAATATCTGGAGTGGAATCGACACTAATACCAAAGTATTTAGCTTATTTCACGTCCTTCACTATTTCATCCCTTACTTTTACTACCATCAAAATAATCACTTCTTCATAAGTGGTCTTGGAGAGATAAGATTTATGTCCCGAACCTCTGTCACTATGTTTTCTTAGATGTTCTGTCATGAATGGATCAAACTCTACAAGAAACTCTAGCGACCCTAGAAAATTGCCATTGGTTTTACTGCCTACGTGTTCACCAGTACCACAAAATGGTAACCCTCTAATAGCCAAATACTTCACTGCTGCGATGATACTTTTCAAAATATTTTTCCAGTAGTTGCATTTTTGCTCAAACTATGCAGCGAGCCTGTTATCATTTCGTGCTTTAGTATTTCCTCTCGGTTTAAGCGTTGCAATGCTATTTTTATGCTGAGGTGAATTCTCATGGTCTTGTACCCTTTTAGAAGCATTTTTCCAGTCATTAAACCCTGAAGTAAACATACCATGTTCACCACCAAATAGCAAGCAAGTCGCACAAAAAAAACACCCCTTTGATGACGAGTATACTAGCCAATGCCTAACTTGTGTCTCCCCATTATGCAGTTTCTGAGAAAAAATATACCTTGAAACACGCCTTTCTTTATCAGGGTACTTATGCCTTGAAGCACCGAAGTCTGCATTTCAGTTTCGTACGATTCCATGAACAGCCAAATAGTCTCCTAGCTCCGCATTAATTTCCCACTGCGCTGGATCTGTACTGGGTTCAAAAACAAGCTTCTTAGGATTGCTAGTTGCATCTAGTTCCATCAAATTCGTACAGGTCGCTTCAGCATGGATATGTATATGGATACTGCCGCTGTTTAGTGAATTATTGGTACTTGATGTTGGAATTCGCTGTTCTTGAGGAGAAAATAATTTTTCTGGGAATGACGAAACACATGCATCGGTAGCCTCTAAGTCATCACTATCAAAGGAAGGACGATTTATAGAAGAACTGATGCTGTTGGTAGCATTATCACTTGCAGCCATGGCGCCGGCGACATCTTCGTCCTGTCGGTTATCACTGTAACATACAAAAAAAGAAGAAACCTTAGGGATCTGCTTTGAAAGAGCACCACTCCTTTCTTCTTTAACTTTTTCTTAATTTATTTGTATTGAGCACCACTGAGTCTTGCTCCTTGAGTACTCATTTTGTTCACGATTCACAGGCAGCTAAATTTGCAACACTTAAACACGAGGGTGCACACATACCTATTTTACACTTATAAGCTCGGATTTGTTCATAGTTTGACAAACATAAATAAATAACATTGGTACGAAACGCGAGTATGATGTGGCCCGCGCCGCGCGGCCCGCATCACATCAGCAAGAAAACTAGTGCCAACTGGCAACTACACCATTTCAGAAACAGAGAACAATGGTATTCAATCATACTGCCCTTATCGCCGTGGTCAATCCTCTCACCGCGAGGTCGGTGAAGGTTCAAATCCTCCCCCCCCCCTTCCGGAACAATCTATGTGATAAAACTGAGGCAGAAACGGGTGGGACGGGAGTTTTGTGAAATTAAATACAAAGGATAATTTATCAAGTGAATTCCCGTGTGAACATACAGGTTGAAAATGGAAAAAAATGTTTATCAAATATGCGCTGTGTGCAACTTATTATCTAGAGAGTATCATGTAAGGGAAGATTATCAACACAGAGTTCGCGCCTGTGAGTCGCATTTCACGGTGATAGCGAAGTAACGCAGCTGCTTTCAGCATCAATGATGACAATTTAAGGCAGACATGTCTTTCTCTATGCCGCCCCTGGGAAAAGTGCCGCTCTAGGCCCGGGCCTAGTCGGCCTAATGGGAAATTCGGCCCTAGGGGTGTGGCTGTGTTGGGGACACGGCCGTTTCTTTTGCGCTAATACGTCTACGTTGACGCGCTCGGATGTTTTTTTTTTTTTTTTTTTTTTCCGGCATCGCTTCACTCGATCATATGAGGTTTTATGGGTATCACTGGATTGCTTTGGAGACGCTTTTTCCAACCGCATACGATTTCTGTATTTCGACTTGGTTTTTTGACGAGTATAGGCCGACATTATGTTAAGTTTTCTTAATTTTTTACATTAAACTAATACAATTTCTCCATAACCACACTACGTTTTTATACACGCAATCGATTAATCTTGACGAGAGCTGTCAATTAAAACTTAAACTAGCGTTGCAGCTTTCTCTAGTCAAAAGCTGTACTAGGTGGAAGTTATGAACACAGCGAAACGAACTCAAAATTGCGGCGGCGCTTCCCTTCCCCCCCCCCCCCCCTTCAACCGTCACCCACACACTATGCTTCGCAGTCCTCACTGAACGCAATACATGCTTTGATCCTTTGGCAATCGAGTGGTGTAGTTACCCGTTAAATTAGAGTAATGTTAAGCGATGTTCAGGATGATGTTCTAATGCGCTGTTTTGTTAACTCACGTTCGGTTGTTGAAATAGCACGTTCAGTACATAAAGGTTCTAATTTATCATTAAAAGAATTAACTTTAAAAGGCATTAGCGATAAGAAATAAAAATAATGTGCAGCGCCCTAGCGTCATAAGACGCCTAGGCGCATTGCGTTCCTGCCCAAAATATATTTGAAAAAATTTGTTTATTAATAGCAAGCAGTGTGTCAACATTTGCTACATGCTTATATCACACGTAAACAAAATTGCGGATTGTAACACCGGGGTTGCGTAGAGAAGTGAAAACTTCAAAGCATATACGTCGATACGGCCCCATGAATCTAGCGTATGACATTGCGTATATGGCGGCTAAGCTTCACGCCGCGAATTCTACAATTGAGGAGATGCTGAATAATGTGAAACATAATATTCTGTGGCGAGTGGCCGCATGCCAGAGAAAGGACGGTGATTACTTTGAACATATGATGTGCACTGTAAAAAAATAATGGTAAATTTACCTGACAAGTGTAAGGTAATATTCGCAAACTTGTGTGGGAAACACAGATTCCCTTGCATGTAAGGTAAAATTACCGCACTCTGTAGTCAAAATTCACGTACATGGCGGTGTTAAATCCCATAAATGGATGGGAAAATTACATACGACGCGTGCATCTCTTCAGCATTGTCTCAAAAGCTAAGTGGAAGGACGGGTTATCATGTTGTCGTCGTGGTATAGTGAATAGCGCATCGGCCGGTGTTAGAGGTTCATGGTTTGCGCCCACCCACCAGCAAGTGTCGAGGATTTTAGAATTCAGATTTCGGTTACTCTTCGTCAGGGGATATATGTAATAAAAAAAATAACAGTATTAATAGCCTACCCCGTGTAATTACTAATATACATTTATAAAACAATATATTTAATATAGCCTTACATTTATGGGATTACCCCCACTTGTCAGGTACATTGAGACATGTACGCTTATAATTACGCGTTATGTCTCTAAGCCTTGCCCAGTTTCCTCACGCAAGAACGACTTCACCCGTCCGCCATGGAAAATTATTGATCGAGCGACGTGTGGTGCAAAAAATTATGTGAGAAGCGAACTAAACAAAAAACAGAACTTATTTTTATATTTAAGAACACTTGCATTTCTGAAGAAGGATGTCCACGTTGATCGAGTTTCGGCTCGTAGCCGCATAGTTACTGCACAAATAAATGTTTTGTTGGGGACCCTCCCGACCGCGGCAATGTCAACATTAAACTGTCCAGCCGTATGGTGCCGGCGGGAGTTGACGCGGCGTCCACCAGATGTCTGCAGTGTTCCTTGTTCACCGTGTAGCGGAAACCATGCACCTGACCAGCGCGAATTTGAATGGCTGAATTTGAATCGGCTGACTTTACGTCATAGAAAATGAACTGGACTGTTCTTTACACTTACCGAATTGTGGGTACCCCACTAGGAGATAATTGCGAAGAGGTTTTCTTCGACACTGGCTGGCTATTGGTGGATTATTGTACCTACTCCCATAGTGAGGTAATGCTCGAGATTAGTATTTAAGCATTACAAAATCTTGGCATCAGGGTCAGACGCTTGACTACGAGAGAAGTCTCCCCAGATAACAGGTCAGGTATTTCAGTTACTATAATAATGTAAAGCTCTTAAGGATATTCAGGAACGTAACTTTGATGTTCTTTTTTTTTCGGTCAGGATAAATTTTTTATTAAAATAAGCAGGATAATCCATCCACCACAACATAATTGGACCCGCCTCCATCTTTTGTAATAAAATCTGTTAATAATTATGCGAGGAGGAGCCTTTTTCTTGTTCAAAATAATGTAGATTTTTCCAAAAATGATACTTAGTACGTCGTCAGTTCTCTGTCATTTTTATGCATATCGAATAGCTGCATTCTTAGTCTAGTTTTGCCCACAGTTTTAGAAACGGGCTATTTGGGAAAATTAGTTGGCCTCTGCCTAGGGCTTATAGAGCCAGAGAATATTCATTTTATATTAATTTGGAAATAGTGGTGGATTTACATTTTTGAATAATGAATTGTGTAACTGAAGCAAACCAACTTTACCTTAAAAATACCTGTTAATGGCAATGGAACATCTTAGAGGGCCAGGTTTGGGAGACATAAATTTTTGTGTTTGTTGTACAAAGCCAAATATTAAATGTTAAATGGCGGTAAATGTAATGGATAGAGAAAGTTAAGGATGGAACGACAGTACGAGTCATCACTTGCCAATTTTTAATCATTTTTGTGAATTTCAATGTTGAAATTCTCTTGGCTCTACACTTAGGTGACATTTGTAAATGTTTTTAACCGATCATTGTGAGGAAAGTAAAAGGAAAAAAATGAATTTATTATTCCGTGTGGAAATGAACCTTTTAAGAGTCCATGTTGGACAAGAAATGTAACGAGAAAGCATATAATTAAAAGCCCATTTGGGGAAAGAATATTTTTATATGCATATTTTCTAAATATTTTTGTAAAATACTAGTTCGTTTTAAGATGGTAAGATGGATTGTTGTTCTGATCCCCTTGAGGTATTTTTAATATTTGTGCAAAGAAAAGAGAAAGAAAATAATTAAGAAATATTAAAATATACTATCGATAATTCCACTCTTTCACTTTGTAGTGTAGTTCTAACCGCTTGTATATTAATACAGTTTGGGAAGATACATTCCGCCTTAGTTGATTTACAACTCTATGCTTTCCTATTTTCATGATGGTTTTTAAACATACTTGGGTTTTATGTATGGTTGAAAAATGAGTTACTTGGGGTGTCCTATGGTTCTGGGACCTCAGTAAAACATTTTCAGTATGTTTAAGGAATAGTGCCTTACTTGTTATGTATATTTTCTCCGCATTTGACAGGTCCCCTTACATGTAAGGGAATTTTGCCTCAATTTTTTTTTACAGTGTGAATCTCGCCCGTCTAACAAAGTGTTGATGACCACTAGTTCGGCTATTATGCTTTTGCTGTACAGTGATTTGCATTAATACATATGCAGGCCTACTTGTATAACCCGATTTATTACATGTTGCTGTGGCTACCAAAACAAGGGTTTGCATGTAGGCGAATGAGCACTGGGTGCTGCGCAACCTCGGCAATCCTACACAACTGTTTTATCAACACTCCCGGGGAAATTAGTGCGAGGTCGGGGCCGTCAGTATATAAGGATGGGACAATGACGGCTCGGGGCGCCATCTTGCTCCAGACGCTGGAGGCTCTGCCCGATCGACACCCGCCTTGAGGACCACCAGCCCAGTGGTCCTGTGATCATCGCCGTCTGCCTTTGGAGAGCCTCTTCATTGCCGACTGAGCTATCAGGGTGACACGTTCCTGGCATGGGCACCACCCAAAGCTGCACGCTGTTCCTTGTCTTGGGGGTTATATTGGGTACTGCGGGCGTGCAATTATATAAAATGCACACAGTGGTGTAATTCCAGCAGCTGATGCCGCAACTGCAATACGAAGAGACGCTTTCAATAGTCTACACCATGCCACTGCATCAGCCCACAATGCCGGAGAACCTTGACGTATGGTCCCACAGTGTCTGCGCAAAGAAGAACAGCACTGCCCGCCACAATGCAGAGACATTACGACAGCTTTTTAGTGAAACCACTACCAATATTGTTCATTTCTGAGGTGTCTATGTCTACCAGAATTAAGTGTACAATTACCTTCCTGGGGGATGTCGCTACATGGTGTTGCGACATCTTCACTTCCCACAACCTAAAATCCCTCCTGGCAAACGACAAAATGCTCGCCTTACAATTAAACGAACTACAAGCTCATGCAATGGCCTCTAACACAAACTTGAACCTTACTGTTCATAGTATTACTGAAATAAAGAACCAAGTAGAAGTAAAAATTAATTCAATCACATAAATCAACAAAATCATGAAGTTGAAACTGCTAAAGTTCAGGCACAAATGTTGTCAAGCATGGTTTTACAATTAATTAGTATGTTGTGAATGAACTTAAAATTAGCACTTATATACAACAATGCCTACAAAAGTATTAACCATTGCTAGCTGTCTCGAGACAAACTTTAACTAAAGACCTTTTCGATCTGCAATCGCAAGTAAGCGCCTTGGAGTTACAACTTTGCAATCCCATCAAAGATATTTTGAAATATTATACTATGCTGTTAACAGGATGCATGTTGTCCCCCACACAAATAATGTTGAAAATTCAAATTCCATCCCAGAACATTAAAAAGATGTGGTAGTTTTTCTGAACAACCAAAGTGCCTTACTTGTTCAAAAACGAAACCTGCCATATAGATACTCCTGAAAATGTAATAGTCATTGACATGACAACTCAGGAGACAAGAGAAATTTACGACGCCCCAGAACAGGTAAAGGGTATATATTTTCTGTTCAAACAGATCGCAGATAGCCCCCAAATAAATTGCTTAAAAGCGGCTATAAACTTAGACAGCATTGAGACTTTGTTCAAATATTGTACATTTCATTGTGAATCAGATAATCCCTTGTCTGTTCAAGCCATTGAACCCCACCATTACGTTGTTGCCAATGAGCCTGGCAACCTAGTATTAAGATGTTGTAATAAATCTCTAGGTAAGGAAATTCCTAACTCCAATGTTGGCACCATTGAAGTCCACCCTTACCATGTGGCTGTGAGCTCACGCCAAACCAATTGACACTTATTCACGCAATGCAGGTTAGCGGTGTAAAGAGCCCTAAACTGGCAATTTCACACACGATATTGCCTATACAATGGCTTCAACACAATAATTTTGAGGCCAACAGCTTAAGTTAAATGAAGGTATCTCGTTTTATTCTGTAATTGACAGCTTAAATAATGATTGGAAGAAAACGCTTCTTCAGTTCCACACAATTGAATATATCGCCAGCAGGCCTTCGTTAATGCAGGCTCAAGTATTTTCTTTCCTATCCCAAGAGCTTTATAATTGTATAAGCCTATCGACAATTGCAGTTCTTATTATAGCTATTGAATTAATTTATTATAAACTCATAATAATTGCGCTATAAATATTTACTATTAGGTTCAATAAGTAAATAGGTGCACGTGCTAAATCACATAGAAGCTAAAATGGGGCACATTGCCATTTTTATAGGGCCAAGTCAGAACACAAGTTTGCATTTCTTCACAAGAGTATAGCTACCTAGAAGCTATAGAAAATAAGTTACTTCTTTTCAATGCAAGCCTACTTACGTTAATTATATCTCACAGAGGTGCACAATCAGTCTGCTGCTTAAAAAAGTTCATTATGGCACACCCAGTTAGGTGTAGTTTGAATCAGATATTGGCAAGTCTGGAAATTAACGCAACAGCACACACTGCACTACCTAGTAGCAGGTACCCAAAGCGCACATGAGACTGTCGGGGCGGACAACAAAAAGTGCACACTCTAACTGCAGAGGGAAACAGCTCATGCTTGCACAATCAAGAGTTCCATAATTCAGCTCTAGAGAGCACTAGTTGGCAGCTCAGAGCCGTGCAGCGAGGACACCATAGATTTTATCATTTTCTTACGGGGTCCCTTGAACGATTACTTATTTTCTTACTTTTATATATAATTATCTAGTAACTGCCATGTAAAAACACCCACTAACATATAATATGTAAAATATTTGTATATGCTACCCAAAGTATACAGTGCAAATAATTGTATCCAAATTGTCAATATATTGTTTTGTGTGGAGAACTAAGACTGATGTCTCCTAGAAAGAAACACGTAATGTTCCAAACTGTACAAACATGTCCCACACTTAGTAATGGTGCTATTGCGAACTGTTTACTGCAATTGGTGCACCATAATTCCATTTCCTTTCCCACCATGTTCGGCGCTGGTTCTAATAGATTTTTTACATTATTTCTAACCTGGGGAATAGTGATATTGCGGTGCCGAGCACACCCTGCCCTCTCTCCGCTGTCAACACAAACCAATAGCGACCCAATGTAAGTAGTACTAAGTGCCGGCACACAAACAAATAAAGCATAAAACTACCCTTGTAATTAATGTTATAGTATTCACTTGGTGACTTAGACCACACAACGGACATGCAACGCATATCCAATTTGTGAATAAGTAAATTTCCTCGTAAAACTAAGCAACAACGTAAATTAGGTAAAACTTTGGTAAACTTGTATTACAATAACACTCTCACATATAATGTATATTTTTATTAGTAAGGGATTATCTTTCTTTTTTTTTAGTCAACATCATGTGATAAATGTATCAAAAAGGTAATAATTATACTAGTTATGTCTTATACAGGCCAATAGAATTCTCATGCTTTACCAAACGCCTTACATGTAACGCCTTCCTGAGCCTCACGTGACTGACAGCGCCCTAGGGAACTGACAAGTATAGTGCATGAAGGACACTTTTAAGACATTACCCTGCCGGCTTCCCCGAACAAGACAGGCTCTCTCCGGCAGACTCTGCTGTTAAGCCCCAGGGGTACCTAGGCTTCCGCGCTTGTCACGAGTCGCCAAACTGCAGCGACGGCCCTACCTCACTTGTACATTCCCCCGCAACATGCGGCCCCAGTATTCCCAGGCGAGGACGCCTGGGTCTTCCAAAGACGGGGTCTTGCTGCAGCTACCAACAGCACGGGTTGCCTGTAGGCGAGCGAGCGCTGGGTGCTGCGCGACCTCGGCAATCCTACCCAGCTGTTTTATCAACACTCCCGGGGGAATGAGTACGAGGTCGGGGCCGTCAGTATATAAGGATGGAACAATTGCAGCTCGGGGCGCCATCTTGCTCCAGACGCCGGGGGCTCTGGCCGATCGACGCCCGCCTTGAGTACCACCAGCCCAGTGGTCTTGTGGTCATCGCCATCGCCGTCCGCCGTTAAGAGAGCCTCTTCGTTGCCGACTACGCTATCAGGGTAAATATACTTCTCATTAGGGCGACCTAGGCCGCGTGACGTATCGGGACAGGTGAAGGCCCATATTAAGCTCCATAAGAGCAAGAGTATTTAAATTATTGCTGGATTACATAATTTACAGTAACTCTGAGTATTAATGCCACGACTTAAGGTATTTTATTTATCTGATCAATCTTGCTTAGCGGTATTTGTATTGATTGAGAGTAGAATAAAATAGAGTTTTGAATTAACTGAGTGCCTTTCTCTGACTCATCCCCTAGTAAGTGTGTGATCCCCTCCCTTCAGGAGAGGTCACAGCAATGTGGAACTTTGCAATGCATGGTTTACTGCCTTAATCGCAGCATTAATGCGTAGCTGGTGCAATGCACCACACACATACGCTAGATTCATGGGGCTGCTGAGGCCAAACGATTGGCCATTGTAAAAAAAATGCCGCTAATATATTCATCTTAGTTCTAACGTCTCTATGCAATCCCGGTGTTACAGCCCGCTATTTTTTTTACATGGTGTGTACGTGGTACAGAACACCCACAGCCGAGATTATCCCTTTTCTATTCTTCGTGATTTTCTCGACCCTAACCGAGACGCCCGTCCATCCTGCTGACGTTCAGTCGAAGTAACTGATGTATCCTCGGGCTGCTTTTATTGAGGGGGGGGGGCAAGCAAAAATCTGCGTTGGTGCGAAGCATACAGTAAGATAATGATGCAAGTAAAACTTTTCCTTGCGTAACAACGCGACGAAGACATGAACAGTCACATTATTGGTTATATTTGTCTGTGATGTTTATATTGGTGTCCAGACACCGCAATGCCGTTATAGCCACAAACTCAAATATCTACAAATTCTTAAAAATAGGTAATTTAACTTAAAGGTTTCATATATTTTAAATGTGAAAATAACCTTCGCCCACCAGTTTTACTAATTTCGGCATGGCTTTGTACCATAGAGTGTTCCCAACTTAAAATGTTGCGCTATTCTACTGCGTATTATAAATGCTCGCTGCGCTCACTAAAGCAGAAATTCAGGGCTACGGAAGTTCCAGACTAGAGGTTCTATACGAGATAAACCTCTCATACACACACTTGGGCGATGCAAGGTGTCCCACTCATATGCATTTCGTCGGCTTTGTACGGAAAACCCATTATTTGGATCCTAGACAATTATTGCGGTCCGTCATGGAAAGTTCTGTGCATTCCATTATTGAGGTAGATAGTCACTACTAAACCAAGACAAGTGTGCATCCGAAAAATATGGTAACTACACAAGGCCACGCCATTCCCTTCCTTTTCCCATCTTTCCTTCCGTCTTTAGTTTTCCCTTCTCCCTTTAGAAAGAACGAAAGCGCTCGGGTACGGGTGGTCAGTGTAACAATGACTGTAATATCCTGGCAGAGTGATGAATTCGCAGCGTAGTTTGAAGCTGATTCCCGGATTTGTGCTTAATATATCTGTGCACGTACACGCGCTCGCGTACGAGGCGTCATACATAGATATTCTCCTACTCGGAGTTCATCATTCCAGCTAGCGCTCGGGTCTCACGCAACCTTCCACCGCTACGGAGATCATTTGGCCGATCAGTAAGTACAAAAGGATTAAGGTTGAAGTAAAGCAACTACCCATGGAGCACTGCACCTGCACTGCAACGTGAAGAACTCATAAAAAAAAGTGGTACAGTGTAACACCCATAAAATAGGGATTTTATGTACACAATTAACTTCTATTATTTTTCCTATTCTTATTGCTACACATATTGTCATGCAAGATTTTATGTAGTATTTTTGACACATTTCACTTATATGATTTCAACTGCCTATGTAAATTTTATTTATTTATATTTGTTTTATCTTTTTTAACACCTAAGATTTTTAAAACTTAGATGCACGGCGGCAATAATATTTATGTGTATTGTGGATAGACCAGTTCATTTTTTCATTGTGTATTAATTTTTATACAATTAATATTTATTTTTGGTGTGATCTCAATTTTCTAAGTTTTTCTACTTTTATTGTATTATATCTCAGTTCCGAGATCACGTATTCTTTGGTTTTTCATCATTTAGGTCGTTAGAAGTGGTTCATGTGGGTGGTTTGAATAGTTTTAATCCTCATTGGCCCGCAGGTTTAAATCCTGATTGTTGATTGGCTGGCGCTATGAGCCCCCTTAAGTTAGCGTTAACCTGCAGAGACTAACGCTCTCTTCGCTAGCAGCCTTCAACGACGTCAGACGTATGGCAGAACCTCCCGTCTCAAGTGGACGGAGAGGTAGGACTTTAAATTAGTTTTAGGGCGTGTAGACGTATCCCTGAACCAACATTTAAGTAAATTTGTAACTAGCAATGGAGAATGTGTCACGAGGTTTATAGGTCAGGAGATAGATAGTTTAAACACGCCGTCTACGTACGTGTAGAGCTGAGCTCCACGTATCTCCACCTTAATCCTGATACGCCATTTTCCTGCCAGAGCATCCTACCTTCAATCCACTTGGTGATTTAAAGATAAGTCCTACAGAAAGATCTGACATTTTCATCTGGACATAATATTATTTACAGTTTGATTCAGTTCGATGTCCGTTAACATCAGTACACAAGCGAAGCCATCTTGACTTTTATAAGTACGAAAATTTCCAGCACACATACGCCCACTGCAAAACCTGTAATAAGAGTAGTTTCTACCAGAGCTAGACTGTTTTGTGAGAGCACAATTTGTTTTAACGTAATATTTACTTCAGAGAACTGTTTAATTAATTTTATTTTGAAACCAGTATATTCAGACTCTTGTAAGCTATGTCACGTAACAGTGAAAGGGTTCAAGTAGGATAGGCATGGCCACTTTTAGCGTTTTTAGGATAGTGTGTTGTCTTTATAGCTTTTCTCATATTGCCATCAGGGTTTTTAATTATTTCTGATTTAAACAATTACATTACAAAAGGAAATGAAAAGTAAAATAAATGAAATACATTTAAAGGGCGTATCTGTTTTGTCGTTTTCTCTACTGTAATGTCAAGTTAACCTATTTCTTACCCAGTGACTTACATATGTGTAGAGTTTTCAGTTGTCTGTCTTATTATGACGTAAGTTTCTAGAAGATGATAATGGTAATAAACTTGTTCACCTACCGGCCCAGGACTGCACCGGGCAATTATATAGAGGCATCCTAGGTAAGCTCACATCCTTTCCCATTGATTTATTGCAAGTTACCCATGCAGCATAGTCACTCGAGTGCTATATGTGTTGTCCCATTGTTGCGTTTGCAAATTATACGCAATACACAGCACATATCTATTTCAATATAATATGATTTTATTTCATATTGGCTATCCCAACGAGGAGGCCTTGTGTGTGCTCTTCACAGCCCCCTGCACACTTTATTGCATATTTATATGAAATATAAGCTACATTCCATATTGGCACCAACAACGTGGTGGCCGAATAATGCTGGAAGGAAAGTGTGGATCTAGTAAATGAGTAGGCGAACAAGGACACAGTACGACCTACGTATACTTACACCCATAAACTACAGCACTTTGCAATATATTATTGAAATGGAGGAAACAATAGAGATTAGACAGGAAATGTCACTGACCAGCCAGGTTGATAACACTGCATCTGCGTCAGACACTACAGTAAACACGGAACCGCAAACACTTGCAGAGGCAGCGTCGAGTGTTACATGTCCTACGGACACCACACAACAGTTTGCTATGTTAATGCAAATGATGCAGGCACAGGCTACACAAATGCAAAATGTACAAACGCAGTTGCATGAACAAAGTGTGTAAATGTAAACGAAATTGCAGGAGGTGAAATAAAACGTGCTTTCACAGTTGCAGGAACATAGAGCACAAATGTAAGCACGGTTGCAGGATGTACGAAATAAGCTGAAAATAAGTTCGCAGGCACAAACCGCACAGTTGCAATCACAGCTGCAAACCCACAGCGATCTAATACAGCGATATGTAGTTGAATTAAAGGAGGACATAAACGCTATCCTGTGTCAGGTTACTGCGGATTTGGTTACGATCCGTCAGGATGTAGCAGAGGCCAGGGAGGAGCTAGAATTAGTGAAGGCTAACTGCACTGCTCAGGCCTGCAAAATAGAACGCCGCCTGAATGAAATCGAAAAACGGCCAGTTCCTCCAGCTGATAGCAGATTAATAGAGGAAGCTGCGACTAGTAAATCTGAATCAGTAAACAGCTGTGTAGAAACCCGCTTAGCTCACGTAGAGGGAGCATTCGAGCATAGATTTTCCAGTGTGGAGGACAAAATAGATCAATCTGCACAAGTAATTGCAGGCGTACAAAACTTGCAATAAGTTGCCAACGAAATCTCCAGGGATGAAATTAAGCTACGGAATTCCAGCGCCACACAACCGGAAGTATCTAATCCAATGCCCAGTACACCGGCCGTTGCCACTACTTCAATAGATCAGGCCCTGGCGACACCGCTCTCAACATTATTACATTATCCTTCCAAGTTGTGTGCAAAGTAACTGCCAAAGTTTACGAGACGCCCAGGAGACAACCCTATTAATTTTCTCATTAAGTTCAAAGAGTGCGCGGTATTATTTAGCCTGACAGACAGCGATATGTTGCGCTGCCTTAATTTATCCCTCGCCTCAACAGCATATTACCAATTTTTCACAATTCAAAACAAAATTTGTGGAGCATTTCTGGAGCACTAAAGTTCAGGGGAACTTAAGGGCCAAACTACACGTGGAAAAGTATTTTCCTGGAAAGGGCAGAAGCCTAGAAACCCACCTATCTTAACTGTATGAAAACTCTAGGCATCTAACCCCTCCCCTGAGCAATGAAGAACTCATTGCAATAGTTTTAAACCAATTGCCGTACTCTTACCAGGCGCATTGGACTGGTCGTACGGATAATGAAGGTTTATTGGCCTTCGACCAAAAGGACAGTTTGTCACGAACACACGGTGGCTGAGAAGGGGAGAAAGCTGCGCCTGTAGATCGAGCCCCACCCCTTTATCAAGGCTACCCGCAACAAGGTTCAGGGCTAATGGAGGACATGGTCAGCATCCGAGGGTGCAGTCGTATCAAATTGACTTTTATGAGTCCTATCATATACATCAATATTCCGGAGACAGGAGTATTATTCCGGCGAAATGCAAGGCGGACCGCCAGGAAAGCAATAATAGTTTGGAGGAGGAAAGGCAACGAGAGGAACATAGTACAGAGTTGCCTAGGGCATCCGAACCACCGCAATCGGCGAGAGGTCGCCAAACACCGCCATGAGATACTGCCAAGCACACAGAAGCAGGCACTTCCCAGCAATGTAAACAAGGAAGCACGACGCAGAGGAGAGATGTAAACACACTGCAGTTGTTGTATTCGCCACCTAACACGCAAGCGGTGTACAATTCTACGCAAGCGGGCTATAGGGAGCAGCCAAGATTAGGCTATTTTGTAATCAGAGGCCACTCGACCCGCGCGCACCAGTATTTACGCACAATCAACCGCCTCACGGCTGGCAACCGCCTAGAGAAGCTGGTCAAGACCTAATTACAATAAGTTAAACTAAACAGGGCCAGGGAAGAATCCCTGTCGCTGGCTCGAGTTGTTCGTAACCCTACCAAGGGGTCAGACTGTGTGATTACCATCCAATTTAAATGAATGCTGAGTATAATAAATTAACAGACGTGCTAGTAAATACGGTTGTTTTGGGAGAAACAGAAAGGGAATTTCTTTTGCACGACCAAGCAGATGATACTTCTTATATTCAAGAGACTTTATGCCCTGAATTACGATTGGTCGTTTGTGGATTACTAGTACCGTGTTTGCTCGACAGTTGTGTGGGGGGTTCATATGTTTCAGAAACATTTGTGGATGCAATTTTAGCCACAGGCTTCAAGTTACCAATTGTTCCGGTACCAATGCTACGTATTATTGGAGCGACGGCGAAATCAAGTCCAATAGTCAGTAAACGTGTTGTTGACTATAGAGGGATTAGGCCACACTAAAGAGATTTCG
Organism: Dryococelus australis; assembly: GCA_029891345.1. NCBI lineage: Eukaryota > Metazoa > Arthropoda > Insecta > Phasmatodea > Phasmatidae > Dryococelus > Dryococelus australis. The sequence continues at coordinate 81,977,350 of CM056994.1, forward strand.
GCATTAGTGATAAAAGGCTTAACTAAACAAGCCATTCTCGGAATCGAATTCTTAATCCGCCACGAATTTTTTTAAGCTATTTGGGGGCTGGATAGTACGAACCGCCAGTAAGGAGTCAAGCAGTGTAACCACACCAGATTGCTGGACGTGGTCAGACAAAGTAGTATGCCAGTCACAGCTTGAAAAATGTCCGATAGATAAGTACCCAACCACGAATACGTTCGCTACGCCGCACAGTGGGCTGGATCCAACCACCAAAAATCGAAAAATCGAACATTTGTATTTTGGACTGAAATAATTACGACATCTTCTACAGGATGTACACTAACTATGAGATAAATATTTTTTATTTTGGTAAACCAGTAAGCTCACGGTGTTTACGAAAAGTTACTAATTTGTGGAGAGTCATGTCACAATATGATTTATCGACCATTTACGTTTCTTTCACGTGAGAATTGGCTATTTGTGGAAGTTGTAGTACATTTTTCTTTGGTATTTTCAAAAACGACATTAAATTCAACATAAAACCGCATCTTAAAATTTAATAATTTATTAATAATAAAATACGAATAAATTATTTAAAAAAACTATCTTTTTTCCTTACATAAAAACAATTTTTTTTCCTTACATTTCGATATAAATCATGTTGTACAATTCGAGGATTACCGAAGCTCACGGAGTTTCTCAGCTTATACTATAGATAAGATATCAGAGAATCAAGGGATGTAACGTTTGGTTGCGTCAAATTGCGGCTTTGGGGTACAGATCAAATTTAAGTAGGATGCTACAGCAGGCTCGTAAGACAAGGCGACAGCGAGAACTCCCACGTATTGAGCAGTAGGCATACACTTTTGTAAACACATTTGTATCCCTTGGACGTGCCTGCAGACGGAGAGTCATGGCCCATTACATGTAAGGCTACGAGAGCTGTCGCATCCAGGTTGAAACCTTAGCTTTATCAGTATTAGGCAGTCAGTGTCTACGTCGCAAGGGAAGAGCAACAACAGTCTGTCGAGTGCACTCGCTCTTTTGCTGTACTTGTGGATGTATAATTTCAGGTGATTATTCTTCTGTTTATTTTTCTTGACACTCGTATTTATCGTAGCTAGAGTTAATAATTTCATAATTAGTGATATGGTATCCTCTAAAAAACACATATAAAAACGTTCTGCTATAACTTAAAGAATTTTAATAATATTTACGTAACTCCACAGTTAAAACGTTCACTAAATTACATGTGTATGATGTACCCAGATTACTAGATTTAGTACCTCGGTTTTTATTTTACAGGTATCAAAATGGTAACTAAAAGACAATTAGGAGACATTGTAATTAATTCAAGTGACTTTGACGAATTCTATGCTCGTGATTTGGAAAATTATGGTTTACATGAGCACAAAGACTCACTAAAGTCAAAGTTGAAAAATGTCTATAAAAATTTTATATTAAGGTGGAAAAAAATCTTGTCGCAATCGGAAAAAATTAGGACGGAAGTATTCTAAATGGCTTGATAACGTTGTGAATTTTCCTGAACACATGGTTTCAATCCCTGGACAGTCAAATATAACTGCGAACATTCTACAGTCATGTCATATTGTACATACTTACATGATGCAAAGATACCACGACTATTCGACATGTATATCCTACTCGTCAAGTGTGCTACGTATACCAAAGAAACCGAAAATAAATTATTGTAAACTTTCCGGAAGCATATAATACTCACCGAAAATACCCGAAGCATACTATAAGCTCGACACAAGCTTGCCCCAAACATGTAAGAAGAATACTACACTTGTCAAGTATACCACACTCACAAAACATACAAACATACCGCGACCATTCCAAAACTACGTATTTCTTAAGAACTCAGTTATAAAAGTTTTAAAGTTAGTCACTTTTTCATTAAAAGAAATTTAATTGCACCATACAGTGTGTTTCTAGCTCATTAGATCTAAGTTTGTCGAACGCTCAGTCGGTGCATAGAGATTTTCCTCATGTCACGGAGACGGGAATATTACGAGGAAATGAAGGTGAACGACATAGAAAGTGAATAAACGCAAGCTCAGCCTGCATGCTTGAAGAAAGAAAACACTAAGTCTACACCCTAAACTATACAAAGTAAAAGTACAACTAAGGCCTTGCCCATAGAGACGTAATGAAAAATCGGAGCTATTCTCTTCACTCTTGAGGAGCTTCAAGTATGCCCGGGCGTCTTCGCTATAGCAGTTCTCGCAAAAATTCCCCAAGAAAACTCCTTTTTAAAGTACTTATCCTGAAGTCGTGCACTGAAAAACAGAAGTTACGTAGCGCATGTGGTGTCTTGGTGGGTTACGGAAACGTGCTAAAATATGTAGAGTATTTTCCAGAATACTTTCATCGGAGATGTGATACCCCGCAACAAACGACTGCTATATGCTGTTCACGGTAATGTGAGCACTTTTGAAGCCCTAGTTACTTTTTACTTTCGGCCATATTTTATCCTTTAACCACCTTTTTAAACAAATATTACAATTCACGTAATAAACACAGTGTGTATATCCCACCGCACTCAGAAGTTAACATCTAAGGCTAAAATAAAATAAATTTATTGATTATCATTCCCAATTATAGGGCTTTTAAAAGTGCTCACTTTACCGCGAACAGCCTATTCCTCTACTCGCCGCCCACCAAGGCGAGCAGGGATCGATTCCCGGCGGAGTCGACCGGATGTTTACACGTCGGGAGTGTGCGAACGTTACAATCGGCCGACCGGATTTCTCAGGGCACTCCTATTACATTTTGCCACTCCTCTACCTCAGCTCGTCTCCTACCTACCTGGGTTGGCAACACTTATTGTGTAATGTACAACACCGATGGCCATACGCCTGTTCTTGACGTTCGTTCAAAGAACCCATATCTACTGCACTGAGAAAAAAAGGTTTTGTTGAATCAATCACGATTTGTTTGGCGCAACCAAATTATTTGTTTGTATAGGAGCAATGAAATATTTTGTTGATGAAACAAAATTATTTGGTTCTCATTTGGTTGCCCCAAACTGTAAGATTTGGTTGGCGCAACTAAAATATATGTTTGGCTACACGTACATTAAACAGTCTGGCCGTCTAAATTCACTATGGCGGTGTTTAATGTTCTACTGCATCTCCTACACATGTGTCGGTTCCGAAACTCCGAGGTTGTGTACGAGTATACAGACTTGCACACCTAACATAGGCTCTAACGTCTTTAAGTTCACACTAGCTTTGTTAGAATTCCTAGTGAAGTACACAGAGTTGCTTATTTGCTGGGTGTACCTAAATGTGTACTTGAAAACAGTTGGTACATTTGTTAGTCATGTTAGCTCTGACTAGTGGTGAGCTTCTAGAAAACTACTTTACGCTGCAAATTAATCTTGTTATACGTTAGAAATTTATAAATGTATGTCATACTTCATATTTTCTCCAACACACTGCACTACGAATCCAGAACGGTTAGGTAGAAAATGGCAAGTACGAAATAAAATTAATGTGTTTAAGGTCAAGTATAATAAGGTTACGCCTGAAATGTGCATGGCGATTGATCGGATATAGCTTTTATAGCAGTTGGGTGGACAAATCACGTAAGAAGTATTTCAAAGTTACTGGTGACTTACACAGTCAATACAAGATAGTCAGTTTACTTTAGCGTAGACAATCCAACACTGGTTTGAGTAATTTACTCATGATAAATTAAAAATGCTAGAGGCCTGTTAACAATTTTTGTATATTCAGTAAAGATTTGCACTGCCTGTGTCCGAGCGTTACGCCTTAGTTCCCTCGGATAATGCGACAACTAACGACGTCGGAAAGCTTTTAAGTAGAAATATTACAAATATTGGCCAACGCGTGCAAACAAATATTTGGGGTTTTACAGATTTCCTTGCCAGTTTTTTGTTGCATTGTTTTATTAATGTTTTTACACGATTGTTAAGCATCAATAGATGCACCAACAAGCATGGTTATTATCCTGTCACAAAAAATACAAACAAACTCTCGAGCTGTATTTTCGAACGAAGGCAGTCGAATGAGTGGCCAAACAAATATGTACAGTTGATTCAACAAAATATTTAGTTGACAGTCTAATTTTTTTTTGGCCCAACACAGAGATTTTGTTTATTCAAACATATATTTTGCTAGACGAACAAAAGTAATTTTGTTGCTTTTCAGATTTTGTTTGCTCAACAATATATTTTGTTAGGGCAACTAAATATATATTAGGTCATATACAAACAAATGTTTTGTTCGATTTTCTCTCAGTGTGTGTTACGCGAGCGAGGAAGAATCGCCGGGTGACTGGACGCAAGCCAAACTCACACGACTGTCTCTCACGCCCTGCATGTCCCACAGTGTATTAGTTGCAGGGCGTGACGTGGCTTCCGGTAGGGGCGTACAAAAACTACTTCACGAAATTTCCAGGTCAAGACCAGTGAGTATAAAAGTGTGACGGGCCTCCAAGCCATGAGTTGATGAGTATCTGGATTTTTAGCGATAGACGACGAGCGAGAAGAGAAACGACCGTCGAGAGAAGTAACCAGCGCGAGGGAAATCTGCGACTGCGAGCATTGGCTTAGCGAATAGTGAGACTGGCAGGCTGAGATATTGGACTGGATGTGTGAGTGAAAGACATTACAAATGATGGCAACATACAGAGTGTGTGTTAATGGTGAGTATGAGTTAACTGACTATAACCAAACAGAGACATTAAGAAGGACGTTAATTCGCGTAAAAATATATAATAAATATTGCGCTCACCGAGAAATTAAAATAGTAATAATGGAAATAAATAGATTACTATATAAATAAATAGATTAATAATATGTGTGAATAAATTAGAATCTGATTTTATTATTTTATTTTTACTAAAAATTCCATCCCTCACGAACACAGATACGCCCCTCAGGTGCTATGGAACATTATTTATTAAACATTGAAGTGTAGTACGAGCCACATGTAACAATTAACAATGATTTATACACTCAAACATCGCTAGAAACTTAAAAAGTTTCACGTGTTCCTTTGCTTACAATAATTTTTGTAATCTAAGTTATAGGTGATTTACTGTATTAGAACCTTCCAAAAAACACCCCAGGTTTAACATGTCTGTCTGTCAAATAAATCATATACAACAATAATTCAGTGCGGTTATAAACATAACGTATTCTATCGTTACAAGATCCTAAGGGAGTGTCCAAGTTCGTGAGGAATGGAGGCATTAGTACAATTGAAATGGTTAAATATGAATTTTAATTTATTCACGGAGCTCGTATTGTATACAACATTAATCTACCTGGGGCCACGATGGAAGAGCGGTTAGACTTCTTACCTCCCACCAAAGCGAGCCGGGTCAATCCAGGATTTTCACAGGTGGGAATCGGGCCAAACCATGCCGATGGTCAGTGGGTTCTTTTCGGGGATTTCCCGTTTACCCCGCCCCTGCATTCCAGCGCTACTTCATTCTCACCTCATTTCACTCTCATCGGCTCTCAAGGCCTCATTGTTAAGAGCCTCCCAAATATTTCAACTTAACTCACCTACCTATCTTCAATATTTTTATCCTCAGTGGACGCAATATTTAATGTCTATCTCAATCCTAATCAAAGCCCTTATCGACGTGTCTATATTGGTCACAGTCACCTAATTCACACTCATTATTTACACACATTTAATCTATTGCCACTATTCCAAATGTCCGTCATTCACGTATCCAATTCAATCGACCTGCCTGTCAGTCTCACTCTCCACTGTACCGATACACGCAGTCCGCAGAACTCTGTCGTTGCCTCTCGTCGTTCTGTTGGCTCGTCGCTTCGCTGTCTCCGCACACCTGTTTCTTAAGGGCTGAACATTCCTCCAAATTCTAAAACTGTCTGTTCGGAAGCACGTCGCGTCTTAAGAAGTATTGCAGGCCCGATCTAGAAAGTTCTCCGCACCCCGAGTCTCACTGAGAGGTAAGGGCGATGACTAGAACATTTATGAATGATAACCCTAGGAGTTCAATCCGCTCAAGGACATGAGCGCACGAGTCCCGATGTGGTTACTACGGTGGCACACCGTTGTAGGTCTGCGCGAACTCCTCGGGTTACAGCTCGCCCTCGACACACTGACTCACTCGCTCGAGCCGGACTGGGCACAAGGGGCGCGATGTAGTACAGCAGCATGTATAATCCACTCGCGGTTACTTCACACTTTTTCAAGCCCTGCTAAATTTCTGCTTCTATTATATTCCTCCGCTTCGTGCAAACTAAGCTTAACTAAGTCTATAAAATTTCACCAAAGGACAACGTACTGAATTCGTGAGCAATCATATGTAATCATATTTTGCATGGGAACTTTTTCGTACTAGCCGCTACCAACATACATGTTTTCTCACTGTTTTACTGATATTTATTATAAATTAAATATTATAATTTAAAAATAAAATATATGTAAACATTAAATTAACGAAAATAATGTACTTTTATATGAACACAGATATGAAACGCTTGTGATATAAGGCATATTGAGTAAATAATTGAACATGACATACATGGGGTGATTTTTCAAAGGTTTGATTAAAAAAGTGTGAACAAACTGTGAATATACCGTAACAATCTTTTTAATTGCACAGGACCTTTATTTATAGACCTATACTGTCTAAAAATTAAGAGTATTTATTTCGTAGTCAATATAAATTGAAAACAATAGCAGCAGTGCTGTGTTGCCAACAACTACTAAAAATAGTTTACACATAACATTCATTAAATTAAGTTTTGGCACACAATATATAAATTAAATATTTCTTATTGAAAGCTTTACATTTTCATGTATCACTGGTAGATAAATAATTATATATTTTTCATTGTTAGTCATTAAAATTATGGCTATTTTTTACTGTTTGGTCAGCAAAAAATACTATGCCCTAGTCTCTTCCAAGGTCCCCCCCCCCCTTTATTTGTTCCCTTTTTTTCCATGATAAACTTTAAGCGGAGCAAGTGGTTTATTTTTGTATTTATTTTCGGAACTTTATTGTGCTCCGTATTGGTTAACTTTCTCAGCACTTGCAGCAGGTGATTTATAGTTTAATGTTTTAGATTTTAACAGAATTTACACTTGCATAATAAACAGTGGCGTTTGAATCTGTGATTCACAATGAAAACGTAACGTTGATATTCTGTTATTTAAATACTTAGTAAATTTGTATTCTGATGTGATGACGAGGCGGTGAGACTTGAAAGGTGCCAAACTGGCGATAAGATAAATTGCTTTGTTGAAGTAAAAACAAATTATGTAAGCCTGTATTTGTTTTTATTTTGACATATTAAGTGTATTCAAAAAGAAAAATTTCATAAAGAATGGTACAAATTTGCATTTTTAGATCATAACTACGCAGTTTCCGTAAGAAGTAAGAGAAAGGTACATTTATATGGAGATAGTTCAGTTCGTAGGCTTTCATCGCGTGTTATAAAGTGCCACTAATACAGATTTAATTTGCATTATACAGCGCACTGACTGCACTCCTTGCGCGTAGGAGCGACGAGGCGCTAGGCGTACGCGGTCCACGCTACAGGCTGTTCTCGATAAAGTGAGCACTTCTTAAGGCCCTCCCAACAGGCATTAACTGCTAATAAATATATCTTATTGCAACCTCAGGCATTAAATTTTTATAGTGGTGAGATGTACACACTGTGTTTATTGGTCACATTGCAACATTTATATTAAAAGCAGCAGGAAGATGGAAATTGGATCAAAGGAAAATTTTATAAGGGCCTTAAAAAGTCTTGCTTTACTGTGAAAAACCTATAGTCTGTACGGGAGTCTTGCTTGCTATAGGGAGACTCAGGCCATATCCGAAATTACAAATTCGTTATTTTGTAATTTTGTCATTTCGGAAGTTTAAATTCGGACGTTGTCAACAGTCACTTGTTTAGCACTCGCAGTAACGAATTTTTAAATTAATAATGAAACTGTTTTTATTTCAATTTAATGCTTAAAACGGACATAATATTTCTACAGGCAGCACTGGAATGCTGCGAATATGTTAATAAATAAGAAAGTAATACATTATGCAATAATGACTTTTAAAATTTTTTTCTTACGAAATATATAAACAAAGCACAGAACTTACTTGCTTTTTAAAACATGCCTAGCATATTTTATGAGCAGTCATTTCATTTAAAAACGTTTCAATTACATATTCACATACATGTTTTGAAAGTCAAAACGAACATGGCGCAGATTTTGTCATTTTGTATTTTTGCTCACATCCGTTAGGTAAAAAATTCAAATTATTAAATACGTCATCATTTTCATATACAAAATCGGGTCACGTGATAATTTTGTCAACAAAATCTGCCATTTCGGATAAGGCCTCGGCAGTAAATGTCGTGAAAGTGTTCACTGAAAAGTATTTCCTTACTATACAGCGAGACGCTTGCAATTACTCCATGAATCTATGATAAAAATTCTTGTTTGCTAATGCTGATCCTTCAACTGGTATTTCGAGTTTGTTTCGGTGCCTAGTGTTACTCTGTTTAAAATTTGAATCACTTACTTGTTTAAAAACTTATGAAATATCTTTCAAAGCACAGGGGCAGCGGTATAAAAATGCGAGTAGGGAAGCATTCATTAAATTGTAATTAATCCTTTCGTGAAAAAGAAAACCTAATTAATTATACGCGGAAACCTTCATGAGTTATATTTTTAAATTGTATTATGTATACAGTTATGGGTCACTCATAGAAGCATCTCACTAATTAAGTCGCAGACTGTGTAACTTTGACTGATAAAATCAAGAAAGCCTTAAATGTTGGAATATCGTATAAACTTCTGCAACTACCACATACGTATATCATTACGTCAGTGCTCTCTGGGGACAATGCTAAAACAAAACAAGCGAAGTGTGTTTGTAACAGCTGCAAAAGTAAATAGGATACACAGTGTTCCAACATTTCGCCCAGAGTTACCCGTAAAGGTCAAGTTGCAGGGCATGATTGTCCTACAGTCCTCTCATAACAAGCTGCATTAAGTAGACGAAAACTTACGTCATTTTCCCATCCAATAAGCATTTCTCGCCTGGAGTCCTCTAAGGGAATCCAACCCGGAGACAGAGGACTCCTCTTGCAGGGGAAATGCAACACGACGTTGGTGAAGCAAGCCCCAGTTCATTATCCTAGATTGAACTTGGACTTGACTGAGTAATCCCAGTTGGAAGTTAACCTTGCCGGAATGAGACAAACCTACTCCAGTCTGGATGCTGGACTGAAACGATGAATCTAAAGCAAAAATTTACTCAAATTTTGTGACAGCCTCTTCGACCGAAAACCAAATATAAAGATGAAGTACCCGCCATATTGAACCGTACCCGTTCACATCCTGACGACGTTAAGAGATTATATGTAAATTTACAGTTTGGGAGAAAATTGAGTCGATACTTGTGAGGTATTGGTTGTACAGTTAATTAAAACACTTGAGATTAAAAAGAACTATCTCGTTTGTAACTGGTTTTAGAATGTAAGATATTTCAGGCCACCTTCATCCTACCCTTGTCGCGAGAGTAAAAGCGAGTAAGTTTAACGGCTAAATTCGTCACTTTCTGTGCATCTTCTCAAAGTGACGTCATACGTATTTGATTACACTATTGGCATATTCGTGTAACGAAAGAGAATATTGACTGAGTTCTTGTACTACAACATCACCGTACAGACGTGTAAACCCACTATTTTACCTTTCCGTCGTAATTCCATCTTCGATCTTGTTTCCACAGCTATTCTACGGTAAACTGAATGGGTACTTTCAAATCAAAATACTGGAATATATCGCTGCTTGTAAGTATTTTTCTTTAATCGTGTATAATGCTGTTGAAATGACGTGTTAAGAGGACACGGGAAATAAATCATCTCGGAACACGTTACTAAATTGGTGCATTTGTCTTTCATAATGTCTCGCGCTGCAATAACTTATAAATATTTAGGGTGACAGAAATATCTCCGTAGAAATACGTGACACTTGTAAAATATTTACTTACTAAGTTAGTGAAAACAATTTTGCAGGATCACCCTTTCTTCATTTTTCCTGTACCGGCTTCCGTACACATGTAGAGTACCGTTAACTTTCGTAGCGGTAATATGTAAGTATAAGGGGGATCAGTCCCTGTCCCCGCCATCTTGGATTTTCACTATTTTTGCCATAAATTCCATTTAAGAACGTTTAATGATATTTCTCGCATGACTAATAACTTTTTAAGTTTAATCAAACTATTACATCTCTATAGAACTGATTGTTGTTCGACTAGTGATTGCACCCAAGAAATAAATAATTTTTTCTTGCTTTCGCTTACAGAAATGGTCCTGGAATAATAATATAGGAATACATGCTGTAGGACATGTGCAATGTAATTTCCTACGCTTTGTCGAAGCCCAAAATAAAATACAAAATCTGTAATGCAAATTTACGGCGGAAATTCCGAAAATCCAAGATGGCGGAGAGTGATCCGCCTTCCCTGCTCTAAATGGGACGAAGAGGCAACTGGACGAACATGAGAGAGCAAGCGCGGGATTGCAAAATGCTGCCTGCACGTCGAACCCTCCTCACCATTCCAGCCTTCCTCGCCCCATCTCGTAAACACCCTTCTTCAACAAATTTCACTTCCGCTGGAGGCGAACTTTTTCCGCGTTTGCGGTCGGGAAGCGTGGGAGCGATAAGGAAGGCATTGCCACGTGTATCAAGTGCCCCATCGCCGCTAAGCGCGAGGCTCCCACTGGCGTGCAGTTCTCTTGTCGCACTGCGTGTAAAGGCTCTTTACGATAAAGTAAGCTCTTTAGAAATCAACCTTAGCAAAAAGTAACTGTCCCTGCCTACATATATTTTAACGGGCGCCCCAAGTATCATACGCCCAGTCAAGCTGGTAACGATTTATGGGAAGTAGTTCCGTATCTTTACGTCGAATAAAAAGTGTTATATAATCATTTGTGATAACTTAAATTATTTATTTAGTTTTCTGTTTTTTTAACGAGTCGAAGCGTAAAAATTAGCAGATTTGTTAAATATTTACTTTTGTAATAGTTTCCAAGTTTCACTTGACCGACGCATGAATAAAGTAATGACGCCCATGGCAATGTTAACCTTACATAAGGCGGAAGTATACACAACGTGCATAGAAGAATATCTTAAGCAGGGCTTTCAAAAGTGTTCATTTTACCGTGAATAGCCTATACCTATGAGATTATCAGCGGCGACCCTTTTACTTCATTGATGGAAAGTCTGCAGGAAGGCAGTGCAGGGCCTTAATTAGTTTTGTATTGTTGCGTGCACCTAGTCAGCCTAATACCTTTCCTATTGGATTACTAGGAATACTGAACTCTAAGGCTGATGATTACACCAAGCCTGGCTGACACAAGGCGACCAACGTGTCCCAGCTTTAACTGCTGCAAGAGGTACCTACTCCTTACTCCTTTCACAACTCTATGAACACCTTATTTACTCTCACTTTAGTGTATCTGAAACTCCTCTGGTGTTGATTGCGGGCGTTCTAATGATACTGCAATTATGAGCACAACGAACAGTACAGTATTGAGATACTAATTCATTTCACAATAGAAAGATTTACCAACAATAATCAAGTATTTATACTTCGTTGTCCTGCAAATATTTAACTTTATCATTTACTTTAATTATCTTTCCAATCGCGTAACTTCCCTATCGCTCTACCTTGCACCATACTGGAAGTATACCTACCACTGGCTCAGATCGGATCGACCGAAGCTCCTCCGGGTCCTCCTGATGCCGTGTAGTGGAGATGTGGTGCAAGGAGTGACCCAATGACAAGCGGGGCCTCGCGTCGATCTCACTGGATGCGTCTTCGGATCGCCGATACCTTGCCCGAAGCTGCCGATATTGGACAGTGGAGAGAGTGAAAGGCAGCGCGCGGTTTGCAGCTGCATTTATGCGCCGATCGGCCTCTGACGTAGGTCGGGCTGTTGCTAGACCGGACCTCCACAACTCCCCTCTCTTGGAGTGTGGCTGACGCACGCGGACTGGATTGGCGAGTGTGCACAATGCGTTGCCATTCAGTCTGTATACTATTTGTGGTCTAAACAGTATGCATGTGACGCGTATATTCTGAGATACAAAAGCCGTTTTTAGTCTTTTTGAAGTGCTATGAAGTGGTGTTTATAATGTGCGTGACGTCTTGAAAGCATTCGACAGCCCTCCTCTGAAGTGCGTGTTCTTTTTGTAGGTCAGCTCATTGGACGCACGTTTAATGGTTTCGTGGGTAAACGCGTATTTCAAACAAACACACTGCAGCGCAGTTGAAGCAACAGGCAGGTGGGGGCCTTAAGGTTGAAGTAAAGCAACTGCATATGGAGCACTGCACCTCACTGTACAATGTGAAAAACTCATGAAAACAGTAGTACAGACACCATCAGAATTGTCAGAAAAGTGCTATTTTTGCTGTATATGAAAAAAGAATGTATACATTTTGCAACACTATAAAAAAATATTAAAATATACTTTTCAAATTTAAAAAAAATCGATGGTAATAGTCTGTATTTTTAACTAATTTTAAGCGCATTTTCTATTTGGATGTTTTGGAAAGTAGAATTTATAAGAAAATCTTCTTGAAGGAAGATCGTCATAATATTTACTGTGATCATGTGTAACAGAATCATAGTAATAATTTATCATATCAATTTTAATTAACTTTATTCACCTCAGTTTCAGCCATAAATATCTGTGAGAAATGAACGCACATAAAATCAATTATAAAAATTATTTCCTACATTATTCCTACAATTTTATTACACACAATCATAGTAAACATTGTGAAGATATTCCATGACGAAAATTTTCTTGCGAATTCTGCTTTCTGAAGCATCCAGAATGTTAATATGCCTAAATTGCGTTAAAAATACATCTTCAATCGAATAATATTTTACACTTAAAATATATATTTTAAAAAATATTTTATAATATTGCAAAATATATGCACTCTTCTATCATTTACAGTACAAATCGCGATTTCTGACAATATTTATGGTGTCTGTACAACTTTTTTTGAGTTCCTCACGTTGCATAGTCAGGTGCAGTGCTCCGTAGGCAGTCGCTTGACTTCAACCTCAAGAGGCGTGATTCTCATTCATTTCGAGCCAATTGACGTCATGGAAACAACACGCGAGGTGCAAGTTGCCTGCCTATCAGAATACCGTAAACTCCGCTACGTGCGGCGAGCGACCCTCACGCTATTTAGCTCCCGACAAGTGGGGAAGTGTATGTGGGTAATGGCTTCCCTGGGGCGCGATGTGTGCGCCCAGTAAAGTTGGTAACAATGGATGGGAAGTAGTTCCGTATCTTAACGTCGAATAAAAAGGGCAATGCAACCATTTCTGATAACTTAAATGATTTCTTTAGCTTTCTGCGTATTTTAATGTAAGTTTAAAAATGAACAGATATGAAAAAAAAATATTTTTCTAATAATTTCACAGTTTCATTTGACCGACGCATGAATAAGTGATGAGGCTCATGACAATGTCAATCTTACATAAGGCGGAATAATACAAAACGTGCATTCAAATAGATAATAAGCAGGGCTTTCAAAAGTGCTCATTTTACCGTGAATAACCTATAATTCATTAAAAATTTGGCAGTTACTTAAGTAATCTACATTTAGGTTTTAAAAATGTTCTACAGTTTTATATTTGGGCTTAATATTATGTTTGCTTTTATAAAGTTAATTGGGTTGGGTACACTTTGGAGGTATAATTAAAAAAACAAATATAAAGTGTAGCTTGATCGACACGCGAATACTTGTAATTTGGTATAGGCCTACAGCAAAATGAATTTGCTCTACACGTGGTGAAGGGGTACACAGCGGGCCGAGAGAAGGCACATAGAAAGGTTTTCTAAAGCAACCCATGAACGAAATACACCTCAGTCGCTGGTTATAAGTTTGCAGTGGACATCAGAATGCAATTCTGTGTTTCAAGCAGTGCTTATTGCAGACGGAGTTGGGTGATTACGAGTTTAGCGGCGGTCGAGGTACAGGTCGCGGGCAGTTGTATTGTAATGATGGATTTGGGGGGGGGGGGGGGGGGGGGAGTTATACAGGAGCTACGGGACCGCGAAACAGTTGTGCAAACATCACTACGCCACAGGGCGGCTGGTTGGGGGTCGTTTATCTCTCCTTCTCTCTCTCCAGCTGCCGTCGAGCAACCGCGGGTTCCCTCTTCACTGTGGTATAACGAGGAGGGCAGGAAGGGAGAACTAGGAAGAGCAAGTACAGGAAAAGTATGGCACCGCCCAACCCCTCTATTTACCGCTTAAAGAACAGGGAAGACAAGTTTAATTTGAGATTCTACAAAACACGACATAGTTCATTCACGGTTTCTTCGGCCTTTTTGAATCAAACCTTTGAAAAATATCCCCATGTATGACGTGTTTAGTTATTTCCTTAATACGTACTGTATCACAAGTGTTTTATACTTGGTTAATAAAAGTTACCTTTTTTTCCTGTTAAGTTGAAATGTTATTAATATCTTGTCAATAAATTATAATGCTTCATTGTTAATAATTTGAATAAAAACAGAGAGAAAATAGGTATGTTGGTAACGTCTAGTGAGAAACAGTTCTTATACAAAATATCATTACAACTGAACGCACACGAATGTGGTGCGTTGTCCCTCTGGTGTAATTCTCCAGACTTGTTGAGCTTAGTTTGTACGAGGCGGAGGAATATCCTGACGGTATAACATTAGCAGGGCTTCAGAAAAGGCTGAAGTAACAGTGAATGTATTATAGAGACCAACGCAGGGAAACTCTTATACGGACACACAGGCAAGAATGGGACAAGCTGTGTCACTTCAATAAACTTATGAAAATAATCATTTAAATAAAGTACTGTAACGTTCGCTGCTTCGCGCTCCGCGAGAGCGAGTGGAAGTGAAGGATAGCCGTTATATAATAGCGGCGGCACCAAGTGTTTTGAATGACAGGCGAGCGATAGGCCGGTGGCCGTGCATCTGTTACAGAAAGTGAGCTGATATGATAATTATTTTTTAGCGGCGTGCGCTGCTAACCCTGGTTGTATCGAGTTTCTGCGTCTGTCTGGGGAATTTTTTAGTTGTTTACTACCTTAGATTCTGTCCGCATGACTCGGAGTGCATCGAATTTTCCAGGCCAATGCCAGCAGACGGATTTCCGGGTAGAGCAGTAGTAGTTGAATGGTTGAGTGGCTGAATTTCAGCGACAGATGAGTGGCGGGAGAAGGGACCAGCGGAAGGGAAGTCTGCGACTGCGAGTATAAAGTATTGTGAAGAGTGCAGCTGGCCGGCTGGACTGTCGGACAAGATGCATGAGTGAAAGACATTACAAATGATGGCAACAAACTGACCGAATGCGTGTTAATGATGAGTATAAGTTAATTGACTATAACCAAACACAGACATTGACAAGGACGTTTATTAAAATTGAAATTGACATTAAATATTGCACTAGCTGTTAAATAAAGAGCAATATTGGCGATAGATAATTGACCACAGTAAATAATAGCAGTGAGAATAAATTAATAATCAAATCTATTTCATTAATGTTTTTATTAAGACCTCCATCCCTCATGAACTCGACTACGCCCCCCTCCCCCGGGTTTTTTTCTCTCCAAGTCGCCCATGTAACAGTAAAATTATCATCGTCATCCTTTAAAAAAATTTGCTGTGTTGTAGATTTCAATCTTATTGTTGTAATATCGGCTCGGTTTCTATAAAACATTGATCAGAAAATATAATTTTAACAAAGTTTCTATTATGTCGATATCGCAAACTTCAGGTACATGTATTGCACCACTAAAGTGGCGTGCCGGTATCTAGTAGGATGGACATAGTTTCCCTGCATAAGTGCGCAATAAATTATATTTGTTTCTACCGTCTCGAATTTGTGTAAGCATGTACACGTTTATATGTATTTAATACATGTATTTAATGCTGTGGCGTGATGTACTTTGCTCATGACAATCTGCGGTGATGATCCACGCAAAAACAAGCCCGTCCCGCGCCGACATTAAATGAATATAGAGTAGGGGACGAGGAGCTCTAGCTAGAAAATCATTAGCGTGCTTTCATACTCTAGAAAAAGAAAATGATTTCCTAAGTTTTTACGCCTATTTTTCTTACACCACACTCACATATGAGAGAGATAGATAGAGAGAAAGAAAGAGAGAGCGCGCGTGATCTTGCAGGCGCAAGAGCAGTAACAGTAACTTAAGCGGCTGTGCTGTGGGTGAGCAGCACACTCGACACAAGGCCCAGTAATACTGTTCTGTTCCAATTAAACACAGTTTATACGCAAGGCTACCCAAATGGCGCCCCCCAAGTATTATTTGTGCGGCCTCTATGTCGATAAGTAAAAAACCAACGTGTAGCAACGACCCGCAACAATCCTTTTTTGTGTACAAATTAATGCAGTAGAAAAAGCTGCGCATCGATCCAGAACACTCTTACTATTCTAACGACTCTTTTGGGGAGGTAAGTTATACCACCGCAGACCTCACAATTGCCGGGGGGGGGGGGGGGGTGCAAAAGCTGGGGGTCCCAAAAATTTCTGCTTATTATGTGCACTATTTTTAATAATGTGCCAACAGCACAGAACATAATTATCTGTATCATACATCGAACAGTTTACATTATGTATTACTGTTGTCGTATTCCGATTTTTGACTCCCCTGATCTCTCTCACATTTACTGGCAGTAGAAGAATTAGCTGACTGTTGTAATATACATATATATATATATATAATGATGGCTGCACAGATGCTTTTGCCCATGCAAGGGCGCCAGTATAATTTATGTAATTTTACAAACAATTTGACGTATACCCTGAGTGTGTGAGGCGAGTAAGTTGTGCGTAAGATAAATTAATATGTATAGCGCGTGTACCTAGAATTAGATAATAGGTGTAAGTAAGTTAGCCCAGGTGAAATGGCTGGCCCTTAGCAGAAACGTAGTGAATGTGTGGCGAAAACAACAGATTACCCCAAATTATGTATATATGCAACTATCGCACCTTTCAATTTCATTTGAGTACTAGTACTTAAAAAACCTTAGTAGGCTTACCATAAATCAGGAACTCTGTGACCATGGAAGAATTTCTCCATTGCTCTCACTTTAATTTGTCTTACCTTAAGAGAAGTCAGAATAACACCACATATTAAATAACGAAATGCCACACTAGATATAATTAGCAGGAAACAGTCAAAACCAACTTCTGCTGTAAATGAAATAATCCCTATAAAAGTATCAGTATTTCATATTTATTTGAATACTGAGAAACTTCCGTTAACATTTCAGTCTTTCACTGAAGACGTAATTACTCATAACTCCACATACTCGTGATATCTGATACAATCTAGCAACGTAAGTTTGTGAGCATAAATATTTCAATTGTTTGACATTTAGAATAAAATGAATGCATTTGATATTAAAGACATAAATAACTTTCTTTTAAGTGGCCGTAACTGAGATAACCAAACCAGTGACTGAGGCCACGATTAAAATTATCCTTTTCAAACTAATATTCTTTCTATTAAACATAGTTAGGAAGATCACCCCAATCTGACTAAGAGAGCAAGAGTGAGTGGGTGAAGAGATTTGGGCGGCTCTTAACAGCATTGTCTTGAGAGTCGATGAGGGTGATTGAGGCGAGTATGGAGCGGTGCCGGAATGAAGTGGCGGGAAAAACGGGAGATCCCTGAGAAAACCCGCCTACCAACGGCATCGTCCGGCACGATTGCCACTTGCGACAATCCGGTGATCCGGCCGGGGATTGAACCCGGTTCGCATTGGTGGGAGGCGAGCGTGCTAATCGCACAGCCACCGTGGCCCTTTGAGAGCAAGAGTCAATTTTAAAACTGTAGGGTTAACTTGGGCGTAAAGAGAAAACTGAGCTTGGGTGACCAACAAAATGGCGTACGGTTGGCGTCATTTTTAACAAACTTAATTTTCAGCCATCGTAAATAACAGTGCCATCTGTTATAAATTGTAGTGTTTGACTCACAGATCCTATTTTGTAGGTGTCTAGAAGTTCTGTGCTCCATCGAGTACCGAGTTTGGTTTCGCGTCTTCCCTCATTTTGGTACGCGGATATACAGTTATGTAATGTACCACACGTTACACTCGCGAGATTCGAAATAATGAAATATTCCGGTGTAGAAAGTGCGAGCAGATCTTTTCTGTGCTTCTTAATAGAACTGTCTTTGCCCTCAGGCAGTCTGCTATAATAACAACCGGAACTCGTACTTTTGTCCTAGTAAAACTGCAAAACCCTACCGGGCCTGCGACACTCGCCGCAGCCCGCCTGACGATAGGACTCAACATGTCTAAGCCCTTAAACAAAGCTTAAGGCGAAGCTTAAAACGGTCCTCTAATCACGGTATGGCTACCCCAGCGCGTCACCTCGTTACTATGGTAACGTGTTAGTATGCTGAAAATTCAGATATACAGTAAACAAAGTCGTTTATCACTGCTGACCATGTTACTGACAGTTTTACTGGGGATGGGCAAATCAATGTTGGGGACACGCACAGAACACGACAGTCTGTCTACGTCATCTTTGATCTATGCCTCCGATTTCACGACTGCATGAAAACAGGCATTCTGGTGTGAAGCAGGTGCTGGCGCCTTCGAGGTATGCAACTAACGTAAACCTATTATGTTGATGGCTGCCTGCCACGCAGGGGCTGAGCTGCACGGTGTGTTTTCAGCGCACTCTTAACGTGAACGTCCACACTTCCGGACATTATTAAATATGTATATATTAATGCCTTCAACCACTTCTATAACTTTCGATAGTTAATGTGTGTATGTATTAGTGCGTGTATGGGTTTGCTATAAATAAATAGCATATTCATAGTAAAAATTAACACAAAGTAATAGTAAATATCTTCTTTTGTGAAGGATATTATTCAAAATAAACTCTACTAAATGCTGTTCACAATGAAATGAGCACTTTTAAAAAAACCTAAGAAAATGTCACTGCTCTTACCTGCATATATTTTAACGGGTGCAATGGGTGACATGCGCCCAGTAAAGTTGGTAACGGTAGAGGGGAAAGCAGTTCCATATATTAACGTTAAATAAAAAGTGTTAGGTAATAACTTGTGATAATTTGAATTATTTCTCTCGCTTTGTTTTCTTTAATGCATCGAAGTGTAAAAGTGAGCAGATTTGTACAATATTTATTTTTCTAATAATTTCACAGTTTCACTTGACCGAAGCATTAATAAAGTGATGAGGCCCATGGCAATGTTAATTTTACATAAGCCGGAAGAACACACAACTTGTATACACGTATATCTTAATCAGGGATTTCAAAAGCGCTCATTTTATCGTGAGCAGCCTATATATTTATTGTTTGTGATGTAGACAACTTCCTTGTACATTTCTCAATCCCACGAAATCATGTTAGACCGATAGGGATAAATATGTGAAGACATTCTAAATCCTAGGCTTGCACTCGACGTAACTGAATTCCTCAAAATATAGATATCGAACATTGTAACTAAACGCAATGGAAACCAATGGACTGGGCTGCAGACGCATTCCTGTAGTTTCCTCTTTCATTTTGAGGCAACTGCGCAGAAAACATCTATTTTATTGCCATCTTGAACAATTATAGTATTTTTGGAGTCATTTAATAATACGAAATTAAATCTGTAAGCCCTACATAAATGATTTTGATCGTTCCCGAGAAAAACTCACAATATTTAAATATTTGTTAAGTGAGACACGCGGATATCCACAAACAGTGATTTTTACAGAATCTGCAATCTGATATAAAGAGTTTCGGATCTGGGCCAATCATAACTCTGCTGCGCTGAACCCTAACTTGACGTTTTGCCAGAACACGTACACCTACAATAAAATGCGAGAAAATTCACGTGTGAAGACATACATCTGAGCAGAGAAGCATTAAGGGCGCGAGATACTTATCGTCTGACTACTTACGTGAGAGATGAATTGATTTTTTTATGCTTTTAGTGATTTTTAGTGCCAATATATTTTTTTCGTATGACATTGTCGCATAAACTTCTTCGAAGAACTGTTATTTCTGAGTTGTAGCCTATGAATGGACATCACATTGGCGTACTGATAATTTGTTTTATATACGGTCTTATCTACCTGCGACACCTGCGACTACTTGCGTATTTTTCATATTAAGATACACTATATTTTCTAATATTGTTTCAATTTATCTTTAATGGTTTTGGTAGAGCATGCTTAGGAAGCAGCCAAGTAGCTCATTTTTCTTAGACTTTGTTTACAAATTCCGAAATTTCTCAAGGGTTTTTAAAAATTAAACATAGCCCATATCTCTGTGGAAGAATGTATCTTTTTGACAGTGAAAAAAATTATGAGAATCGGTTCTGTAATTTTGATAAATCATGCTTAGAAAGCAGCCAAGTAGCTAATTTTTCTCCGGCTTGTATTACAAATTTTGAATTCTCTCAACGATTTTTTAAAATTAAACATAACCTATGTCCATCTGGAAGAATGGAACTTTCTAATAGTGAAATAATTCTGGTAATTGGCCTTGTAGTTACCATGTTTACTCGATACACATAAACAAATAAACTTACATTACTTCTTTATAATATTATTAGTCTTAGTATAGAAGTATAGATTAATATAGATTACCATGTAAGTAATAAACACAGTGTGTATATTACTCAGCACTCCGAAGTTAACGTCGAAGTCTACAATAAAATATATTTATTGAATTTATTCCAAATGAAAGGACTTCCAAAAGTGCTCACTTTACCGTGAACAGCGTATACAGATCATAGGCGCTACCTTCCCTGATCTTGAATATTTCGTCATTGTTTCCGTCTATAGTGATCTCGCTGTCGATGAGAAAAACTACTACCATCCATCAGGTCATTGTTCGATACCAACTGTCAAAGTGGCTCAAACATTTCTCAACGACGATTCACCAGCACCGTGGTGAATTATTGATTGATCGATAAAATGTTTTTAATAACAGGAATAGTTACAAAACAAAGACATACACATTCAATACAGGAGTACATAAAAAGAATGTAGTCGTTCAGTGAACAGTCAATCTTCGGCCTAGATACGGATACAAACCAGGCTTTAGGGGGGGAGGGGCGACGGCGACTAACAGCTTTCTCTCCAAATATCGAAAGAGGAAGGGGAAATAAATTTCCTAGCAACTACATATGTACAATCTAACACCTAATCATCTTCCTTTGCACATTAATTTTTTAATGAGAAGCCGTTTTTTTATCTATGTACATGATTGAATGCCTTCCAACTTGATTTTAGATGATAACTGATATGAACAAAACAATTGTTAAACCATGTCAATAAAATGAAATAACAAATTTAAACATTAATACATTAAAAGTAAGCGCTTACAATAAACTACAGCAATATGTAAATGTTTAAGTGAACCTTACAAGGAACACTCACGTAAATCTTTCATGTAAATGGTTCGGAATTGTCAAACTTGGCTTAGCACTTTAAAAAAATATATTATTTGTTCATTCCTTATTTTATTACAGTTTACACTAATATGTACATTCACTTCATCCACATTGTACTGATGGCATGTCTGTTGTATTTCACTTTTCTCTGCATGATACAGGCTTTTCTCAAGTTTATAACAGTTTGGTGGAAGATGGATCATGTTGTTACAGTACAAATTCCTGGCGACGAGTACGTTTTTCGGCAAAACGGGTAATGACCTGCTGAGGATCAATTTAAATATTCCGATGGACATGAAGTAGTGCCAATCCTGTCAGTCGCTGTTGGCCCATTCTTGATCGTATCCAGGTTTTTAGACGCCGTAGAGCTGAAAATGAGCATTCTGCTGTAGCTACACTCACTAGCAATGTCAGGAGAATACGAATAAATCTATGAGTTAAAGGGAAAATATCCCAATCACACTCCTGAAGCAGTTGATATATTCTCCCATCGCTATCATCATCTTCTTTCGGCAGTTCTCTTGTTTCCCATAATAATAATTCTGCTTTAAGCAGACGCTCAAAAAACAGGACATGATAAATGAAACAAATAATTGTATCCTACAGCAAGTGCATGAATCATTTAGTTTTTTTCCCTCTCATTGATTACCCTTTTTGTTCCATTTGATTGAATGACAAAAACAAGCTTGTACAAGTCCATTGTGTCGGCTGGGAAACGAGAATGGAGGTCCTCCAAGACATTGTCTAAAAGAGGAATAAACACCCAAATTCTATAGAAATCCTCTGGTAATGTTGTTTTTATATTACGGCGATGAACCTGGCGTTCACTAGTTCTGGAATTTTTATTGAAATGCCTAGAGAGTCGCATAGTTCTGTTGCTTCGTTGGCAGAGTTCCTTTTCCCTGTTAAGATATTGTGTGGTTCAGCATATTTGCAGCATCTTTCAAATGAATCGATTTTTTTCTACAGCAGCCTACTCAAGCTTAATGTAGTTTCCAGTATAATGCTGAGAGTTGTTATTGTGATGAAAAATTCCTCGGTGTTGATTGTAGCAAGAATACATCTAGCTTTGGCAGATGTTTGAATTTCCGACCACTGCGAAATTCTGTGCAAACATTGAATGATCTTGGGGAACCCCTCTCGAAATCGCAGCACTGCTTCATGGCGAAATTAATACAAAAACCTCACAATACTAGAAAAAGTAACTTATCCAGGTGTTTTTTTTTTTTTTTTTTTTTTTTTTGAAAAATATGGCAACACATAGCAATGTAAAAAAACAGGTTTTAGCCATTTTGAGGTGCCCCAAAACCATGTTTCTAAGCACGATGTCTTGAAAACAAAAATTAAGAAACATAGCTTGAAGTGTGTGTTATTTTGCAGATAAATATATCGAACGCAAGTTTAATAGTTTCACATTTTAAACACTTTCTCCTAACACGTGGCAACACAGATAATGTGTCAAGTGTATAGGGCTATTTAGATTGCTTACAGTGGAAAGTTTGGTAACTTGGTAGTTTTGGCCTTGAGGGGGGGAGGCGATCACCTCCGTCCCCCGTCCCCCCGGTGGAACCGACCCTGTTTCCGCCCAAAATGAACGTAAAAAAAACCACCTTTAAAACTGTAACAGAATAAAACAATGAAAGATGGGGAAAATAGACAAAAACCCAAAAGGGGAAACTTAAAGCTACATAACGAACACTATAATTCATGAAATTCAATAAAACACACAAACGAAAAAACTGGGAAAAGGAAAGAAGGAGAAATTTTTAGATCCGGATTCCAAATCCGGGACGGTTCCGTGCTGCGATTGGCCAGAAAGAACCGGCCAATCACTGTGGTCCAGGTTATCCCGTCGTCTTTATATCTTCCGGTATTCGTAGTGTAAACTCTAGATTTTATAATTATGAAATTCTGTCGTGCTGTCTGAATATTACAAAACTTCGAAGACTGCAAGACAGCGCTCGTCGTTATACATCCTTTAATAAGGGACCTATTAATTAGAATATATTTAATTTTCTTTCTACTCAGTTCTCCTTACTTGGTGAAGTATTCCTTAAGGAACCTGGCGCCTGGTAATTTTTAAACGCCCCAAAGTTACATATGACCGTTAGGAAGCATTGACACGCCGATGGAAAACAGCATAAACAAGCTTCGCTCGTGTTCTGTTTCTTCAGTTTTTTAAGCGAAGAATATGAGGTTTTAATACAGCAAATCTGTTCAGAAGAGATACAGCATTGTTGCTATAGTTTAAAACACAATTTTACAGGAAAAGTATTCATGGCAAATAAAGGCTGCAGGCTACATACAGCGATTTGTTCTGACCTTGATACCTTTAAACGACTACATTTTTGTTTGAATAAACAAATTTATAGATTGGCGATTGCAATTTTTATTTCTGGTTTGAAGAAATATATTTACGTTAAAATATGCAAACAGATTTTATTAAATCTTGTAATAAACACAACTACTTAGAACCAGATCCACATGAAAACTAGGCAGGCCCCTTAATGGATAGACCGTTACATCATACCCCCTCTTAGCGGGCATTCAAGTTATCAAGACAGTCAGACAGACAGGTGATGCTTTCGTTATTTTATAGGCTAGAAGCCCTTGCGCTGGGTCATAACAAACGGCTTGTGGACACGTAGACTTGACGGTGTGTTCACGTTCCACCCTGTCACGTCATCACAAGATCCCGCATCTCTCAATATGCTGGTCGACATCATGATGGAAGCAGGTGAGGTGGGGTCCCGCACATGTTTCCCCTCCCTTTCCCGACAACCGTGACGCCAGTACAACCAGCACAAGCGGAAGAAGAAAGATGCGCCTATAAAGAGACAAGTTGTTCGTATAAGAGATAAGCGATTTTCCACTCAAAACTCCGTAAGCCATCACCATGACATCTGGCGCGGGACAAATCCACGTAAGTCAACGCACGCATGCTCCTAAATAGCCTAATGGCTAAAGCCTAAACCAGGATACCTGCAGAAAGTCCAGCCCCCTGCGAAAGAGGAGGTACAAATGGCAGGACTCCGTTAGGGAGCAGGGATGCAAGCGGCGCATTTCTCTGCCAGTAACAAAGCCTGATTACTAATAACAGCAACCAGGAATAAATATCAGGCTCAGCCTACTCTAACCTCCTCCAGCTGTAACATCTTGACGGATGCAACAGAGGGGGAGGGAAGGTAAAAGCCCGATGGCCATGCGCAACATTTCCATAATCACCCATGAAACCACACATCACATCCACTCATTTCACCATGTTCATCAAATAATCCAAGGTAAGTGCAGAGGTCTGACTTAGACCCAAGCGCTCTGATCTGCAAAACCATTTTAAGTAACCTGGTAGGGGAGCATGCCCCCTCACTTATAAGCGATAAGCTCAGGAGTAGTAGGGGCGTCCCGGTTCTATTTCACATGGGATTAATTGGGATTAATTGATGGATTATCGATTTGATTGGATTAATCTTAATACAATCAAATTTTTAATCAAAAATTTAAATGAAAAGGTTAATTTTTAAGCAGATCACTTTTTCCTAATTTTTTTTTTTGGATGGGGGTAGCATGAGCTCTGTCCGATGTTGACAGTGCGGTGTCCTACAGGCAAGTGACCAGAGTGGTGGGTGGTAATGTCTTATATAGGTGTAGAGTTGAGTGCAAGAGTGGGATAAAACTAATTTTTTTATAATTTTTCTAAAATTGGGGTGTTTTGAGGGATGTTAATTGTAGATAGGCGATTTTAAAGAATATATTTTACACACAAGAGAATTTCAGAGTGTTTAAATGATTTTTAAGCATTGCCTAAGAGTAAATGTTATGTTTTCTGGGTGGATATTGCTCGTAGATAAGCGACTTTGAAAGATGCGATTTACATGTTAAACGATATGTTTTCGGAATGCAATTAAATGTTAGAGAATTTCAGAGTGTTCTACGAATGAATAAATCACACACATCGAATCGGAACTTTTCAAACGACTACATGAATAAGAAGTGGTATTACATGAGTCTTAAACCTAATGGGAGTCTCGAGTTTAGAAATATAATTTGCATGAGAGAGAAATTTAACTACATGAATAACATCTGATGTCGACAGGTGCAAACTCACTAAACAAAATCCAGCTAGTCAGTATGAATAAAGATTTCAAAAGTGGAATTTAAATTTTAAACAGACACAATAGCATAATAGAAATACATGTACACTACTTAATACCTCTCGCACATACCTCGAGTATTTTTAAAAACACACCCATTTGATGTGGAGTCCAGCATAGCAATTACATTGCCTTATAAGATGTGTGTGTGGAGAGCCTGATTATATACATGTAGCGAAGCAGATAGACAAATGAGTTGAAATTTAACAGAAAAACTCTGCATTCGTCCTACAACAGACAACAGAAGCAATATTTTTTTAACTAAAGTTTCACTATTTTCAGAATAAATCACAAATTTACACAAATTATTTCCGTCGAAGCATAGGGACACTCAGATGATGTGAAGATGTACTTAAGGCCAAAAAGCGTAATCTTGCAACACTTTATAGACACATACTACACATTTCTGTTAAATCTTTGAAATTCACATCACTTGGTAACAAAAACTTTGAGTTGTTAACACAAACAGTATTTTCGTCTTTTGAACACAGAAATCAATTACTTATCACAAACACAGTATACCGATCCAGAAAAAATAAGTTAACACACAAAAATGTACATTTTCCCAAGAAAATACTACATAAATCGTGGCTATCACAACAGATGAAGGTAGGCGCGATGCTCGCTGGTGCAGTAACCTCCTATTGTATGCTCATCGGCCACCAAGTGTGTAGAGGTGCAGCGTTTATGAAAAAGCTGATGAAATGCACGTCCATCTCCTCCAAGTGTACATGAGCGAGTGAATATTATTTCCGAGTGTGATAGGTGAGGTCACATCACTTCCTGCACCCCCTCCATGCCCCTCACTAGTGCATGCTGTCCCGAACTGGCCACAATCGTCAAATGTTTTCAGTACTAAGGCAAGATAGCTACAACTGCCTACTTGCATGCACATCGGGGGCAGGCGCTCCCTCCTGCCCTACCCTACACCCCTCAGAACCAGCCTGACTCCGCAATGCGAGCCACCCATAACACCCCTCCTCGGCACAGTCCTGGAGTCCAGTCACCCGTCTGTCCTCGATCCTCAATTGTCACAACTGATTCAAGATGGTGTCATCTGCCTACTATCACTCCAATCGGGTCCTGCTCGCTCATAGCCACCCCTCCCACCCGACCCTGCATTCCTCAGAACCTACCAGAGTCCAGAGGTTATTGACCCTGTCCAAACACCCCTGCACCTCCCACCCTCGTTTTCAGAGCTACTCGGACACCACAATGACAACCACCCCATCCTCTCCAAGCTGTGTCCAGAGGGACGGGTCCCTACCACCCCCACTCTTGAAGGTGACTTTTTCTGATGAACTCTGCTATCGATCGAGCCTGGAGCTCGCAAAAATCAGTTTATGCACACCAGATTCAGCCCTGGGAATGCTTTTTCATATTTTTTTAGTGATTTGGCATACCTGCAATACCTGTTTCAAGACAAAATGTCCTTCTCACTATAGTATTCAGATCAAGTTTTCTAGTGGTGGTTCCCCTGCTTCACGGCACCGACCCTCTAAATGCATGCCCCAAGAGATTTCGCCCGACATGCTGTCACTTCAAACTTACACAACAGGTTGAGTATATGAACAGTGAAAAAAATATAACAAGTCTCTGAAATCAAGTTTCCAATATAAGTCCGAGATTTAACATTCCAACAACAAGTGTACATTTAAATCAAGCAAACCATTATTTGTAAAATCACACAAGACATTTCATTTACTCATTAAAACAGTATTCAAACAAGATATATTTTATTCTCTCATTAAGTAAGGTTTTCTACAATTACTCACTCATTAAGGAATGTTTTTACTACCAATTCAACATATAGGAGAGAAAAAGAATATATTGCGAGAGATTTAGACTGCTCTTAACATCAATGTTTTGAGAGCCGATGAGCGGTTATGCACCGAGTCGTGCATGAGAACGTGAGACTAGGGGAAATGAGAGAGATAGAGAGAAAGATCTCCTATAAAAACCCCTGTATCAAAGGCAATGTCTAACATAGCATCCACACATTGCAAAATAATTTATTTTTATGATGTGACCCTCCCGGGGAAGGCGAGCATGCTAACCAATGTATTCCCTTTCTTTACATCGAACCAAGAACAATCCAACAGGAAAAAATGTATTTCATGTACCTAAGACAAAATGTATATATTTGAATTTACTTAATATTTTAAAAGATTCTGACGTATGTTTAATGAAACACACTGAATACAGGTGGAAATCATGTTTCTCAGAGTTTAAAAATAGCGATTCCAACATTATTCTTAATTTTTTCTAATGGGAAAATATGTTGGTATTATTAATAACTTGAGTTGAATTTTATTTAAAAACTAGTTTAAATTATTATGTTTATCTTCTTCTCTAGACATCATCAGGTTGTATCTTGAACAGGAACTCTTGTAATTCATGTGCTTGTATGTAAAATGAAGTTTTTTTTAATGTTGCTGGACTGTGTTCAGTGTAGACATAGATTGAAGGCAAGGAGAGACAGAGGTTTTTGCTACCTACCTCTGTGAAAGTATGTGGGGCTTTGCTTTCAATAGATTCCCCTGGGATGTCACAAAAGTTGGCCAGCAGACTGTCATATGCTACTCCAAATTTCAAGTTGAATAGCTGGAGTGGACAAAGGTCCTCTCAAGGTACTAACCTGTTGCCTCATTCCTTTGCAAAACTTTATTAATTCATCCAGCTATGTTTGATTTTCTCCATTTTTTTGTAATTTCCCCTCAGCCCTTCAAAGTCTATGCAAGTTTTGTTAGTTAAGAAAAGTACATTTTCTTCTTCGTGAAAGTAAGCAAAAGTTAATAAATTTAAATGCAAATCATCAGCTTACCAGTAGTGAAAGGGATCTACTCATAGATTTGTTTTCTCATTTTATATAAGATATTATTGGAAAAAATTTGTGACATAGGGTACTAAAAAAATGTATAATAACTCACACTATTTGTTTTTAACTTGAAAGAAAATGTTTTATTTAAAAAAATTCATAATTACTTTCAAGACAGAATAAATTATACAGCTTGGTATTAAAAACACTACAGCACAACTTTAAATGAAATACAATCATTTTTTACCATTGTCTTTTGAAAAACATCACAACTTAAAATCACTACTTCATGGTAAATCACAGCTTTAAATTAAATACAAGCATTTTTTTTAGCTCTAACTTCTTACAAACGTTAAACACTGAAATTGTTAATGTATATAACATCACACATTATGAAAAAAAAATTTTTTTTCATCATGTTAACATTTACATGTATAAGCCAAACAGACTTTTTAAACATAAAAAACTCCCCTGTTCACCATTACGATGTCAACAGGTGTTAAGAGTGAAAAAAGTTTACATCATTATATGACTGAAATAATAACAATAAAGTTTCTTAATAAACTTTCCATCATGAATGAGTTTTTTTTTTAATCGATACACCCGAAAGATTTTCCTTTAAAAATCGTTAAAACTGAATGAATTTTCATGAAAATCATTACACCTGAATGAAATTTCTATTAAACAGAATGATTAGTTATTAAATTGTCAAACATTAAAATGAATTTCTTGGAACTTTTAAATAAAATCGTTACAACTGAATGATCTACCTTAAAAAATCATTAGACCTGAATGAAATTCATTTAAAATCATTACAAATCAATGAATTTTCTTTATAAATCATTAGAACTTTATATTTGCAATCATTAAACTGTAAAAACTTTTCACCCTATTACAAGTCAAATTATTATAATATGAAAATAATGAAAAAATTTGTGAAATCATACCGTAGAAAGAATCATTCATCACTGAAAATGTAAATATTCAACACAATTTACGTCTAAGGTTACAGCCTAAGATTAATTTACGATTCTTAACTGGAATAACAACTACTGGTGAAGTAGGTAAGGAGATTGGGTTATAAATTATTTTTTGCGGCGATGCAATGAATATAGGTGGAGGTGTAGAAATTAATTTATCTTGCGGTATTTCAGTTGACAATATTTCTATAGATGTCTGACTTGGAGCAGGTGATACAACAAAATTAGAATTTTAAAATTCGTCTAATTCCTGCAACAAATTATTAATGGTAAATACGGCTTTCGGAGAGACGTTTAGAGAGGGAGATGTTAAATCTAACGGTTTAAAATAGGAGTAAACCTTGGGTGCTGGCAGTTGTTGCTAACCTGTTTTTCTCCTTCGTAAGTCTAAAGTGCCAAATACTGTAGACATAGGGATTGTGGTGGACGGTGCTGCAAACTTGAAGGATGTGGATGAAGTAGCTGATGGTGCTGTGGACACACTCGTATATGGTGATAATGATGCCAACACTGGTTGCAATGTGAAGGTAAACTTCTCTTCTTCTAAATGAGTTAAGAAACCATTTACTAAATCATCCGACATGTTGATTAGTCTGTTGAAGTACTCCCAATAAAAATCATCAAGCTCTTTGTTAAAATCTTGTGTAAATAAACGAAGAAAGTAGTCTTCATACGACGGCGACATCGCAAAGCGAAACGAACTGACAAACAACTGGAAAAAGTGGAAGGGGCCTAGAGGTTGAAGCCCTATTTATAAAAATTTCAAATTCCCATGTCACACCTTCGAGAAGCCTGATTTCTCCCCTCCAACCTAAAGTCAGAAGTTCAAACACATTCCCCTCTCTTCCTGCACCCCTGACTTTCAAATACCTTCAAACCAGCACCCCCAACCTCGGAGATAATAGTCTCTGCTAAGTTTCTTGCTCTAAGAAATGAATAACATTTATTTATCACTAAAATAACTTCTAAATCATAACAAATTAATAAAGTGTAATTGAAAACGACTGGAAATGTAATAGAGATCAAAATATACAATTTATGGGGAGAACAGAAAGTAATATTATCCACAAAAAAACCTGTTATAATCCCTTTTAACCTTATCTTAGATTACTTTAATCTTTCAAAGGATTTTTTTCTTATTTGCAATAGTTCCTGTTTTACTTAATTTGTATATTGAGAATCATAATTATGTTGAACATATACAAATATTTTTTCGTTAATGTATCCGAACATGTTTCCAATTTCGTTAAAATCAATTTTATAAGATATTTCGATCGATTTTTTCTTTTGATACAGGTTAATATGGGGGAGTAAAAACTTGTTTTCATAAATATTTGTCATTTTTATATAAATATTTTTTTTTATTTCTGGTTATTTTCCTGCATAATGGAGTTTGCAAAGTGACTATTAATTTTTCATCAAGTAAAGGATAAAATGTTTTTGCTCGAGAGATTTTAAACAGCAAGGAAGACATTTTGACCTTGTTAGTCTGGATGGTTGAAAAATTGTTGACCTGAAATGCCCTCCCCTCCAGGGACGGGGATGTCCTTGGTCGCTTCCTTTGTGAAAAGCTAGGCGCCGGGGTTGTCTCCAGGTATAAAAAAACCAGATTGCATTCTGTGGGAGTTTGTTACTGCCAACCTCTGAAATCTCAGTTTCTGTAGTTGGTAGTATTGGGAAAAATGTTGAAAGAATTGTCACAATGCTAAGATCTTAGATCTCTGAACGTCATTTTTTTTTTTAGACATTACCGAATTTCGAAGTGAGTATAAATTACAAAATTAATAATTTGATTAAATTTTAAACATCTATAAATTTCAACATATCTACCTTTTTCACATACATGAACGAATTTATACTAGTTTAATGAAAAGTGATTCATTCTTTATTACTTTTATGTTTATATGATTACAATCATACCTAACCAAGACTCGAACCCAGCTTATATCAACCAAGCCTTATGCGGGATGGTATATTATATTGCTAGTTATGTAAAAGCGGTTAGACTGCTCACTTCCAGAACTTCCCCTCTCTGTGAAGAAAATATTTTTCTTACTAAAACAAGTTCACTTTTAAAAAAGGAATAGGGTAGATAAATTTTAAGAAATGGATTAATTTTACATCATATTTATTTACAAAATATATACAAACACAGAATGATCCAAAATTTATGTACAACATTTTAACACTGAAACAACATTAAAGGAAGTAGATAAATTTTGCTCCAAACATATACAAATTACCCATACTTTTTCAACACAATCAAGTACAAGACATCCTAAAACACTATAAAGTAGAATTTTCTCCAAACATTTCCATGCTAAACAAATACAAGCTGTTAAAAAAAAAATTGCTAAAACTTTTTCGTTACGAAACTTAGTCTAAATGGTTTGCTCCGATGTGCTAATAACTTGATAATATTCACTTTACTTTTTGATTTCTGTATACATGAGCATGTGATTTCATTGTCTTGATGATTCATCTTCACAAACTAGTGGATTATATACAAGCAAATGCTTTTGATAGTAAATTGCACTCATCCTTAATAACGTCATATGACTCAACTAATATCCACATGTGATTCGGGAGGAGAATCATCAGAGTATGTTTCACCCCAGTCAGTCCTCTTTGCCCAAGTTAACATTAATTTTGAGTTTTCCTCTGCAGAGAAAAATGTTGAAATAGAGCCATATGTTTTACATAATTGTTTGAACGAAGGGCAATTATATTCTTTTTGAATATCTATTACTTTCCCACTATATACACTTTCGAAAAAATGTTTTTGCTGAACTCCCCCTACATTTATTTCATAATTATTTAGGTAATGTTTGTAAATATTTACAATGTTCTCATACTCTATAGACCCACTCTCCCATTTTAAACTATGGTGATGGTTTCTTGTATTTAGGAGTTAGATACTTCCAGTCAAATGGTGATTTGAAGCTGAATACAGCTGTTTGTTCTTCCACATCAGTTAACTAATTCTTTAATGATACACTTTTTTCTGCAGACTGAGATCCTTGTACATTGCAAAATATCTCATCCCAGCCGTGGTTCATCGCTTACTGACTCAATTCATTATTTTCACCAGCTTATATCTTGCATTGTAACTCGCTAATCTGTTGTGAATTATAAGAGCATAAGCTTGAGTATTTGCTGGAAATGGTGCATTTGCTCAATTTATGAATCAATCATGCCATTGGCAATTCTGTCGTCTTGCTTGCTGACACTAAACACAAATAACGTTCGTCAAGTTTTAAATGATTCGGGTTCTAGGATCAGTGAACTGATTTTGTTATAATATGTTTCCTGAAACTTTGTATATGTATCATATGAAATAAGGATTCCTCATTGGCAAAGTTCATATTTAAATCCACATAGGGGTAAGCTTGACTGCTTATATAAAGTTTAATATTTTTCATATCACAATTATCGAATACTGATCGATCTGCTTTTAAACTGTTTTGTCGATTTATTTGAAAACAAATGACAACATCTCTATTTTTCCGACAGAAAACTTGATTTCCATTCCAAATGACTTTTTGCGATGTTGGCAGTGTTGCAAAAACCTCTAAAGCCCACGATCTGAATGCAGTGTCTAAATTCTACCCTTTTTCGATAACTTTTAAAAAATTTACACGTTCACGGGTGTTAATTTCAAATTGCAGCATTAACCATTCCACACTGCTTAATTCAAATGTTACACCTTCCTCATTATTAGCTGTATCATATATAGCATTTAAATGCATATTGCCGAATATAATAAATACTTTGTTTTAGCATTTAATTTGACGTGTTTGTAGTCTGCAGTAAAGTCGAAAACCATACTTAATGGTATAACAACTTCATATTTTCCACCTGGGTTTATTTGTAATGAGTAATCACTAGCATTGTTCCACCCAGCCATAAGCCCTGTATAAATATCGTTTACAGTTCCTGAGAGATAGTTCTTTATCATGGAAGTAATTCCAACATCTCGAGTTTGATCGATTTCCACTCCATTTAGCAGATATGCAATTCTGTCGACTAAATTAAGTATTCCTTTTCTTAATATTTTTGTAGTTGCTGGATTACTTGCATCGTCTGTCTTTTTAATTGTTCCTTTAAACCTTAGACTTGATTTCGATGGTAACAGATAAATATAATGATTTTGTATTGAAGTCCTTATTTCTGAAGGAAATGTATATGGACCTGCTCGGAATGTTTCATACACACATATTTCTGTATTGGTGATTGCATTTTCATAGCTGATAGGTTCTTCAACATAAAGTATGTCTTCCATTTCTCTTAGCAGTATATCCTAATTCTTTTAAATACAATTCATTTCCTCGTGTTAACTTCACGGGTATCTTATTTGAAATGATCATTTTATGTGGGCGTTTACATCTTTTTCTACTTCCTGTCTTCGGAATATGTTCCATACTCATATATTTCTTAAAAGAACTGCCTACTTTACATCTAAATATACTATTGTAAACAACGCCCACTATAATTGTAATGCGCAATGAAATGCAGGTGTTCATATAACTTTTTTTTAAATGTAAATGAACGGTAATTTCTCTGTTTTTAAAATTAATAAGTTTACCATCTTCATCGACAATTGTAACAACTATTTTATCTATGTGATTCACTATTACTGGAAGATATATCAATATATTAGGTTTATCAATTGTTTTATATCCTGAAGCTACAGCACACATGAATTCATGTGTTGTATTTGTCGGTTTTCCATTCAAATTTGAACCACCTACAATATTAACATTTATAGTACTAATATTTACCAACAATTCATTAACATGTTTTGAAGATTCGTGTAATTGATTAGCTGAATATAGTCTCCATTCATAACCCAACATATTTGCAATTGAATTGTCTCCTGCTAAATCGATATCGACATTACTATACATTGCAATAGTTAACATATTTGTATTTCCATGTAATCGAAAATGTACATCTTCAGGTAATACTGCTTTAATAAATGTCTCAAGGACAACCAACCCATAAGATCCTACCAGTAACACAATATTGTATGTTTTTCACCAATATTAGCTGTAAATAATTGGTTATGCATATCAATGTTTGGTATGCTGTTGTAAGTAACGAATTTGATTAGACTTATTTGCCATTCTCCATTTAACTCTAACACAGGGAAATATACTGCATGCAATTGCGACGAATTTCCATTTAATATCAATGTAAATTACATATTACTAATATATTTTACTATTACAATTACCTGTATGCCATATTTATAGCCAAAAAAAATATTAACATAAATGTCCACAATTGATTATATTTGGTAATTGTTCAATTTTGTAATTGTATCCTAATTGTTTTTTAAAAATAATAATGTATTTTAATTGGATGATGTAAATCGCCAAAACTGCAGTAATACAATGATTGGTTTATGTTTCTAATTAATGCAATGCAATGTGTTCCTTCATTTTGTTTCGAATCTAAATTAACAATCATACATTCACAATGATTTGGCTTCTTTGGTAAATCATCTCTCACATACTCACTTCGGAAATAGGGAATATCCAGTATCTTTACAGATATATTAATATATTTGTTTGTTAATGCATGTTTTGGAAGACTATATAAAACTTTCTGCATTTTTTTGTCCATGTTTGGAATCATCCTTTCAAAATTTATAGTGTTTCAAATACATTCCTTTACCTTTTGATTCAACTGCTATACTAATTGCCGAAACCCTTCCGAGGATTGATCCAAGAGCTGTTAATGCTGGAAATAGGAATGGAATGATTCCTCCTTTCTTTGTTTTTCGCTTGGTTTTGCATTTTAAGCCCATGCCTCTCTTCACCTTCGAGCGCATAAATGTATGAACAACCCAAGCACCTAGCTGTTCACCTGTAGATGTAGACATATTCTTCCTTATATTAGCTGCTTTAACGGCTAGAATGGTATCTGCTATATGTCTTTCTTTCAAATTGTGTGTTCGATCATAAAATATATCATGTTCTTTACAAGCATTATTTAAAGTGTGTATTCCTTGATCGTTCGGCGTCATACGTTTTGCAAGTTTAGTACCTGGTCCGCAATAATTGTATTTTGGCAAATGTAATTCAAATGGTAATTTATTTATCAACGTATTCAATACAATGCATCCTTTTTTTATATGTTTAGTACGAGGCATTATTTCAACTGAATGGTAGTTTTACATTAGTACATTCCGTAATACTGTGTAATTGTGTAGAAATGAAGGTTATAAAACAAAATGTACCTCTCCAGGTAATTGTAAATACAAAAGAAAACGTAATTGAACAGAAACATGGTATTATTTTACTGTCACATATACGTTGTATAATAAGCAGCCCTTCTTCATGTGGGAAAACTTGTGTTATTATGTCATTGTTGGAACATCCGAATGGACTTGAATTTGAAAATGTATATGTGTTTTCTAAAACAATACAACAAAAGAAATATCAATGGTTAGCGATAATTTAATCATTAATTGAAGGAATGCGATGTTCCCTTTTACATACAAAGAAGATATAGTGCCTCAGAATGAATCATTACCTAATTCCATATTTATTTTTGACGATGTATGGTGTGAGCCGTAGGGTGAAATACAGCAATACTTTAGTTTTGGACGGCATCAAACATTGATTATTTTTATCTATTGCAAAATTATGCATGTATACCGAAACATAATTTACATGATAATGCAAATATGGTAATTATGTTTAATATGGATAATATGAATCTGCAACATATTTACAATGACCATTTTTTAAGCAATATGACATTTACAAAGCTTAAAAATAAGTGTTATTACTGTTGGAAAGAAAAATACATTTTTTGTGATTATACCAACACTTCCCCTATATAAAGGCAGATACAGGTCTGGTTTTAACCGTTTTTACTTCTGGGCAAAGAACAATGAGCATTTCAAAGTTTGGACATAGCGGAATAAAATGCAATCATTTTAATAGCTGCTTAACCAGAAATCGCGATGGGAATTGTGATTTGAATGGACGTATATTATGTAACATGGGTATGGCTGTGAAAGATAGTGATGTGATGCGGTAAATAAATATTAAGTGGAAGACAAACACTATTATGCTAAACATATTTAAATTGCAATCAAACGATATACAAGAGAAATTAATAAAGTTAGTTGATTTAAATGATAATGTTTATAACAACACAAATGTAATTGCAAACATTTTAACCAATATTGGTAATGATTTGCAGAGTAATGAATTTAGAATAGAAGAATGTTCAAATGGTTTTATTAAAGATTTAAATGATATGGCAAAAATTATTTTTACAAAACAACTTGCAAAAATGCAAGATAATTTAAGAGATGTAATTAATGAAGTGGTAAGCACTACTATTACAAAACTACTTGAAACACAAATATAACAAATAATGCAATATATAAGTGATGAAGTGATTAATAAGAATTTTTATTTACTTATGCAAACAGATCTGAGAAAACAAAATAATGATTTGGGAACACAAATCAATTATTTTATTAATGATTTGAAAGCTAAAACTTTAACAAAATTAGATGTTGTTTTAAGTAAAATCGATAAGATTGAAAAAGCAGAAAGTAATCGATCTACTACAACAGTCAGAAAAGCAACAACTTTATTCATATATAAATAGATTGAACTTAATGTATCTTAATCAAACATGTCTGCCTCAGTTTCGGATGTACATAACATTATATCTGCTGTGAAAGAGAAGTATTTGCAAGCCAAATGAGCTTGTATGGAACAGGATGTTTTAAATGAAGAAATATTTAAACCTGTTATGACTAGAATGGACACATTACATTCTGTGTCGAATAAACATAAAGAAGCAGCTTTGGAAATTAAAATGGAAAATGAAGCTTTAAAAGAAAAACCAATACCTTTCTCAATTGACACAATGTTAATAAGCTTTAAAACTATCTAGGTCTATGCGCGGTACGATCTTTGGTGTTTATCGACATGAAAACAGTTGGTTCCTGGGAGATTTGGGAATTACATATTTTCCTGAGAATAAAATCAAAATAGGTGATTATGTAACTGATATCAGTGAAGGATTATTAGAATTACTGTTTTAAAACTTTCTAAATGGATATTCTGACACCGATTTGCAGAAATATAAAGAACTTATTCGTCGAACGAATGTTGATATTCGTTCAGGAGATGAAACCATCCGAAAATACATTTAATAGGAGATATAATTGGAAGTGGAATATATAAAGATAAAACTAACTACCGTGTTTCATCTGTATATTGGAACAATCCTAATGAATTGGTCGATAAATTAAAACTTCTGATTGCTTCGAGATAATCTGGGAATAATTCACATGCAAATGTAATTGTTTCCATTATTGAAGAGTTAACAGAAGAAGGTTATATTACAAATTAAGTTTAGTAAAATTGCTTAAGAGCTTCATGCACCTGCAAGGAGAAGGTATCCTAGAAGAAGAGTTATAACTCAATGATCTTTTTCAAGCCAAATTGTGTGAAATTACATAACTTTCAATATTCAATAAGGGATTCAAGTATATTTTAACCGCAGTAGATGTTTATTCGAAATATGCTTGGAGTATACCTTTGAAAAACAAAATTGGGAAACAGGTCACTAATTCAATGAAGGTAGTTTTGAATGAGAGAAAGACCAATTCATTACAAACTGACACAGGAACTGACATTTTTTCTACACCTTTCTGGAAATTAATGACTGTATATGGTATTAATCACTACACTATGTATTCGAAACTTAAAGTTAGTGTTGTGGAACATTATAACAAATCGATTAGGCAGTTTATATATAAACATTTCACATCGAAGGGGACTTACAAATGGGTTGATGTTTTGCCTGAAATTGTTAAATTTTATAAATGCAGATATAATAGAACCATCAGGATGGTTCCATAAGAAGTTACGGATAATTGTTTAATGAAAACTATTTATAATAAAGTTTAAGTCATCGATGAAAGAAAACCAAAGTTCAAAATTGGGGAATTTATACGTATCTCGAAGCAGAAAGGGATCTTTGACAAAAAATTTATGGTGAATTGGTCTTTTGAATTATTTAAAATTATTTCAATTAGGCAAACACATCCCAGAATGTATTATATAGAAACATATGATGGAGAACCAATAGAAGGTGGATTCTAAAAACATGAACTGCAATAAGCCAGTTCTCCAAATGAATATTTGTTTGGTAAAATCATTAAAAGGAAGAAGGATATGTCCCTGGTTCGATTAAAAGGATTCTCAAAAGCACACGACTCCTGGGTTAACACCCTAGACATTAAAAGATTATAATACAATATTTGTAAATTGTTTTTATACTAAATAAAAGATTTTTAATTATATGTATGTGTTATTTGAAGTAATACACCTCTGGATTGGGATTGGCTCTATAATTTATTGTGTAATCAATCCCTTTTTACTGGGTTATCGTTTCACTGGATTAGCATTTGAGCAATAACCCTTGTCATTAAATCCTTTTAATTCTGATGTTATTCACATTTAGGTAATAATTGACTGTGTTTGGTATACATTGTAATTCAGTGTGATTGGGTGGTAATCCATTACAAAAGATTTCTTTTAAATGCGATGTATTTGATTGATTTTATGTTACATTTCTTGGAATCGGGATAAAATCTCTTGGAATTTTACAGCTTAAAGAATTTTAAGACATGATTTGTTTAATATGTTATAATTTCCTGGAATTCAAATTTTTTTTTCTGAATTTTTCAAGTTAATGGTTTTTTCGGATGTGATTCCATTTTAAAGTTATTTAGAATGTATTTTTAGTGCGATATATTTCTTGGAATTTGGATATTGTTTCCCAGAATTAGATTTCTATAGTATTTCATTTTATTTATTTAATTGTGATGTAATTCATCGTTAGTTTATTAGAATACTTTTCTGGGTTACATAACTGTTTATACTATATTATACATATTTGCTTGTATCGATACAGTTCTTGGAAATTGGTTCGTTTTAAGAGAGCAAACTAATATTCCCCATGCTAAAAAACTTTTTGATAGTGTAAAACTACTAATAACTTTTTGATGGTGTGTCCTAGGATGTAATTTTTTGATGGCGTAGAAATTTGATGGTGTAGAAATTCATAAATTTATACAGTGTCGAGTAATTCACGTTATTTTAAAATTTAAAGTTTTTTCCCTCACAAAAGTAATGTTCATAGTGGTCTTAAACCACTCGCTTTTTACAAAATCCAAATCTTTGCGCTGGGAAAAATAGGCGAGGCGAGACAAGTCCCAAAGTGTTTTTTTGTGTCCGTGAGCTGCAGCCAGGGCAACACGCATTGTGGAGTGAAATTTGGTGGTTAGGTGGGTGGTAGAATGACAGGGGAAGTTCTCCCTCCTATTCCTATTGTATAGGCGGCAGCGGCGAGCATCAGATTCTGCGTGAAGGAAAGTTGTCGAGAGGATGGAAGCAGGCGGGTATCGATAGTGACACACGACATGGGCTGCAGCATCTTTTTGAATCATTCCATCCCCGACAGCCCGCACGTAGCCTGGTCTGGCCCTGCGCTTCTTGCCTCATTTCCCTTCATTACCTCTCGAGATCTAAATTTTGCCTGCTCCCACATACACTCGATTCTCAGCTATCTGTTAGCTAGTACTGTACACGAGGTTTTAAAATGACTTGTACCCATATCTTTTGTAAAAAATATGTCGTTGTAGTCGACTTCCTTCTCCAAATAAATTTGGAACTGATTTTTACTCAACATAGAATAATAAACTGTAGCAAGATTATTTTTTCCTATATGACAGTATAGTCTAATTTTTAGAGTCACAGAGAAGTATACATGTGAAATATGTACCTTTGTCTGCTAGACGAATAAATATATGCTGGATTGAAACTAAGACAAATTTTCCAATATGATGGTTTAACGCATGTTTTCAATGGTTGAAAATAAAGTTTAACTGGAATATTTGCTTACAACATAATAGTTAAAACTTGAATAAAAATATGTGTTTGAAAACCAGAGCTCTCTCAATTTTAAAAATCTTAGCAAGTCAAAATGATGTCTTATAGCTGTATTGATATGAAAATTCACCAGTGAATAGTTAAAAGTTGTTAGAAAATGGAATAAAGTTTGCTGGAAAAGTTATAAACTTTATGCCTTGTAAGTTTACAGGATTAAACTTAAATTTTTACTAAAAAACTGTTTATTTTTGAAATTGAATTTATTGTGTTAAAAAAACATTTGGAACATACTTCTTAGTGATGAGGACAAATTAAGTTTTATCGATGGAAATGTGAAATTTTATTTAGCTGGAAATGCACCAGGCTCATGCCTTCCGAAATAGAGGAGGAAGTTTCAGTGTCCGAGCAAACATAACACTTGGTACAGGAGAGTGGAAATAGCCCAGGTCAGTTCAAAATCCACTGCTACCTCCCTAGGGAAACAGTCACTTTGGCCTTGAAGCAAGCTCCGTTCATAACCACAAAAGCGCTTTGGGGGTTAAGGGCCGGAAAGTCGAAGCAGGGAGCCAACACTAGAAAGGGGGTGCGTAGCCTCTTTCTTGGAGAAGAACTCGCTTTTCGCACAAAGACATCTTCGGGGGTAGGGGCAGGAGAGATGTTCTGGGTTCTTGACCTCAGGGTAAGTTTTTCTGGATAAGGAGTGCAGGTGGGGGGGGGGGTCTATGAGCAAGAAGGGCCCGATTGGAGTGAAAGTAGGCAGATGACGCCATCTTGAATCAGTTGCGACAATTGAGAATTGAGGTCAGATGGGTGACTGACCTCCAGGACATCATTGAGGAGGGGTGGTAGGGGGTGGCTGGCATCGTGGAGTCGGGCCAGTTCTGAGGGGCGTAGGGTAGGGTGGGAGGGGATGCCTGCTCCCAATATGCATGCAAGTAGGCAGTTATCACCATTTTGCCTTTGTGTCGATAACATTTGACAATCATGGCCAGCTCGGGGCAGCCTGCACTGCAGTGATGGGGGAGGGGGTGCAGGGAATGAAGTAACCTCAGCTATCCCACTCGGCGCCAACTTCAGTCGCTCATGTATGCTTGGAGGAGATGGACGTGCTACTTGTCAGCTCCTTCATTAACACCACACCTCTACACAATTGGTAGCCGACGAGCTTACAATAATGGGTTACCGCACAGGCGAGCATCGCACCTACCTTCGTCTGTAGAGATAGCCACGATTTATGTAGTATTTTATCGGGAAAATATAAATCTTCATGTGTAACTTATTTTTCCGGATCAATATACTGTGTTTGTGATAAGTAATTGATTTCTGTGTTCGGTAGGCGAAAATAAGGTTTGTGTTAACTCGCATTTTTTGTTACAAAGTGATGGGAATTTCACATATTTTTAACGCAAATTTGTAGTATGTCTCTATAAAGTGTTGCACGATTACACTTTGTGGGCTTAAGT
Source organism: Dryococelus australis (assembly GCA_029891345.1). Classification (NCBI taxonomy): domain Eukaryota; kingdom Metazoa; phylum Arthropoda; class Insecta; order Phasmatodea; family Phasmatidae; genus Dryococelus; species Dryococelus australis. Next base: position 82,019,179 of record CM056994.1, read on the forward strand.
ACATCTTTGTTATCCGAGTGTCCCTACGCTTCGATGGAAATAATTTGTGTTAGAAGTGAATTATTCTGAAAATAGTGAAACTTTATTAAAAAATTTATTGCTTTGTTGTCTGTTGTAGGACGAATACAGAGTTTTTCTCTTAAATTTCAACTCATTTGTCTATCGACTTTGCTACACATATATAATCAGGCTTTCTCCACACACACACACACACACACATCTTATAAGACGACGTGATTGCTACGCTGGACTCCACATCAAACGGACATGTTTCAAAAAATATAAAGGTTTGTGTGAGAGGCATTAAGTAGTGTACATGTATTTCTATTTTGCTATTGTGTCTGTTTAAAATTTAAATGCGAGTTTGGATATCGTTATTGATTCATACTGACTAGCTGGATTTCGTTTACTGAGTTTGCACTTGTCGACATCAGATGTTATTCATGTAGTTAAAATTCTCTCTCATGTAAATTATATTTCTAAGCTCGCGACTCCTGTTAGGTTTAAGACTCACGTAATTCCACTTATTATTCATGTAGTCATTTGAAAATTTTCGACTCGATGCATGTAATTTATTCTAATGTAGAACGCTCGAAATTTTCTATTGTTTAATTGCATTCCGAAAACAGATCGTTTTACATGTAAATCGCATATTTCAAAGTTGCCTATCTATGAGCAATATCCATCCAAAAAACATAACATTTACACTTAGGCCAATCTTAGAAATCATTTAAACACCCTGAAAGTCTTTCGTGTAAAATATATTCGTAAAAATCGTCTATCTATCACTAACTTCCCTCCAAACACCTCAAAATTTAAAAAAAAATATTTTAAAAATAGCCCTAGCCCACTCTTGCACTCGACTATATACCTATTTAAGACGTTGCAACCCACCACTCAGGTCAGTCGCCTCTAGGACACTACACCGTCAACATCGGATAGAGCTCCTGCTGCTCCCACCCAAAAAAAAAAAAAAAAGAAAATAAATCAAGAAAAGAAATTGATCCGATTAAAAATTTACCCTTTCAATCCATTTAACCTTTTTATTAAATTTAGCCCTTTCAATTAACGATTTTTGATTAAAATTTTGATCGGATTTAGGATTAATCCAACCAATCAAATCGATAATCCATCAATTAATCCAAATTAATCCCAGGTGAAATATAACCAGCACGTCCCTACTACTCTCAGGATAATCATGTTTTGTCTGTCATAACTTTCGGCAACATGTCGAACTGTGATGTGTATGGGCGCAGCAATTATTCACATAAACGAATGTTTCTCGGATGAAAGATGCACGAAAAACAGCGTGCAAGAAGACGGGCGAATTTAACGCGTTGCCGTGAATTTATTCCCAGTTCAGGCATTTTAATAACAATATTAACATATATCAAAGTTATATGTTAGTTTGTCTTACTAAATTTACAGAGAAAATGAACTCTATTTTGTGGAAAAACACTATTTTTGCCGTGATAATTGCCATGTATTTGTAGAAAGTTGATTTATTTGATATTTATTCTAGTCGTTAGTACTTGACTGCATCTGATTTTAAATTTATGTCGTGTATCCACTAGCTTTTTCGTTACATTATGTGGCTGATAACAAAAATAATATTGATAAATATTTGAAATCATTATCTTATGTATTGTTTTTAAAGTAGTTAATTTGAAACAAGGAAAAAGTGACAGCTACATGCTTATAATAAGGCAAGTCTATTTTGACTCATTATAGTGAAAAGGTTTTTATTCTTGACACCGAGAATTGTCAGTTTTATGATCCAATGCACGTAATTTCAACGCAATGTATAGAACAAAAAAAGTTCTCCACAGCACGCGAGAAGGGCATTTCGATACCATTCTGATACTGATAAAAATATGACCTTGTTTTATTTTGGCTTTATATATATATTTTCAGTTTTCATATCTTACTAAGATGAATTCAATGTGTATAGTCCTAACAATATACGTTTACAAAGACATGCCATATAACTTGTTTTACGTACGGCAGAAGAAAGTAATTTTGTGGGCTGTATTCCAGTCGGCTGATTTCGTTTACTTTTGTGTTTGTTTCAAAATAATTATTGCCGGTACCTTCGAAATTTTCGTACTGATTTACTCAAAAATGTTGTATCGGAATAAGGCAATACATAAGCAACACTGATATCAATATGCAAATTTTACTGTAATGCTTTCTCTATTATAGAAATGTTATTAATAATATATGTGAACACCTAGCTCAGTCAGGCGTATTGTTACGTTTGCAACATCACAAACGAGTCCAAGTATGGCGAGAATGCGGTCATCGCTTGTTTTATAAACTATAACTGCAAATAACGAGGACAGTGGCCCAACGGCGGAAAGCGCAGGGGGCTACAGGAGTTAGCAGAAAATGTGGGTCTGGCTGGCTGACTTAGGAGATTGGGACAATTCCATCAGCAATCGTATCAGTAACCCCGCCCAGTCGACGAGGGAGAGCCAATGGTAACAGAGGATTACGGCGAAGGTGGGATGTGAACGAGAAGTGTGGTGGTAGAAACACAGCAGTGGACCAAGGTGTCAGTCGGCGACGGTCCACAGAGGTCTGCGGGTTCCAGTGGGCGATCGCGTGTGGGTGCCTTACAGCTAGGCGAGAGAGATTGCCTATTCCATAGCCCTTTATCCACCAGCTCTGTCCTTAACTACCCCAAATCCACCTCTATTATATCACATCACAACATTTTGTACAGTAGAAAGGTGTTAGTAAAATTCAGCTTAATTGTTAATTGGGAATTATTTCATAAACACAAAAATCCCTACCCTAATAAATCATAGTCAGACTCTTTAAGAGTATATACCCCAAAAAAAGGGGGGATAACAGTATGCTACGTCAATGTCGATGTTAGCGACATTAAAAAGTTTTTTGGCTATTTGTACCCCCCCCCCCCCATGCCTACAACATAACCAGTTTTAATTAATTTTAATTACGTATGTGTATGTTCGTATGTTCTGTAATATGGTACCTTGATAATCACATCGTGCGATGTATACAAGATACACCAGTATTTTAACAAACTCTAACGCTCGTGCAGAGGCCGAATTCAATCAAGAGACTTGCAGTGTTTAAAGACTGGTTTACGCGTGTCTAGTAGCTCGCACAAAGAGGTCGATATGAGTTGGCCAGTAACTGGTATCTAGCTACTTTCCTCGTGTAAAAAGGTAGGGCGAGTGACAACTAGCGTTCCAGTAACTCGAAGGGCGAGCTAGTATAAACACTGGCCTTCACACACTGTGTCAATTCTCGATATCTACGAGCCACTCGACTCGTGTAAACGCGCATGGCAGCAGTTGTCTGACAATAAGTATGGGAATAGCATTCACCGCTCTTCGAATGCGTCTTGTTAATGCAACAATGCGAATGGAAAAAAAAATCGTTCAGTGAGAAAAAAAAAAGCATTCAAATCACATATTCGAATATACGAACACCGCCAGGTAACTCATCAGTTCTCGAATTCAAGCTGCGAATGGAAGGGCTTGAATCCTACAATTATTCTAATACGAGATAATCGATTCTGGGAAATATTCGATCCTACCCACCTCTAACACGCAGCCGCCCCGCATCCTTTCCCGTCCCCCCCTTCCACTCCCGGGCGCGCGAAGCGCAGTGCTGCAAAGGGCATCACCGGTAGGTAACCTGAGGGGAGTGAGCAGGGTTATAGAGCGAGCAGCAATATCGCTGATAGCGCTGTCTGCTGGACTGATGTTACATGTTTGGGAGACTGAATATCTTAGGTAGTCGTGCGAATTTTCTGGTCATCCCCCCCACCCCGTCACCAACCTTTTCCTATTCCCCTCTCGAGAGCGACACGTCGTGCGAATAATCTTGTGGGCCGGGTCGGCTCTGCTGATAAGCCGTGAAGTGTGTGTGTGTGTTTTGTGAGTCTGAAGCTTTGCGCGGCTATCAGCGACAGATGTGTGGTAACATCGTATGGCGGAGTAACCAGCGAGTTTAGTATGCTCCAAGCATCAGGAAAGTAGAGAGCGAGAGAGAGAAAGAGAGTGTGTGTGTGAGAGAGAGAGATAGAAAGAGAGGAATAAGCAGAAAGAGAAAAAAAGAGTGTGGTATAGTGAGTGGAATGAAGAGAGGGGCGGATGTATAGGGGTAGAGGAAGGGTGTGTGCATGTGTGCATGTTTGTGTGTGTGTGTGTGTGAGAGAGAGAGAGAGAGAGAGAGAGAGAGAGAGAGAGAGAGAGAGAGAGAGAGAGAGAGAGAGAGAGAGAGAGACTGGGGCTGACCTGTGGGAAAGTGAAACTTGATGCATGAGTGGCAGCAAAAGAAATCACTGCAGTATTCAATACTTTTTACATTTTTGATTCAACATTATAAAATGGAACTATTTTTCCTTTGTTGTTACGAATTCTACTGGGCGCATGTCACTCAGTGCGCCCATTAAAATATATGAAGGTTGGAGCAGTAACATTTTATTCTAACGTTGATTTCAAATGTGCTCACTTTATCGTGAACAGCCTCTATAAGTGTAAATTGTGTGACTGTAAGAGTATAAAGACAGTAGCGAGGACTTTAGTTGGAATTGAGATAGAAATTAAATCACATAACAGAATAACAAGTGTAAGTAGTAGAGTTACGTAGTTTAATGTTGTAAGAAAATGATTATATCTGCCTGCATTTACATAGCATTAAAAAAACTTAAGATTAAATTTATTTCTCTTTTAGTTTTATCAATACCTCCAACCACCACAAAACCGGTTACGCACCTGGCGTCTTGCTGGAGTGTCTGCTATTGAAATTTTTTCAGCTATGTCAGGTCGATGGAGTGAACCGATTACTAAATTCGTACCTATGTTTCGAGATTACGAGGTTTCGTGAATGTTTCATTTTGGATTATAGGGATCGTGAGACTCGAGATACAACCTATATAAACATTGCTCGGGAGATGAAAATTCCAGAAATTACTTTCAAAGATATACCGACGAAGATAATGAAAGCCCTTCAAACTTTATGTTCACAATATTCGCCAACAATAAAAAAAACTTTTCAACTTTCCCGCACGTGAGAACTAACCAAGTGAGCTGCTAGAAAGGTATTGTTATGGCAACGAGGCGATGCCCGATGCCAACATTATTTCGAGCGGCAAGGAGCCACTCAATCGACGACGAAAGGAGGGGAGTTGGGGGCGCGGCCAGACTATTTAAACGGGATCGCCAGGGTGGCGGCCATCTTGTATTATTTAAATTCTGCCAACTCAATAAATACAATATATTACACAAATACATTCTAGTTATATTTTTATTATTTTATCACAAACAGAAATGCAGGCCTTACCTCCTACAACTTCTCCCAGACAATCTGCAATATTTCGGCTTAGATTCCGCTTGATCCAAACCTGAAACCGTCAATAAATGCGCTTATTTCGCGGCGGTTTATTCAAATAGTCCTGAATTCCAAAATTCTGGGTTTTAGGAACCATTACTCTCTCTTCCCTCCACAGGCAGGGAAGGAGAGGAAAGAGAATATGGCCACCAAGTACCCTGGTGCTACACAGGCGACTTCATAACAAAACTGACTGCTGGATTTTGCCGCAGATTTTTCAATATGATCGACAGCCAGGTGGGAGGGGTTAACTGTCCCCAACCTGGACTCTAGACATGATACACGAATGGGAGGACAATAGCCCTCACAAGGGGTTGTACTTACCTCGCGCTGAGGGAGTAGCATCCCAGTGATGATAAACGGCAGCGGCGGCCTTCTTTCTTCTTCGGACCGCCGCGGCCGCTGGTCGCTACTGCTGCTGCTGTCCATCTACGAGCTCCAGTTGCAGAAAGGCGTCGTCGTCCACGGAAGACGATATACACAGTGGATTCTGATTGGCCTTGCCTGCCGCCCGGGCTTGATAGACCCGAGCTGAGTATTTAAACAGTGGTTAATCCGAGATAATAGCTTCGGATGACTAGGGATTTAATATATCGCCTCCGTAGAAGCTCTTGTAAGCAAGTCACCATCCTTCTGACGGAAGGGTACAATATTTTGTAGTCTTTAGAATTAAAGCTATATATTAAATAACTTGAGTTACGTTATTTGAGAGTAATACTGATTGACTGAGCTATTTTCAAGGAATTGATTTGACGACCTTTAAATATACTTAATAATTAAAGAGGTTCTTAGCCTTCTTGTATATATTTTAATACTTTTTAATTAAGAACTAAAAAAATAGAAAGCAAAGGATAGAATAGTATGTAGAGTCCAGTCCCAGTAACTTCCAACTTTTCTGAAGCCCTGCGAAAGTTCTTTTTCCAGGATATTCCTCCGCCTCGTGTAAACAACGCTTAAGGGTTCCGCCAGCCTGGCGCTTGAAATGCGCGACAGCCTGTTTGAAATCCTGGTTTTTTGACGAAGCTATTAAATGTGCACCCAGTATGTTTACCTACGAAAAAGGAATGGTAGTGTTACGCGCTCGCTGCTTCGCATCCCACTCGAGCGAGCGGAAGTGAAGGACAGGGGTTATATGATAGCGGCGGCAGAAAGTCAAAGGATTGTTTTCAATCAACAGGCGAGCGATAGGCCGGTGGCCGCGAATATGTTATAGAAAGCGAGCCAACACGATAATTCTTTTTGCGGCGTGCACTGCTGACCATGATTGTATTGATTTCTGCGTTTATCTAAAAAATGTTCTGGATTACTGACCTCGTTCTCTCAGCGCGACTAGGGGTGCGTTGAGCCTTCCAGATAGTCAGGGCGAACGCTGTGACAGGCATCAGAGCCGAGGAGTTGAGTTGTAGATGATTAGTGAATGAGTGGCTGAGTTCCGAACGATATATGACAAGCGGCGAGAGAAGTCACCAGTGGAAGGGAAATATGTGACTGAGAGTATCGAGTAGTGAAAGTGTTGCTGGCAGGCTTGACTATTGGACTAGATGCGTGAGTGAAAGATGTTACAAATGGTTGCAACAGAGATAGACTGAATACATGTTAATAATGAGTACGAGTTAACTGACTGTAACCAAACGGGGACAATTAAGAAGGACTTTAATTAGAGTTGAAATATACATTAAATATTGTGCTCACTGATAAATAAAAAGAGCAATAGTGGAGACGCAATTTAATGCTGTAAATAATAGCTGCGTGAATAAATTAGAAATCAAATTTGGTTATTTTATATTTTTAAAGGACTCCATCCATCACTAACTCAGATACGCCCATCAGGCGTCTGCATGTAACATTGGTGTCAGAAGTGGCATGGAGGCAAATATTTATTAATCTATTGTAAATCAAGTTAGGCAATAGCTTAGTAATTATTTATATTAGAGCAAATTAATTAATTATGATAGGTGTAGGCAGAAATATTAAGACTGTTTCGCACAATCATCACTGTGAATGTTAAGTAGAAAAATATCTGCAGAACTGGAAGCACTGCGAGCATTAATTGAGGTGTTAGGTAGCCAGATGGTTAGTGTGAGCGCAAGTGTAAATAGCTTGAGAGAAGATGTAAATTATCAAATTAGTAGAGTAAATGACACTGTAGATACACAAATCAGTAGTGTGAAAGATGGTGTACAAGACATTGGAAATCCCCAAATTAGTAGTGTGAAAGAAAGCACGAATGAACATGTAAATATCCAAATTAGTTCTGTAATTGAAACTGTAAATAGTTTAAACGAGAGTGTTAATATCCAGATAACGACTGTAAATGAGAATGTAGACAGAAAAATATACACTGTAAATGAGAATGTTGACAGGAAGATAGAAGGCATTAGTGAGCTAGTGAACACGAAAATTGACATGTAAATGAAAAAAATGGACAGTTTCAGAGGAAGGATGTACAGCATCGAGAATGGAATAAGCGCAGTGAAAAAGGAATGGCAGTTATATCTTCAGCAGCGGAGATCTACAACCACTACATCGTCAACCAAGAAAAAAAGAGGCAGTGCAAGACGAAACCAACGCAGCAGCCTCGAGTGGGGAAGGAAGTCTCACTTAAGCCCGCCCCTTACGATGGACAGACTTCATGGTAGGAGCACCAACACCAGTTGGAAATAGCCATCACCCTAAGTGGCTGGTTAGCCGAACAGCGGGATTACTACCTCGTCGCAGTACTGAGAGGCGTCGTACTGAGCATACTACAATCCCTGCCAGAGCGACATGGACCGGAGTGCCCCACACTGGTGTTGGCCTTAGAGCTACGTTTTGGCAACATGCCCACCGCCCACCGTGCACAGCATTGAAGCCCCTCCCAGTAACCAGGGGAGCCACTGCAGGAGCTATGGCAAGACACTGTGCGGCTTTCCCATATATCTCTAGAAGGATGCCCCAAGGAGGCGCACGACATCATCACAGTCAGCTTCTTAATCGATGACATCGCGACACAGAGGTACGGCAAGCAGTAAGTCTGGCTGTACCCCACAACATGCAGGACACCCTAACCCGAACATAGGAGTTGGAGTCAGTAAGACGGAGTCGCGCCCCGACGTCAGGTACGAGTTGTGACGCTGAATGAAGACAACACGAAGAAGACACTGAAGGAGTTGCAAATGGCTGTGATGGACGTCGCCTCCAGAGTCTGTGCTACAGAGCTTCGCCACCCCACCCCCCTAAACGACCAGAGTGTTGGTCATGTGGACAGCTGGGGTACCTGAGAGCTTATTGCGCACAAGAAAAGCAGCAACCAGTAAATATAGAGCTTGGTAAACAACAAATTGCTTCGATGAGCGCATGCAAGCACTTACATGAAGAAATTTTTTAGCTTCGGGCATATATCCAACAACTGAGGCACCGCATCGACGAGCTGATTTTGCAAGCTGCATACCTCACAAAGCATTTGGAAAATCCACATGACGACCTACGAGTGCTGTCCAGAAAACCCTGTGCCCACTGTGCCATATAACACTGAAAGGTGCCCATGGCATGGAGCGAGAGATATTATGGCCCCTCTCAGTAGTGACTCTGAGGTTAGAAGTCCCATGGAAGAAGTGGTTCGGGGGACATAACCAGTTGTGTGAACTCGAGAAAGGTAGTGCGGCAGTTGACAGGAGCTATCAGTGCTTCAGAGTACTTCGGATGACGATCCAGCCACAATCTGCCACATCCACCGAAAGTACCAGCACTTTTCAGGTTGGTAGACATGGTCTAAAGGAAGATGCAAGGGAAAATTCTGGAGATGCTTCATATTTTAAAACGGGTTATGAAAGGATTAGTCCTGTAAAGCACAAACGACCATACAGTGACAGGATGAAGACCTAATACGAGAGGAGAATGTCGGGCGAGGAATTTCAAGTAGGACAACAGGTTTGGCTATACAACTCACATATACGAAAAGAGTACTCAAAGCTACAGAAATGTTCGGAAGATCCCAACAGGCTTCTGAATAAGATCAATGATGTGGTCTTTCGGATTGGTCGTCAAGGCTCTCGGGCGAAGCCGAAGGTTCTCTACATCGACCGACTGGCACTCTCCGATGATCCGGATGTTGCAGTGTCTGTTCGGGATGAACAGACTTGATGAGGAGACAGTGCTACGCGCTCGCTGTTTCGCATCCCGCACTAGCGAGTGAAGTGAAGGACAGCAGTTATATGATAGCAGTGGTTGCAAGTCAAAGGGTTGTTTAGAACTAACAAGCGAGTGATAGGCTGGTGGCCACATTTATTACAGGAAGCAAGCCGACACGATATTTCTTTATGCGGTGTATACTGCTGACCCTGGTTGTATTGATTTCTGCGAGTATATGAAGAATGTTCTGGATTACTGACCTTATTCTCGCAGCATGACGCTGGGTGCTTTGAACCTTCTATATGGCCAAGGCGAAAGCTATATAAATGTGACAGGCCTCCGAGCCAAAGAGTTGAGTTGTAGTTGATGAATGAATGAGTGGCCGAGTTCCGTGGGAAAGAAGACCAGCAGCGAGAGAAGTGACCAGCAGAAGGGAAATCTGCGACTGCGAGTATCAAGCAGTGAAGGGTGTGGCTGGTAATCTTGACTATTGGACTAGATGCGCGAGTGAAAGACATTATAAATGGTGGCAACAGATACACTGAATACATGTTAATTATGAATATGTGTTAATTGATGGTAACCAAGCAGAGACAATTAAGAAGGGCATAAATTGGAGTTGCAATAGAATTTAATATTGTTTTTCTTGGTGTAAAATAAAAAGAATAAGAGTACAGATAATTTAATGCTGTAAATAATAGCTACATGAATAAATTAGAAATCAGATTTAGTTATTTTATTTTTATTGAGACCGCCATCACTCACGAACTCAGATACGCCCCTGAGGCGTCCGCATGTAACAGTACTTCAAGTTACCATGTATGCTGTGTGCCCCCTGTGCCTCAACACCAGGAGCACTACCTCAACCCAACCATCCTTATGTATTTCTTTCAAAAAAGTATCGGGGAAAGGATGGGTTCTCAAAAAAAAAAAACATACTCCATAAAGATCCTCAGTATTGGTTGCTTTAGTTGGACTGTAGTGCGTTCAACATTGTCCGGAAATAGGGGAGAAGGCTCTTACCACTATCAAAACCAGAACACCCGTATAAAATCCATTTCAATTTCTTTACTGCTCTCTTCAAAAACACATGCTCAGAATTACAATTTATTCTCATAGAATAACTCTCAGGCACATAATATTTGAAAACGCTAACACTGAAAACTTTAAAATAGCTCTTTCAGAAATGACACCCACCACAACCTTTTTAATTTCAAGCACATTACAAAACTTTACCCAGGAAAAACATTATAAAAATGTTGACCAAAACTAGGTATTCGCGAACAAAACATCTTAAAATAGATAATTTTAACACCTCAGGATTATTATATTTCTTCACCAATAACCCAACCAAAATTTTAATACAACAACACTTTAAGGATATTTGCTACTCCGTCGAAACCAATGGCAGTCAAAAACCTCTAAACACAACCCTCACTCAGTTACTGAGCTTTAAAACTATTCCCTTGGCTTAAACCCACTTTTAAAATAAAGTGACACTAAGTTCCGATACTTTCAACTCTAATGTCGTCTTAAAATGACATTTTAAAACATTTTAAAAGGTTCAAACAGAGGTACACTCAAACATATCCAATTCACTATTAACACTTCTTCTAGGACCTACCTGGTACCCTTAAAACGACATTTTAAAAGGATATTTTACATTTTTTGAGACATCACAAGTTTGGTAAATACACAACTTCATTTTTGAATTCCACAAAACCAATATTTACAACTCTGGTGCCTATTTTTAAAACTTCAAAAGACACCTGCCAGAGGGATTGTCTCCAAGAGCTGGCATTTTCAGCAATCTTTCCAAACTTCCCTTACAATCCCCATTTTAAGTGAAATACCACATTCTCACTCTTGGTCATTCAAAACACTACACAACAAATGCACCATCCAGATCCAACCAGGCCTGGGGATATTCTCCCCTCCTACTTCCACAAACGTGGTCGTATTGCCCTGGATCTCCAACCTCTCAACTAAAGCAGCCAAGGGAGCCTAGGGATATGCTCCCCGCCTGAACGCCAGGTACCGACATCATTCACCAACAAACACTCCAAAATGGTGGAGGAGCAGGCATGGGATATTGTCCCTACCATTTCCACTGCAATGGCGGTGCTTCCTCTCCTCCACCCATAAAACCTCAGTCCACACACCATCACACCATACCATATCTCATCATTCCCAATATTACCGTGAAAATAAATATTTTAACCAGCGGAAATCCCCACAAACATAGTCCGTGTCGTCTTCTTTCTCCAATACAACTAACTTAACCTCTTCCAAAAAAGTACACTGCCCATTCGATCCAAAAATGTTAAGGAGAACACACAGCTTGCATTTCTCCCACAATCAAACACAGGCTAATACTTCAGCGTTTAATTCCAAACCGAAAACAAAGCAAAGTTTCCTTTTACTCTCTTAAAGGAAACGCTCCTCAACACACTCTGCTTCAATAAAGCTCTACTTAGATCCCTTTTTGCCCGGGTTCCACAGTCCTCTTAAACATGACTGTAAAATTCCGCCGAAATCCGCACACCCAGAAGGATAATGTTCTTCTTTTTCCTAACACTGAGAAAAATAATATCCAATGTCGGTGTAAAACTGTTCAAATCGGGTAAGTTCTATCTAACTCGCATTCACAGACAAAGTTCAAACTGTCTCACAAAAACCCGCTAAGTCCTTCCCAAACACTATGGGAAATAAATGAAGTCCAAAAGCTGCAGAAAAGTTCAGTTAGTTCCCCTCGCCACGCATTTACAGACTAAGTCCAAATCACACCTTAAAATGGCAGTCTTTTCCTGAGCACCGAGGAGAAAAATAACCAAAGTCCCTCTACGACCGGAAATTCAGCCTAGTCCCTGTCGCCTCTCATTCTCAGACTAAGTTCAAACCCTTCACGCTGGGATATTTACTAAGTACCACTCTTGACACCTGCGCCAATATAATTTTTTTTATAAGTCCCAACTAGCAGCATTATACTTAGACCGCCCCACCCCCGTATTTATACTAGCCTGATCCCTTCCACTAGCCATACCCCTTCCCGGAGACCATACCTCGAGCGCCGCCTATACTATGGCAGCGCCCTCTTTTCTTAATACATTTTGCAGTGACGCGAAACCCCGGCCAGTCACAGGCAACTAGCTTATTTATTCCTAACTTTTCTCCCAGGCAATCTGCCGCACATCTCCACTGTGCTGGTTGACGCGACTCCGACCGCTAAGGTGTTCGAAATTGCAAAAGAGAATTTACACACGAGCAAACTGGCCTCATGTAACGGATCCTCCATCACAGCTGTAAATATAATTTTGAAGGACTCCTGTATCGTTAAAAAAACTGTTTTTTTTTTTCAGGCTGCCGTATCTTAAATAATATTAATCGGGCACGAGCCAAACTACGATAGGTGTCTGTATTGAACTTTGATACAGACTTTTTATCAATAAAATTATAGGGTCGCCGCGTAGGTACACGTAGCACATTTCACGCTAGTTCAGAGCCCTGCATATAGAGGCGATGGCGCTCGTGTACCGCTTGCCAATGTAACCCTTATAGCTCCTGCGTTTCTATTCCAAAAAAAGGAGAATAACGATGCAGGCAAGTTGAGATAATTACACCAATGGGACAACGCACCGCATTCATGCGCAGTAATATTTTACGTAAGAATTATTTGGTTCTAGGCATTGCAAAAACACCTAATTTCTCTGTTTATATTCATATTAACAACAAATAAGTTACAAAGTTCAGTTTATGCCGATAATAAGGTACTGTTCTATAACATAAGTATAAAACGCTTATGATATATATGGTGTATTTAGGACACAACCAGACACGTTGTTCATGCCTTTTATATTTTATGGAGGTAAAAATATGGTTTTCTGGTCGATTGCTCTGCCATGCTCCACATAAAATTACTCAGTTAAGAGGATTAGATAACATATTTTTAAAAGGCTTCTTTTGCGTGAATATTAAAATTAATGTTATAGAATTAGTAAGAATAGCGTAAGCCAACTATTTTTTTACACAAGTTTTGGGCTTCAACCCTACATAGAATGAGTTTGTTTCCTTTGCGCGGCTCTCGTCAATCATGTGTATTTTCCATCCACAGTGATTACTTTAATTCAGCATTGCAATAAATTTGCTACTTGTATGAGAGGTATAGCTGGAATCACTGAAATGTCAAAGAATACGTGAGAAATCACGCAGCGCGCGAAATTGTTTAGGTCTAGTATCCCAATATGCTGACTTCATGCACACAAAAAACGGACGAATTTTGGTTTTCAGACTTTACCTCCCTCCACCATGGGCCGAGATATCGGAATAATTTTTTTTTTGTGCCATCTTCAAATTAACATGAACTTGGAATTTTGCCTTCAGTGGAATCGAGCTGTCGAAGACCTGCCGCTCGACCATATTCCAAGTATTCGTGAGAGAAAAATAATATTTATGATGGGGAGGGTCTTTCGCCCGTGCGACGGCAAAAAGTGAGCAAAGAAATATTAAAGTTGGCCTCGTCACCCCCCCCTTTTTTTTTTTTTTCTCTCTCTCTCTCTCTCTCTTCTTTTCTCCTATTTTTACACTATTTTACACTCATAGTTTCATGGTTTCGTGGCGCCGCAGATCACGCTTAAGAGATACTTCTTTTCCTTTCCTAACCACTGTTCCTTTCTCGTTGTTTTCCATTCATACTGACTATCTATCCGTCACTCCCTTAGTGATAATATGTATTGCGCTTAATCTTTAAACTTCACGTTATTCTTGTACGTAATTCTGCCGCTTGTCGCTGTCACAAGGCAGCGTGAGAAGCAAGTCAAGTTCTATCTTTGTCCCAGTCGACAGTTGATTACTGTTACTGTGTAACAACTTTGTCTTTTCTTATTAATTACGTTTCGTCTATCCTTGTACTAGTCATCTCGATGTTGGTTGTAATTGCCATTTTCTTAGCCTTCGTTATTATTATTATTATTATTATTATTATTAAGTATCATTATTATTATCATCATCAACCATTGTGATGTTTTGTTTAGTTTCCTCATCTTATACACTTTGTTTTATTTTTGTTACAGCCATTACTGATGTTCTCCATTAACTTTGCACATTTCAGCAACAACAGAAGAGCTAATATTCTTGCAGGTGTCTTGTATATTGTCTATCTTTGTATTGTATTGTTTGTTTATGTCCATGTCTATACAAATTTTCTGTTCAGTAAATAACATTAAAAGTGGGATGGAACCCACAACGTTCTTTGTGAAATAGTCGTTTGCGCGAATACGCATATCTCGGGAAATAAATGTTCTGCAAATACGACTTTTTGTCAGAAAAGACAAAACAAAATTATCTATGCTCCTATTTTTTTTACTTTTGTCATATAAAGTGCATTCTTGGATAAAAATATGCGTGAAATGGTCAAATATCGCATTTTTAAAGCTTGCCTATGCAGTTTCCTTAACCGGGAAGAGAAAAGTAAAAAGATACGGGCGTAGATTATCAATGGTCTTTTATCACGGGTAATAAAACTCCACTGTTACAGAACTAATGTACACAGTACAGCGTCACGACGGAAACACTACACGCCTTGCGCGTAGGAGCGATGAGGCGCTGGAAGTGCGTGTTAGTGTCGCCCGTATCGCTCCCTCGCTTCTTGACTTGCACGCGGAGTTCCCACGGGGGTCCATCCCACTCTTAAAAATCAAATCACACGGACGAGGGCGTAGAGGTGATTGAAAAGCGGTATTTTTAGCGTGCTGGCGGCGGTGGGGCGACGCGGACGGCAGGATGTGGCAGCTAGAGGAGATTGGTTCCCCGCGCGCTGCTCGCCCGTCCTCGCAAGGTCGGGAAGGCGCGGCCAAAGGCAGGCAGTGGGCGGCGAGTTACGGCCTGTCTACAACTGCGCTATCCCAACGACAAGGATGCGTTGATTGGTGCACATGACCCTCTGACGTCATGGCGTTGTCCCGAGCTGCCGTGTCCGAAGTCAACCTGTGCCCCAAGTTGAAGCATTCGGAAAACTGAATTTTTGTCCCAAGTTGTCTCCTAAACTGATAGAAAAAGACGACGACTTCAAATGCTTTCACGCGCATTCGTGGAATGTTTACGTTATTAATGTAAACAATGGATGGGCAAGGTGAGCTTTCTCAAGATAAATTCTAATGAAATGCTAATAAATAATTATTGATGTCTTCGTTCGGTTTGAAAATTTTATTTGAAGGCTAAAACTTTTAAAACGTAAGTTTAAAAAATAAATTTTGGATGTCAGTTGGCGAAATTATTTAAAATAAAAGAGTTTAGGCTTTTATTAAAAATAAATATTCAAATCACGCATTTCGTAAACATTAAATGGTCAATAATTCAGCAAATTTAAACATCACTACGTAACAACAAATAATGTACCGAATTTACTGTGACCTAGTGTCAGATTCTGAAAGTTCACTTTGGGCAACGCACTTGTAGACCATATTCGAACTACGTCAATGTGACGTCACTTGACGCCGAGTTTCGGACACGTACACAGAAACGGCCGATTGTAGACGGGCCTTTACTCAGATCCCGCAGCTGGACCGTAAAAATAACGGACCTTCTTGAGGCGACGGAATAAAGACGTCATCCCGAACTATATCGGATGGGACGATGCTCGAACTACTGTTTTTTTCCTCGCATTGACGCATCTCACGACGCGTAATTTCATCAAATAAATTATCCGCCAAGACTTGTTGGTTTCTCAACCGTGGCCCTTGATTACAAACAAATGAATGTTTGATGCGTCACTTAACCCTATCAACTGCTCAGTTTTCTTTACATTATTTACTCCCGGGAAGTTCTTGGCGATTTATTCTGTTACTTTCTACACGTTATTGAAAGATATGTCACAAGATTTCCGTTAGGATTAGCATCCTAACTCCGAAACAACATATAATAATTAAATTCAGAGATATGTTCTATGTGCAGTTAATTAGATATTTATTATTATATTAGACTCAGAAATTCGTTTTCTTTTCCAATTGCCGAAACTGACAATTAAATTTCTGCGTAAACGGTGCAATTTGATCATATTTATTTTGCATCACGATTCTTGGTGGAACTTTGTGTTGAGTTTTTTCAGAGCCTATAATTTTAATATTTCTATGTTTTGTTTCTTGCTGTTTTCTAGTTATGAAATTTGACAATGAAGAAAAACCAACGGATTTTCGAGTCTAATTCAACTACACAAATGCCTCGAAATTCCAAAAGAATTAGTACAAATTAACATCTAGAAACAGCAATGGCTTGTCCCGAACTCTAACTTCTATGCCAGAACATTCTATAACATACACTTTGGCATTACATATTGTAACGCCTGTGGTTGAAGGATTTTACTATGCGTTGGGCCAACTACGATTATATATGCACTGTTACTAAACTTAATAAATTTTATTTGATTTGAATATCAGTAATATTTATTTTCACGCCATGTTTAACCATATAATTTATTTTACATGTATTTTATTATGTAATTATCGATATTTCATATATTTCGCTGTTATAAGTGTTTCCAGTTGTGGTGTGTTGATTTTCAGTCACGTGGCAGTAAACATGAGACGTTTTTGATGGTTGCCAGGGCAACAACGTGACGCACTGGAGTAGCCGCACCACGATTGGAGAGTCGGGTTAAGCTAGGCCTTATGAGGTAGCGTTAGAAGAAGACATATTGGTTTTTGATCCGTCAAGCGGGCTGCGACGGTGTCGCAGACCCGGTAGAATTTTATATCTAATTTGTGCAAGGGAAGACTTAGTTTCGTCGTTGACGTGTAGCAGACAGGCTGCGGATGAATACGTGAGTAGTGAGAAGAAAAGAAGACGTCTGTACGGGCTTCATACGTGTCTAGAATAATAATTTAGTTTCGACGCCAGTGATTTCGAGTGGGTATACTAAAGTTGGACTGTAATATCGGAGTACCAGCGTTCGATGACCCGAAAGTGAGGGAAGCTTTTTGGGGCTGCACCGAGCACCAGCGACATCGTAGAACCTCACACTGAGAAAAATATTTGGTAGAATATAATGGAATTTGTTTGAAACAACCAAATGGTATATTTGTCTTCTAGCAATCAAGATCATTGCTTGGCGCAACAAAATTATTTGTTTGGTATTATTTAGTTGTTTCAACAATGTTATATTGCTGTAATAATAACCGATATACACTGCTGAATCAAGCCAGTTCACAAGTTTGGCAGAATCACAACAGTAGTTTCTTTTAACCAAATCATTTTGTCGAACCAAATATATGCCTGTGTTAAAACAAACGGGAATTTCTTTGGCTTCGCTGGGATATTTTTTTTAACCAAATTATTTAGTTAAACCAGACATGCATTATTCGACTTAATTTTTAGTATTACTTCTTTTAACCACAGTGTAAAAAAATTTGAGGTAAAATTCGCTTATATGTAAGGAAATCTAATTTCCTCTACATGGAAGGGAAAATTACCTGTCAAATGTAGAGTAAATTTACATTACGAGACTATTCCCTAATCTTACGGGTAAAGTACCTGACAAAAGTGGGGGGAAAACCCCATACAAGTATGGCAATATTAACTACATTGTATAATCTAATTATTTAAAATATGTTAGTGCTGTTAATGCTTTTTATCACCTATAACCTCTAACGAAAAGTAACTAATTTGTTAACGCTGAAATCCGCGACACTTGCCGGAGGGTGGGCGCGAACAATGAGCCTCTATCACGGTAGGACGATGGGTCCCATCCATTACACCACGACAACTACATGATATCAGAAGCGAATACTGGTTTGTTAAAGGATTGTTTCTTCTGCCCATAGTAGCTGTTACTCCTCCTTGTTTCTGGGCGCTGTTATTTCGAAACACACCTCGGAAACGTAATAAAAGTAATTTTATTACTTTAAATCTAGGTTATGTTTATAACAAGTGCAGTACAGCACGGACGTTTTGAAACACTATGAAATGTCACTGGAATTAAACCATATTGACAATAGGAACGCAAAATATAGAAACAAAACTTCCACATACCTTTAAAAACAGGTGTAAGTTTTCAAATCCCCATGAAATTACGAGCATTCTGGTTTCTTGGTCTGCCATCTTGCACTCGCTCGCTACCAACCAAACTTGTTCAGACGGACGTATTCAAATGGTTAAATTTATCATGTCAAAATAGTTTATATATATATATATATTTGAGCATACCATACATGAAAAATATGGTATAGTCAGCAAAACATTAGTTTGATTTGAAAAATACACCGACAAAATTATTTGTTCAAAACAAAAAATTCACTTCAACAATCCAGTGTTTTATTTATCAATTGTTGGTTTGAAACAGCAAAATAAATGTCAACATTTTTTATTTGGTTTTTTAGACAATTCCTTTTTCTCAGTGCAGGACGACGCCCGGAGGAGGATCGGCGAGATGACTACGGAATTTGTAAGATTTAATTAATTTTTGGAAAGATGGCCGCGGATTGATGTTAATGGAGTGAAGCTACCCGGAAGCTATTTTGTGTATTTTAAAGCCTTATACGGCTCTGCAGATAATCAGTCAAAATTGCTTATTGATTGAGCAATGGCAAGTTTTACCGGATTCGGCTACTTCAGTTGCGGTCAACACACATAATGATTTCATTTTTATAATTTAGAATACAACACTATTTCAAACTGCCACGTATTAGTTTTGCACCTACTCACTTTTAAACGTAAATTAATTTATTCAATTTTGTGAATATTTAGAGTCATTACAAATCTTATTGTCTAAAGCAGATGTCAGACGAAACTTTATTTTTCTTAAAAATTTCAATAAAATATAATTAGGTTTCTCATCGCCAGTATTTCATTTAGTAGCATTTGGAAATTGAGTTATGGTTTTCTTCGAAGTATGCTAAGGTGTTGATGTGTCTTCTAGCATTTCTCTCTAAGGTAAGAGTGTGTTAAAGAGAGAACATTACAACGAGTATTCCAGAGGAACGGAGTTCCTAACCCAGAGGAGCCTACAGGGTTTGTGTAAGTTGGTAATTGATCATACACCGAAAGTACCTCAGTCCTGTCATCACACCTAACCTATACTTGCTATCTGAACACCGGGCATGTACACAAGTTTCGATATACCAAATTACCTTATTCCCATTTCATAATATCCATGTACAAGTTACTACACTGAAATAATAAAGCTATAAAAGTTATGGCTTTTCAATCGCCTGAGATGGTAGTAACCATCTCAGGCGATTGAAAAGCGATGGGCAGTACTTAACTCATGAACATATTTCTGAACGTCGTTTCTCAATGCCCTGAGATGGGCATTGAGCCACCCCGTGCGAGGCTATAAACAAGGGGAAACAACATTTTTATACAGTGTTTTATTTACAGTAACTTTTGCGAAAAACATACGCGATTGTTTAATTTGCAACGTTATCTGTAATAATTGCAGTTATTATAGACTTGAAATATCTGTATATTCTAATTAGAAATTAGAAATAAATCTGTTGATTGTTTCCTGAGATAGGCATAAAACTATATTATTTCACGTGGGGCTATCTTACAAAATGGCGGACAAAGGAGGTTATGCATACACAATTTTGATGGATACAACTGATACTGACAGAGTACGAAATTAAGTTGAAATACATAGAAAAAAAAATCAGAGCTACAATGTTTATATGGTCAACATTTTGAAAAAAAATGTGTGTCTGGCCCTCTCAGAATTTATCAGTTTACACAGCTGGCCATGGTGATAATTGTCAGCCAAATTTGGTAGAAATCGCTTGTTTATTTTTTTTTTCGGATATCGCATAGTTTCATTTTCTTGAGTAATACTATTTTACAAAATGGCGGGAAAAAGAGACTCTGTATACACAGTTGGTTGTTGTAGTATATACAGTCGTAATACAAATTTTCATTGGAATCAATCACATTGTTTCGACGATATAACATACAAAACTGAAATGGCTATACGGCCACCATTTTGTAAATATGTCTCTCACGAACCTAAAACATATCAGTTAACATAAGCTACCGCAGTGATACTTGTTTGCCATATTTGTAGGAATCGGCGAATTGTTTCCCGAGATATTACATAAAATATGTATTTATTCGTGTGTAACTATCTTAGAAAATGGAGGACGAAAGAGGCTCCGTATAGACACATCTGATGTTAGTTTTATATACACCCAGCATACAAAGTTAATTGGGAATTGATTAAATGTTTTCTAATATATAGCATACTATGCTAAAATAGCTCGATGACCGCCTTTTTGAAAATAAGTGTGACATACGTGAAACCTATTTGTACACATCAACTGCGGCAGTACTATTTGATTGCAAATTTGATAGGAATGTATCAATTGTTTTCCGAGAAATTACACAAAAGCTTTATTAATTCATGTAATGCTACCTTACAAAATGACGGGGAAAGTGTCTGCGTTTTGCATATTCGATGCTTGTAATAGATACTGTCAAAGTACATTATTAAGTTGAAGTTGGTCATACGGTATGGTAGTTATATCAAATAAACCTAAAATATTTATGTGGATGCCATTTTGAAAATAAGTGACTTATTAAGTTCAATTACTTGCATTTACCTGACCAATCATAGTATTACTTACGTACCAAATTTGACGAAAATAGGTTGAGTAGTTATCGAGATATAACAAAAGTTTTTTTTTTCATGTGGTGCTACCTTCCAAAATGGTGGACCAACAATATTTACCTCTGAATTTAATATTTATAACTTGCGCTATAAGCATACTATGTTTGGTTAAAATCGGTAGAATGGTTTCCGAGATGATATATCGCCCAACATTTTAAATTACCGCCATTTTGAAAGTAAGTGGCCGGCGCGGTCGAAACCAATAAAAGTCAGGTTTACTTATACTTTATGTGTAATGAATTTGGTAACATTCGGTTCATGCGTTCAAAAATTGAAGGGGGAGAACACACACGCACAAGACACACATAGACAGAAAAGTGATCTCGTAAGCCTTTCTTTCCTTCGGAAGATTGGCTAGTAATCAATATCCTTGCGGGTTGAACCCACGCGGGTCAGCGTCGTGCCGTCGAAAACCAAGATGGCTAAAATTCGCATTCAAAACTTTATTACATAACACCGTCGAAAACTGACCAATCACGAGACTGCTAGAAGCAATAATAACTCTTCACGTCACTCAGTTACCACGGCAACGGTCAAAAATTGTTTAGAAACTAGGGCCTTCTAAATACATTACAAAAACAACACACCGGAAAGACATATAAATGTGTTGTACAACAAAGCAAAATCAGAAAATTAAACGAGCAGTGAATTTATATATCAGTTAACATAATTCATATGCCACTGAAGAATTAAATACTTGAAATCAGTTTACGTCTTGAAAATAAATAAATAAAATATACATATGCCCCAATTTATGACATTACATTATACATAGCATATTTAAGAAATGACCAAACACGTAGTATATTATGGGGTGATTTTTCAAAGGTTTTATTCAAAAAGTGTGAAGAAACCGTGAATAGACTATAATTATCATTTATATTATTGTTGTATGAGGTATGTTTGTTTCGCTCAATATTACATGAAAAAGTTTACATTTTTGCACGGTGCCGATAACCGACTTGTTAACATGATGTTTCTACAGCATACAGCTACCTGTGATTTTTTTTTTTAATATGATTCCACACATCTCTGTTGGTAATACTTTTGTTTAATTTCATAATTGGTATTCTTGATGTCTATTTCCGTGATGTGGGAATTAGATACGTACATGTGAAATAGTGAACTCATGTTTGAACAGAGCAACTGTAATTTGATGGTTAAATTGTTGCTGCATATATTTATACAAATATATAAATGCACAATATTAAGCTGCCCTGTATATCTGAGCTGCATTGTATTGTTTGAAGCAGAGAAGTCTGTTAGTACTAATGGATAAAATGACATGTCCAAGTTCATGACCCCAACGCAAAAACAATGAACAAGAATGCAACCTTTCATTTATGCAGTGTGGAACAATGGAATTGAATGCGCGTGACGTTTTTTTTAATGTCGTGATAATAATAATGTGTTACCCGCCCTTATGTTTCAATAAAATTTGTTTAGTGATACATGCGCAGTTCTAAATATTCCCTGAAATACATATTTCAACCAATTTGTATGATTATTTTACGAGTTTTGTTGACTAGACTTCTGCATTTTTAGCAACTTGTTGAGCAAGTGTTGAAGTCACAGATACGTCGAAAAGAAATTAATTCATTGTGTATCAAACGTATAGGGAAACGTTACAATAAAAATAAAAAAAGAAACGCAAAATGCCTTCGTACATGAATAGTGGGTTTCATTGAATAAATTCAGAGAGATGTAATTTTCATCAATAAAAAGAACATTTCCTCAAATAATAGCTATTATATCGTACTTTTAACCATCCATCATGACGTATTTTAATTATATAGCGAAGTTATTAAAATAAACAGACTTTATTAAACATTATACGAGTGATAATATGTAACTTTCTTTTAAACCATTTAAAGAGTTGGACAACCATGATTTGAACCCATCAACAAATCGTTTGAAGTGAATACGGATCAATAATATAATGACAGGTCGATTACGTATTCTTGGCGACATTAACTTTTATTATTGAAACAACTCAATTGTGCTGGTTACCCAGTTATTTTGGTAAATAAATTCATTACGACATATAACGATCTGGGTACTTTATACTGTATATTGATGTTCGTCACGCTGCTGGCAAAAGTGTATGCGTTCTGCCCATACGTAGGGTTTAGATCACAGATAAATCAATAGAATCGGTGTCCTAAAATGAAGGGATTGGCCATGGCTTAAATGATGAATTATGTGGCATTATGACATTCTGGACCAGCTTACTAGTTCTGTGCTTTATCGCTGAAAGTATTAGCAAAATCAGAGGATACTGACATCATCGCTGGCGCCGCCCAGCTCGGGATAGTTTTGGACACCGATTAGGATCACACTCGTCACTCGCGACGAGATGAGTAACTCACGTTTCACATTTGGTTTGACAAACAAAATTTCTCCTTTCTTTTTCCAAAACCGACAGTTTCAGATGGCAAAATGAGTCGTTTCTGGGCACATTTTCACGTTAACTATAGCTACGCGACTATAGTCACGCAGATATATTTGAAATAAGCAGTATACGTTCCGAGAAAAGGCCGATTTAAATAACAAATTTTCTTTTCGCATGTGTAAAATTTAAGGATCATCTTGTTATAAATAACTGTATTATATTTAAGTAACAAATTGAAGAATTAATGAATTTAAGTACTTAATTACACGTGCGAATTATTTAATTATAATTGCAATAATACTTAGGGCTAACGGAAAGTGACATTTCGTAATTTTTTGTAAACGGGATAAAAAGGGACGTGACAAAGAAACAACACTTGGCATATGTTTCTACGAAGTATGTTAAACATTTCAGAGTTTTTCATTTTAATGCTAAAAGTGTGAATTACTACCCCCCCCCCCCTCTCCCAGAAACATAAAACAGACTGTTTCCTTGCACAGATGGCACGATATATTTTGCATTCGAGTTCCGCAGTTTTAAGCTCAGTCATGGAATTGCCAAACTGGATATAGCTGAAGTCGTGAATGCCGATACGTTCCCGACCCAGTTGCGGTGATTTACATTCTCGAACCGTAGACGGAGCGGTGGTGGTCGGTCGCATACATCAATGAATATATGTGTAAGCTCTCGTGTAACTTGAATTATGGGTTGTATAAGTCCCGTTTTCTACGTGAACTATCCAAGAGAGTTTTGGGACTGGAATTTCGTAGTTTCTTTCCGGAAAAGTTAGCATGCGGGCGGCTTCAAAAAGTCACGTGTACATTAAACATTAGAAGTGAAGTGAAGACACTTGGGCGGCTTTTAACATCGTGGTATTGAGAGCTGATGGGGGTAATTGAGATGAGTATAGAGCGGTGCCGGAATGAAACGGCACGGGAAACGGCAGATCCCCGAGAAAACCCGCCGACCAACGGCATTATCCGGCACGATTTCCAATTAAACGATAGATAATATATCAATAAGAAATACTATATTTTCTCTAACAAATGTCACCCACTTAACTCCTAGAAGGCAATCGATAGTTGCTTACGTACGTTTTATGTAAAGACTGTTCACGACTAAGAGAGCACTTTTGAAATGAACCGTAGAAAAGTTACTGCTCCTGCCTGCATATATTTTAACGGGCACACCGAAGACATTCGTCCAGTAAAGTTGGTAACTACGGGTGGAAAGTAGTTCCATATTTCAACATCGAACACAGAGCGTTCGGTAAGCATTTGTGACAACTTAAATAATATCTTTGTCTCTTTTTTTAATGCATCGAAGTGTAAAAATTAGCAGCCTTATAAAATATTTACTCTCCTAATAATTTTGCAGTTTCACTTCAACGAAGTATGAATAAAGTCATGAGGCCCATGGAAATGTTAATTTTACATACGGCGGATGAATACACAACGTGCATACAAGTAGATCGTAATCTGTGCTTTCAATAGTGCTCATTTTACGGTGAACAGGCTTTATAAACATACAACTTTTTCAGTGCTTGTTTCACTAGTGCATTTTTTTAATTCGCACACCCTTTGTGTATATAATTTTACGACAGCATGGGGTTAGTTCACATACTTAGCATGTCATTTTACTTGTTAGTCCTGCTTTGCAAGGAAAGATAGGCGTGTAAGAGCACTTTTCTGTATTCGCGATTCCCTAAAAAATTTAAATCCGTACGACGAATTTTACCAAACCAACTTTTATAGATTTCAGTCCTGCAGAAACACACGTTTTCATTAGTCCGCCATTTTGTAAAATACACTACCTAAATGCACAGACCTGTTACATATTATTTCGAGAATGACTCGACCAAATCTTACCAAATTTGATACACAGGCAGAGCTGTGGAATACAAACTAGGTTTAAATAGTTTAATACATTAGTAGTTTATTTTCACAATTGCTGCCTTATAAATACTTTTGATTGGAATAACATCTCCCATATTTCGAGCAAACTATATTAGTTGATCGTACTTACAGCGAGCATCAAACACGTTATGTCAATGCCTCTTATGTCCGCTGTTTTATAGAACGGAATCACTATAGTAATATGATTTTTCCCGCCATATTTCGAGGACTTCTCAACCGATCTCTATCGATTTGGCATACAATTTATGTTATCGTAATACACTTAATCTTGTATTACCTATCTAAGTGGCTCAGAAGCTTGTTTTCCACATGGCGATTTTTTTTTTTTTTTTTTGTACACCATGACGAAACATTAGAACAATTTATACCATGATTGACATCCTGGCAATTCTTAATGAGATTGTTAAATTCATGTATATTCGCAGCTTTTGTCAGCCAATTTTTTTAAAAGCGACATTATCTGGAAAATTTAAGTTTTTTCTTATCATACCTCAGTTAACTCCGAAACGAATCTCATCAAATTTATCATACAAATACAGTAGTACAACGGATATCAAACGAGCGTAAATAAGGTAATTATTTCCATTATAGGGGCATACATAATCTTTTGATACATACCGTATATCTGAAACCATTTAAACTCTATAAACCTGAAATTTTATGCTGGTAGTAGTTACATTGTGCACTGAGTTCGCTTACTCATAACCTCCTTTGTTTGCCGTGATGAACTACAGCGACATATCTCAGTACATTTTTAATGGTTTTCATATGTATCCTGCAAATAGTAAGTTGGAAGAGGCATAATAATCCTATTTGACCTTCTCGTTCTTCCTCGGTCAGATACTTAATAATATTATTTTACACGTGGGACCCGTATATACAAACATATTTAGATTCGTGTATACCATTTGGGGCAATACATATTTTTAAACTTTAAGTAATTGCAGTTTCTACCTACACGAAACCGTGGGCAATAACTGTTACAAATCCTGTTGCTATTCTGGATCTTAAAAGGCGCTCGCACGACGACAATTTAACATCAAGAACTCTTGGTATAAATTGCAATGGAGACTGTATACGGTGGATTCTGGCAGGTGATTGCCATATGTTCTACAGCTTCGCACGATTCCGTGTGCATCTATAAGCTATTGCTTCTAGTAAACGACACTCCAAAATTTGTGCATTTGTGTGTCACCCGATTTGTATTCGTAGATAATATCTTGGCACATCATGGATGGAAATGATGGTTTCACTGCAGAAGCAACGCGAGTGTCATGGTGTCGACCTTGCAGATGATGTCGATATGTTGAAGATGCCGTCGATAGCGTAGCTAATGGCATCGCTGATGGTATATGCAGCTCAGTCGTAGTACCGATAGTATATGCTATTCACGATAAAGTGAGCACTTTGGAAAGCCTCTCATTTGGAATAATAATCTATAAATATATTTATTGTAGGCATCAATATTAACTTTCGTGTGTGGTGGAATATACACACAGTGTTTATTCCTTGCATATAAATATCTGTTTAAATGGCGGTTAAAGGAAAAATAATGGCATAAAGAAAAAACTAACTACGGCCTCAAAAAGGCTCACTTTACCGTGAACAGCCTATACCGCCGAGAACGATGACGAGACGGCAGACGTGGGTATAAAAGCTGTTCACTATAAAGTGAGCACTTTAGAAATGAACCTTAGAAAAAAGTCACTGCCACTGCTACCACAAATTTTAATGGGCGCACTGAGTAACATTCGCCCAGTAAAGTTGTTAATAATGGATGGAAAGTATTTCCATATACTAAACTCGAATAAAAAGTGTTAGGTAACAATTTGTGACAACTTAAAATTATTTCTTTCGCTTTCTGTTTTTTAATGCTCCGAAGTGTTCAAATTAGTAGTATTTACATTAATAACAATTTCAAAGTTTCATTTAACCGATGCACGAATATAGTGGCGAGGCCCATGGCAATGTTAATTTTGCATAAGACGGTGGGATACACAACGTGTATACAAGTAGATCTTAGGCAAGTCTTTCAAAAGTGATCATTTTACCGCGAACAGCCTATAGTGGCAAGAGAGAATTTGCCAGAGCACCTGCCGGGGCCACGAGAAGGGATAGCCCCCAGGGGGGCACTTTCCCATCCCGTCAAATTTTTTGACAGTCATAAATATAGAATTGGAGGATGAGGAGTGCACGGCCTGAGAGCGAAAACAAAAAAATTATAAATTATTTCTTTATAGTTAAAATTATTTTATAATACCTTGTGACACTTTTAACGAGTTAATTTGCTATATTATCTGTTTGCATATTGTTATGAACATAAACAAGAAGTTAATTTTATTTTCCATCTTCTTGCAAGATTATGTATGACTTTTGAAGTAAACGAGATAACAACTGTCGAAAGGAAAACGTGCCAAACGCTACGTACAAGTGTTTTTACACTCTAAATCTGAATCAGTTATTTCAATTAGTAGAATTGTTTTACTGAATTTTAAGTTAAACAGATGTTATCTTCTGGCTATCCAGCGGAATACACTACATTTCTACTGCCACGCCAGCGCAGTGCACTAGGAATAGGTAGGAATCTCGGTTTTTAATCAGCGAATACCAGCAACTATAGCGACTAGTAGAATACTGATTCAAGTTGGGGCATTTTCAACCATAGGCTAAAGATGAGGTAGACCAATCACGCTGGCTGCGCACAACTAATATCTGTGTCACAACACTGGACTGTTTTTCTGCCAACACGTCTAGCGAAAACAGCATGATTTGGATGTTAGGTTAGAAAACTGATTTGTAAACAAATGCTTAGAGATGTATGCTTCCTCTACCAAATTTGTAATGCAATTTGATTAAATTAAAATTGGTAAAAGTATTAATTCATATAGTAGTGCTTGTTATTTAAAAATTAAGATATAAACAAACACTATCATTACTGCTGACCATGTAACTTTGACAGTTGTGTGTGATTCGGGTAGGTCGATGTTGAGTACATGCGCAGAAGACGAATAATCGGTCTACCTCATTTTTTTTTTGTCTATGGTTTCAACACATCAGCAGTCAAATTCGGTTGTTCGAAGCAGTTTTAACTGTTTCGCTTTTAAGACCGTATTTCCCCATTCAGTAAGTTGTGCGCTCCCTTCTTCCACAGTTTTTAAATATGTGCTTGTGCGTGGCCGGCCATTTGCAAGAGGGTGACCAGGGCCAGTGTAGCAGGCGAATTTTACCAAGCTATTCTTACCCTCTGAATGCCTGAGAAGCGGCACGTGTCAAAGCAACTTGGCGGTCCGCTGACAACCGCGACAACAGTATAACACTGTATACAATCCTCGGCTGACCATAATACAGTAGGTTGACACTAATCCCCAAGCGCATTACCCTCGTCACTTTCTCGTCAGACAGTGTCCCTTGGCAGAGTAACAATTTAATAAACACGTGTAACTCCCACGCAAATAAAATTACTGTTCAAGCGTAGCCAAACATTACGCACCGAGCCAGCATCCTCAGCGCCAGCAGGAGAGTTAATGCCCCAAAATGGTGATTCAAGGCACGCCGGCTGTTTTTTGTCGATCCCAGAAATGATTTTCAAGCGTAATTATTTCGTGTTCTGTGTAATTAGTAGAGTGGAATTGGACCACTTTGCGAGGAAAAATTTGTTTTTCCGAAAAACCCCTATTCTGAACACATCTTGTAGAATTGCAGTTAGATGTATACATACATACATACATACATATATAAGTGGTATATTCGGGAAGTATTTCGATTGTCTATATTTCAGTCAAGGATAGTAATTCATGTAATATTTGAAAGGTCGTGTCAATGACAACTTGTTTGTATTTCGTATATTTTCGTTTTTCCAAGTGTTATTTTTCTTTCCTCATTTCATCAGTAGTAACAGACGTCAACAACAGACGTCATAGGACGATAGCTCATCCTTTTCCTTTTCACTGGGTTAGTAAACTAAAAACATCGCCACCGCAAGGCATGACATGGTGAAACGAGGAAAATAACAGAGGTCACCTTTAGCTGACGTGACCATCTGCTCGAAAACAATATGTTTTCAATGAGGAAACTTTCTACCAATATATAAGGAAGCGCAACCTTTCTCGTGTATCACAACAGTGCGTCGCAGCACGATCGTTTGTCAGCTGTCAGTCGGACAGCCTGCAACGAGTGATCACGTGACTCGCACCGACCAGCGCCCGCGACGTTAACCTTCTTTGTATTTCGGACATTTCAATTCAAATATCTATTAAATTTATTTTCCGTCGGTGCGAGGAGCCAATAGGGCGCCGGGAGAGAAAAGTAACGATTCTCTCTCATCTTCGTAACTCTCAAGTGAGAAGTTTTGTTTTGTAAAGTCTGCAATTCTGTCTTGGCTATTTTTTGTTTGTCAGCTGCGAGTGTCAATTGTTTTGCCGAGACGACAATAAATCTCCAGAAATTAATTTATTTTATTTTATTGGCAATCGTGGTATCAACAAACTTTCATTATTAAGCAGTCGAAGTCTCCAACTCACGCTGAGCTAGTCCGTTGGTGTTTACTGCGAACGACAAAGCGAGAACAGGACACTAACCTATTACATTCTTTTCTTTCCGTACAACACCCCACTGTGTAGACCTCTCACCAATGGTATAATGATGTATTCAGTACGTTATTTTCCTGTCTAGATTGCGGGTGTGCCCGTCCTTCCCTACCAGGGAGTAAAGTCCGCCTGGAGGTAAAATCCGCCAGTTACACCGGCCACTTGCAGGAGGGTGACCAGCGCCGGCAGCGAGAGAACAGACGTCGTGCCGCTGAGCTGCTGACCACGTCCTTATCACTCGCAGAGCAATTACTCCCGGAGGCCGGCACAAAGGGCCGATTGAAGGACCATTACCAGCAGTAATTGTCCCCGGCTACTGCCAGCTGCGAGCAGGCTCACTCAACAAGCTATCGATCTCCGGATCGACGGCCGGTTTGTCCCAACCCTTGCCGATACCAGGAACCCTGCGAGGGCCCGCCCTCCTGCACTCGACCGGAGCACGCTAAAAACATACTTCCCCGCCGCATCGCTCAGCGATGAACAGTCTCGTCGACAGCGGGGCGGTCCTGTTATTCGCCCGGAGGGATTTCGGAAAACCATTGGAATGGAAACCAGGACGCCCGTAGTGGGAATTCAACGAGAGACCATCCTAATGCGAGGTGTGGTGGCAAAACTTTGGCCTCGCGTTCGGGAGTTCCTGTGTTCGAATCCCATTCCGGCCATCCTGGTTTCGGTTTCCCATGGTTATCTGAAATCACTCCTGGTGACTGCTGGCTGTGTTCCTTACTACGGCCATGGCCTTTCCAGTTCCTGCTTGTCTGAGCAACTTAACGAGACGTTAAGGGGGAGAGATATAACTCATTGTGGTGTTACAAGTATTTGAGTCATAAAAATGTATTAATTCATAATAGAAAATTTTTCTTTAACAAGGTGTATTATATAATTCAGATCATTGAAAAACTATAATGTCACTGGAGTACATTAATTTGTTTATCCTCTGGAGTAAATGGGAATTAATTATTGATTAACTTCTCGGAATGACTACAGAAGCAACAGAAGCACAAGAACTAAATCGCTAACAGTCTATAGAAATAAATAAATAATGTTTTATGTTCTAACAAAGGTACAATTTAAAAAATTAATTTCAAACATAAGTAATGACAGAAAATGTATAGATTCAAGATGGAATCCAACTCTCCCCCTTAAGTCAAACTTACCGAGTCCAGTGGGTTGCCATTGTGTCACCTCGCTCGGTAGTGCTAAGCAGGTAGTGGCGGGCACGGGTCACTCATGTCTTCACTTCACTGCCCTTCATCAACTAGAGCTTCTGGTAAACGTTTGGCAAACAAGGTAAACTTATGGACGTAAAGAATGAACACAGCTGTGATGTTCATGAACAATAGGTATACAATTATAGCAATACCCTTCAGGATTTCTCTACTCTCCCCGCCCCACCAGCAAATAACTGCGAGCTTGCAAGTGGTTCGGAGACAAGTGTGACGATTGAACCATTTGCACAACCTCAAGCGCTACTGTTCGTGGCGTAGAACACCCCGCGAGTGATTATCAGTCAGAGGCAGATGACAGTCTTATCACACTAATACTCTAAACCCCCTCCGCTGGTTAACTGACTGTTTGGTAGGCCGGTGTTGTACTTGCAGGTAGTGCGATGCTGCTTGCTTTAGAGATAGCATGCAGACGTTCGGCGATGTCAGCGTTTCTACTTGAGACCAGGAGGTCGAAGGTCACACACCAACCTTTGTTTCAAATGTATAGCACATATCTAAGTTCGAGGTCAAGTAAGTGTAGGCTATGTCTCGAAGCTCGATGAGGAATAACGCAAACAAACACCTCTAACAGAAACAATTACAAAGTATCCTCTACATGAAATGGGACGTACAGCTGTGAGAACATGTGAAGTTGTCTCTGGGTAGTATCAAGTCTCACCGCCCCACCTAACTTGTGGAGTGAGGCGAATGGCTACCGCCCCTTAACTGTAACGTTCATCGAAAAATTCATGAAATTGTATTATTTGACAGTTTTATCAAGAACAATTTTTTAACATATACTATGCTGGCTGTTTTTCCTTCCGATATGGCCGTCATCAACCAACTGTGCAACTCAGTACTTCGTACAGGATTTGGTCGACGCTCAAAATCGTGGTCTGAGTGCCGGGTTAATGAGGTTATATGCAACTAAAGGTTGGGGGGGGGGGGTTGGAATTCCCCCGAGAAATCCTGTGGCCAACGGCAACATCCGTCACGTTTCTTACATGCTAGAATCCAGGCGACCCCGCCTGGTAATCGAACTGGGTTTGCCTTGGTGGTAGGTGTGTAGTCTGACCACTACACCACCACGATCCCTACTTAGTATTGTCACAATACGATATGCCAGGGGAGCGTATCCGAGGTCGTAAGGGATGGAGATGTCAGTAAAAATAACAGAACTAAATTCGATCTGTAATTTATTCACACAGAAATTATTTACAACATTAAATTATATATCTCCACTATTTCTTTTGTTATTGTCAGTGACGCAATACTTAATGTCTATCTCAACTCTAACTGAAGTCGTCGTCAGCGTCTCTACAGTATATTGACTATCGTTAATTTATTCACACTATTTACACATGTTCATTGCAATAAATTAAAATATCTTACACTCTCGCATCCAGTCAGTCAGTCCGTCAGTCTCTATCTCTCTATCTATCTCTCTATCTATCTATATCTCTATCTCTATCTATCTCTCTATCTATCTCTCTATATCTCTCTATCTATTTCTCCATCTATCTCTCTCTATCTCTCTATCTATTTCTCCATCTATCTCTCTATATATCTCTCTATCTATCTCTATCTATCTCAATCTATCTCTCTATCTATCTCTATCTATCTCTCTATCTATCTCTATCTATATCTATCTATCTCTCTATCTATCTATCTCTCTCTATACTGCACCGATGCTCGCAGTCCGCAGATTTTATTCTTGCACTTTGGGCCAAGAATGACGCGCTGCACTGAGGTCTGCGCAGAATGTTGTGTATCGTGTCGGTCTATAGGTACTGATATGCACTCAATGTCTTGCGTCACTTCTATTGCCCAGTATCGTCTTTGGAGCGAGGAAGCAGTGTGCCGAGGTCAGAGTGATTACGCGAAAAGCGTGTGGCGAATCATAAAAGCAAGCCGCCGCGAGCAGTCGCTGCAATAACCTTGTTGTACTCGCGCGCTCCTCATCTTAAGCGATTTGAATTTCTGCGGTTTATTGGTGAAAGATTGTTCTAGTTCATTGCCCTTGCCTCTCTCAGCCAGTCTCAGGGTGTGGAGCACCTACCATATCAGGCCAGCGAAACCATTCTAGCCGCGACAGGCCTCCGAGCGGGGAATATGAGAGTTTTATTGAGACTTGAGAGTTTGGAGTAATGTGCGACCTTAGGCGACAGGTGTGTCAAGACAGCGGAGCGACAAATGGCGACGAAAGTTACCAGCAAGAGTGAAATCTGCGGACTGCGAGCATCGGTGCAGTGGAGAGAGACTTACGAACGGGTCTACTGAACTGGATGCGAGTGTGTAAGATACCTTAAATTATTACAACAGACAGACTGAACATGTGTAAATAATAAATGCGAACCAAGTGACTATATCCAATATAGAGACGATGAGGACGATTTCAGTTAGAATTGGAATATAAATTAAATATTGCGCTTACTGACAATAACAAGAGAGATAGTGGAAATACATTATTTAATGTTGTAAATAATTGCTGTGTGAATAAATTACAAATCGAATTTAGATATTTTATTTTTATTTATGTATCCACCCCTTACGAACTCGGACACACCCATCTAGCGTATTGTAACAATACTAAGTAAGGATCACGGTGGTGTAGTGATCAGACTACACACCTACCACCAAGGCATGGCTGTAAGCATTGTGTCAAATATAGGCTCAGCGTATTGCTGTGATCTGAGCGAGCCCTTACTTGACGCTCGGGTGAATCCTAGCAACACATACAGCGGGGAATCAGGACGCCAGGGACTTCGACAAACTGTAGAGCATGGCGAGACACCAAACATCAGGTGGATATAGGGCAGCGAGAGGTTCGTCGCGAGGCCAGACGCCAGTCAGACGCGGGAGACGCCGTCGGACGTCAGCCAGTGGCCTACCTCCCAAGAAGGCAGAGTACCGGGGACCGCCGCTGCCGATACATCGAGGAGACGCAGTCTTCGGCAACATTGATTAAGGTAAACTGGTTCCAAGGGTTTACGACTGAGATACTTTAGTCCCGTCTTTGTGTTCAGCACATCACCTCCTTATTAGTGCGTGACCTGTCAGCTGAAAGCGGGGTCACAGCAGTATGCCTCTCTTTATTTGTTAGAATAAAAAAAACGTTTTTGCTTGATAAATTAGTTTACAGTATTATATCTACTTCGAGCACGTGGTTTGTACTTCTGGGAATGTCTTGAAAGCCGAAGCTCGAGAAGTTATTTACGGTATAGCATTTAATCTTAAGAGAGAGAGAAAAACAACTAAACTACATAATCGTTGATTCAACAAGTATTGTGACAAGCGTCTCGAAAAATAAACTTTAGAGAACATTTTGGCAGAGAGTAAAGGGCTGGTGTAAAATAAGTTTACTATCCTCAACTCTAAGCAATACATTATTAATGAACAAAAACCACTGAATTTATTTGCTTTGCCTAATATTGGCGAGTTTTCACACAGTACGGAAAAAAAAATACTAGTCCTCAAAAATCTGGTAAAAACCTTGCGAGATGATGACGTTGTTGATCCCTGTAGGGGATTTTTCCAAAAATTGCGCAAACTTGTTTTAGGTAGGGAAGTGCCTATCACAGCAGAAAATATCGTTAGAGAGACTGTAGATAGCTGAGTGGCGCTATGTATAAGTTTTTCAGCCAATTTAGAAAATGAAGGAATTCTTGTCACAAAATAATATACAATGATGAAACGTACACACGCCAATCACAATCTGGGCCCACTAGTTGGCAATGTAAAACCGATATATAAGTTACAGAACAAAATGGTAAAGGAAGGTGACCAACTACAATATTGCATGTTGGTGGGATGTATGGTTTTGTGGACAATGAACTGCTGAAATTTAAGTTAAATTAGGAGACGAGTGATTACCACAAAGGCATAAACTGCGAAAACTTTAGCAAAAGGGCCAGTTTCACATTAATTCCTGATTCCACCACTGACTGTGTTTTGTGTTAGGTGACGCCACAATGGGAAGGAAAATAAGAATCCCGCATCATCAGTATTGGAAAGTCAGATACGAGACTGGCTACGATGGAACGTTTTTTGCACGAAATAAATGACGAAGAGACAATAAGTATTGCTATTTAAAACTGTCTCTTAAACATCTATAGATTAGTCATAACTACTAAACTGATAGTCTGGTGATAGTGATTCGGTAAGTGGCTCTTCTTGTAGCGAATATTATTGTAGCGTATTTGGTGACATTCCTAACACTGCTCATTCTGTCCAGGTGTGTTACATAGTTTCATTCACTTTTACAAATAACATGCTTACACCTTGCCTAGTTACTCTTTAAAATGTGCTAAATTAATGCAGACACCTTATAAATAGCCATGTAAATAAATATCAAGTATGCGTAACATAGATTTTTTCCCTTTCCTTTGTTTTGCAGAGAAAACGCGGTCACGTGCCCCCCCCCCCCCCAGGCCAGTTGCCTGCGATAATGGGTATAAGGTCTATTCCCACGTGAAGCATTGCTAGCCCAGGGAGTTTACATTATACTGCTTTATTTAGTGTAAGGGGAATTGGTTACGGCATAAGATTTAATTTAATTTTGGTGGCGGAGTGCCCTCGAATTGCTATACTGGAGATTGCTCTGCAGAGTTAGACTTGCATTATTGAGGGGGAATAGGTGGGGAACGGAAGCGCTCGAAAAGGGGTGGTAGCACGTTGTATGGTTGTGTTATTATGGCTGGGATTATGATAACTTCACGTTTCACGTAACACGTAACGAGCAACACGTTCACGTAAAGGCGCGTATACACGCACGAACCGAACCGTTGCTGCAACCGCTCGCGAACCGTTCGTGGGCTCGCTAGGTTCGCGAACAAACGGCGTACAGATTGTTCAGTTCATTCCAAGCTTAGGCTTTGGCCACAATGCCTTCTCACGAAAAAAAATTGAACTATGATCGTAGTTAGTGGTGCCGCTTTATTAATGACTCGCGTGTTAAAACACAAAGTTAAGAAGAGGAAACTCTGCGTTGGTGGTCCACAGAGCTGTGTAAAAACGCGCTGGCTCGGAACTGATAATGGACATGAGATCGCAAGCCATTAGTGGGCAGTACAAACATTTCACGAGAATGTCGCATACAGATTTCGAGAATGCAGGGAGCAGAATTGGATCAAAAGTTGCAAAACAAACAACATACTGTCGCTCTCCCATCTCCGTGCAAGACAGGTAAGTTTTCGTGGATTGCTAATTGTTATTTTTAATAAGTAGACATATTTTTAATTACGTGATTGCACATTCGCTTTAAAACATAATTTTCCTCGATTAATAATAGACGTGCGTGATTGCAGGTTAGCTGTAACACTTTGGTACTTCGCCACGGGAGATTCGTACACAAGCCTGCAATATTTGCTCAGAATGTCTAAGCAGTCTATCGGAAGAATAATACCAGATGTCTGCACTGCGCTTGTCCAAGAATTGAAAGGATATGTGAAGGTTATATCAATTAAATTATTGCTTCAAAATGTATTTCTCTCTAAAGTGAATATGTGTATTAATTTCACATTTAAAAAAGGGTAACACAAAAAATTATGTAAGTAATACATTATCAATTGGAGGTAAATATATTTTAAATAAGTATAATCAGGATTATAACATACATTTGTGCCAAAATACTGCACTATAATATCGCACATTAATAATCGATGTCAACAACACAGGTTTGGCATTTCAAACGTAATCGTTCAAATCTTGAGAAGACGCTGAATCCTGCGAATGTTGTGAGGGAGATGGTAGGGATCTTACAGCCAACGTGTTTTCAGATTGTAGAGTTGAAGGGCACGGCGGGACTTGACTAGATGAACTAGAACACGCCAGCGGTGACAGCAGTTGTTGATCATGATGCAGTTGATTAAAATGGGGTTGTGGAAAACGTGTTTAATCAAATACTGTAGGTGAATGATGTGGCACAATGTTGTTCATATCTGCAGAATATGGATGTTGGTAGCCGAAACGAAAATTCCCAGCAGGCCGTTCGTAGTAACCGGTATCAGCTTTCATTAGGATGTCAAACACAGCGTGTTCAACCGCTTTCCTAGTTTCGGGAGAGTAACCTTTAACTTTCGCTGTTACGAACGTAAAGAAGGATGTTGCCTCGCCGTTTTCTGGTTGAGGTGTATTCAATTTAGCAGCAGCAGTTTTCAAATATTTCAAATGTACTAAAAAGCATTGATGAAGACTGATCAGATTCTTTTCCCCTTCTGTGTTTTGGTTGCTGGGGGGTGGCAAAGGTTTCGGGTTGCACTGTATCATGTAACTCTTCTTCGCCTTCATCGATACCTTCAACAGTTGTCTGCTGAAACATAGTACGGCAACATTAAATAATTAATTCAATAACTTCCAAATACTGTAAAGTAAATTTTTCCACATTGTAATAATGAAATGTAAAGGTTTCTTTGTCTTATTTTATTTAGTACAATACTTTAAAGTCCAATTGTTTCATTAGAACATAACCTCCAGACCCTTCGGTAGGCCTCGCACCACAAGGTTTAGCCTAGGGGTATACTGAAGGTTATACTGATTATAATCACAGCTGTTTGACAGCTACTGAATAGCTATCGGAAACAATACTGATAGTTGATCGGGTAGCTTAATGCTTGACAGTAAAAAATATAACTTCAAATGAAATATTTTGTTCGTAACAACTTGATATCGCAAACAGATATGTTCAAAGTGAAAACGTACACATGGAATTATTCAGAACATAAAAGCGTAAAATATGTGCTCTTTGCAGTCACAACTATATACCTAAATATTATGCATTCCCAAGTAATTCTTAAGTTTAATTATTTACGTGTTTATCAAGTGATGGTTTATTTTATGTAGCATTGTACATTTCTCAGCTTCCCAAGGCTCCCCTTGCTTGGAAGGAAATATCCAAGACATTTGAAATAGACTGTAACCTGCCTCACTGTGTTGGCGCCCTCGACGGGAAGCACGTTTTGCTGCAGGCACCGGTACATTCTGAAAGTGATTTCTACAACTACAAATTCAACTTTAGAATCGTCCTATTAGCACTAGTAGACGGTAATTACAATTTTTTATTCGCGGGCGTGGGATGCCAAGGATGGTTATCAGATGGCGGCGTTTTTAAAAACTGTAAGCTATACAATATGCTTTCCGAAGACATGTTGGATTTACCTTTACCAGAAGAACTTCCTCGGCGTGAGATGAAAATACCTTATTTTTTTGTTGCTGACAGTGAGTTTCCACTATGCGAAAATATTGTGAAGCCATGCCCTGCCGATCATACCTCAGGCTCATTCAAGAGAATTTTCAAATATCGATTGAGTAGAGCCCATCGAGTTGTAGAGAACACTTTCGGGATTCTAAGAGTAGTATTTAGTGTTTTAAGAAAATCTATGCTTTTGGAGCCCCCTAAAGCAGAATTATTTTTCATGACCATAATTATTCTGCATAATTATTTGCGGAATCATTCACCTACTTTGTAAATGCAGCACGGTTACTTAGATCATGAGGAAAACGATGTTCTAATTGAAGGCCATGGAGAAGCGAGGTAAACACAGCCACCATGATACCTCTAAGAAATATTCCCAGAAGAACACCTGCTGTGTATCACAAAATAAGTGACGAAGTAGCAGATTACTTTATGAAAAAAGGGATATATCGTGGCAAAACACATACACCTGAATGTATATTAACTTACCTACTGTGTTCAGTCTCTTCCTCGGGGCATCTCTGTCCTCAAGATATCGCAATTCTTCACATGCGAACCATTTGCTTTTATAGACATCTGAGGCCCCTGAAAAAATAAAAGAAAATTCGTTATCCATTTGATTAGGTATACTTATATCTATTTTCTTAACAGTGTTAATTTAATACGTAAACACATGCCATATTGTTACAACATCGCTCAGTACACGAAAACTATATATCTATCAGAGAAATTAATTTAAAAAACTAAAATGTTTCACAATTTTTAAAATAATATTGACATTTTACCTTTTCCCGTTCCTTTTGTGTTACTTTCTTTACTCTTCTCCCTGCGGTATGAAGAAAGTAAACAAACAATTTTATTCCTGCATTCTTCAATGGTTCGACCCATTGCACACCCGATTCCGCACCAAGCATCCTCTTTCAAATTTTTTAAATAGTAGGTTTCGCCTCTAGGGTTCCATAAAAGCTTTTTTCTTTTGTAAACCTGGATTAGTTGAACGATATCTTCTTCCGCCCACTGCGCCATGCTTTGGTTCGGCAGAGGTTCGCGAGCGACATACACACGCACGACCCTGCCAAGAACCCGTCCCAACTTGAACTGATAACTCTTTGTGTTCGTCGAAAAAAACCGACTCCAGGCCGATTGGGACGAGCGGCTCGCGAGCCGCTCGCAGGGCGCAGATAACCCCGTGCCAACGTGTTCGCGAGCGGTTGCAGCAACTATTCGGTTCGTGCGTGTATACGCGCCTTAATCCGGCTTCATCTTGACTAATGTGTTCCAATGATAACGCTCACGTGATGGAAAAGATTGTCAATGTCTAGCTTTTGCGTGATAGGTCATACATGACTCTGTATCACGAGATCTCGTCGGTCGATCACAATGGGGACGATGTTGTGTTATCCTTGCTTTTGATGGATTTGTTTTTATTTTCACGATGTCGCCTGCTCACGTTTTATGTTCATGCACCGCATATATAACTTTCTGCCGGGAACTAGGACGAAATAATAACAAAAGTTCAGCGAGGATTATTTGGATTTTTTCGTTCGTAAATACTTAAGGAATTTTTCCTTGCCACAGTTCATGAATTATGTTTCTCAGATTGTAGAAATGCTTGCATGAAATGCAGAATAATTATCGTTAGGTTTGCAATTTTTAGTAGTCCTGTTTCACTAAACACAATATAGTTTTCTCAGTTGATCTAAGCTTATCATATACGATTTATTCCATATACACCAAACTGTGTCTACTTCTCCGACAAACATTATTTTGTGATTGAGATTATGGCGATGTCCTAGATGCTTCCAAAGTTTGTATAAATCACGAACCTCATACTTTCTCAACCTGTTTCTGGCACATCAATATTAAAACATAAACACGCCCGTATAAAAAGGTTTTTGAGAGTTTTCAATCTAGAATGTAACAAAACTTATTCCCAACATTTTTACACTCTACACAGAGGTTATATGCTTACGCGAAGCATCATAATATACCACTCAGAAAAACTACGTTTTACGCACACGTGAAAGTGTAGCATGATGCGTGTTACTGTAACATGAAATCATCGTAGTCCCAGCCTAACTTACCAAAAGTTTACATGATAATATGCATAGACTGTTCATGGTAAAATGAGCACTTTTGAAAGACCTACTTAATATCTACTTGCATGTTCTTAGTATATTCTTCTGCCTTATGTAAAATTAACATTGACATGAGCCTTACCACTTTATTCATGCGTTGGTCAAGTGTAACTGTAAAACTGTTAGAAAATTAATTATGTTACAAATTTGATAAATTATTACACTTCTAGATATTTAAAAAAAACAGAAAGCGAAAGCAATAATTTAAGTTATAATAAATTGTTACCCAGCAATTTTCGGTAGACGTTAAGATATGGAACAACTTTTCCATTCATCATTACCAACTTTAATGGGTGCATGCCTCTCAGCGCGTCAGTTAAAATATATGCAGGTAGGAGCAGTGAATTTTTATAAGGTTGATTTCAAAAGTGCTCACTTTATCGCGAACAGCCTTTGGTTGAGCTAACGGGAAAGGGCGAGGAGATTAGATGTACCATCATCTGACGTTTATCCATGGAGATTACTCCAGGGACAGGAGTTTTTAGTGTGACTTTACATCCCTACAAACACCGCCTGAGAGTAAGAAGCACAGTGTCAAACAAGAATGGGGTAATATGTCCTGCTACAGTTTTTTTTGATAGTAGACTTACTCGTGTTAAAGACCAGGTCAAGTTAGTGTCCAGTGCACAGTTAGTGTCTCGGATGTTTATGACGAGGACATGCGAATTACCTGCAGCGCTTTCTTTCTTCTGCGAGACAGAAAAAATTGCTGCGAGCAGTGGGGAAAAGAGTGACAAAATCCTCAGTATGCATTTTGTACTTGTGAATTCAAAGGTGGGAGAGTATCTATTAAACAGTCACTTATAGAAAATCTAATTTACTAAGAGCAAAATCTTGTACGCAGCTGCATTATTTGAGATAAATCAGTTCAAATTAACTCCGTTAAGTTTCTTCAGAGACTAAACTGAATACCTTATTAACAACAGACATATGGAGATATTTACTGTGCTATAACACTAATAATGAAAATGTAAGAAAAGGCAGACAGCATCGATTGACTTAGTTTATTTTCAGCACTGAAAAAAGTAAAGAACAATGCAAAAATCTGCAAAATTGTGAAAAGGTGGAAAACATTTTTGTAAGTGTGATATTGTAGGCATTACTTCTCATCTGATTTATTTGTAAACAATTCCACACTCGGAAAACTTGAAATAATATCCGAATACAAAATAGCTGACTATGATGAATGAAAAATTGAAATAATACAATCTTGAACTTCACTAGGATTTCTGCTCCGTACAGACTGCCGTAACCTTTT
The DNA here is from genome assembly GCA_029891345.1 of Dryococelus australis. Classification (NCBI taxonomy): domain Eukaryota; kingdom Metazoa; phylum Arthropoda; class Insecta; order Phasmatodea; family Phasmatidae; genus Dryococelus; species Dryococelus australis. Next base: position 82,060,993 of record CM056994.1, read on the forward strand.
AGAGGGCAATATATCACCATAAAACTAAATAAGCTCATATTTGGGAAAATAAAATGTTTAATTCCTTTAAGGTAGCTTGTAAATAATTAATTTCAATCGTTTATACCAAGTCTGCAGTGTTACGAGTTACAGGAACTATCAAAACATGTCGGTTGATGTTTGAGTACTTTGCTAAAAATAAGACATTTCAATTTGCTTGTCTTTACTCGGATAAGTACGAATAAAACGAAAAAACTGCAACCGTTAAACAATATCCAAATTTTAAGTTGAATATAGCAAAATAGACGAGGAACTTCACTTTCTTTCGAACATTTTCTTTTATCTCGTAAAGTCATCGTTTTCTCCAGTGCACATTTTTCCGGAAAATAGTACTCTACATTTAAGTATCATTCAAAGGAAATAAAAACAAATTTGACGAAAATCGAATGTTTAACACATTATATTTTACCAATAGCGAGTATAGAAATAGTTCTACGCATCAGGGTGAAAATGTGGGTACATTTAACATCACTGCTATCCTGAACAACTGTAGGAACGTTACCACGGAGGTATGGGAAAATATTTTACCTTTCACGCTTTGTCACTGTACGTATACGTTGATATGGTAAATTTACAAATAATTTCTTAGAGTGTAGGCATAGGCAGGAAACAGTAACACTAGCTGTCTTATTCAGGCCTGTAAATGAAATTTCAAAAACGGAAATGTAGAACAGTGACAGTATAAAATGATTTTGCGTTCGACGAGCATGTTTTACATGATTAAACAAGCCCATATTTGATGTTGCAAAACTTGGTTTATATATATTCAATACGAATAATAAGGTTTATTCAAAGCAGACAACAATTTATAATGTTTCCACTTCACATCTGTGACTTCTTATTGAATTTAAGACACTAAACAACATATCTTAGAATTCTGTCAATACTTGAACATAAATTCTTAACTACTATCTAACTCTTAATTAAATTCAAAAGAAAACTTAACTTTTAATTGCGGACTGTAACAAATTAATTTTGTAAATTAAAACCACTGGTACTTTCAAATAGTAATCTGATCTCTAAAAAACACAAAATGATAATTAGAAAATAATATTGTGTTTTACAAAGCATGGAAGCTATTTTTTAAAATTAACTTTTGATAAATTATATAATTTGTTGTAGTATAGCGCGTAGTCAAAATATTACTTAACTTCCTTACAGGATCAGAAGCAAAGTATAACACCGGACGAAATATGGCTAAGTTTTGTGCTTATTTCTATAATGATATATGTAGAGGCAGATAAGTAACTGAGAACGACAAGTTTGTCTCTGTTGGGAAGAAAAACGCAAAAGAAAATCACCAACAAAAGTAATTATTTCAGCAATTTTTAAATAATAATTCAATAATTTCTTAAAGTGAAATACTCAACATGTAGTATTGATATTCCAAAACTTTGGAACCTACGCAAAGTGCGAGTTTAAATATATTCTAGGCATTTTAAAAATTTTAACAGAGATTATCTAAATTTATTGGAATTTTTTTTCAAACATAATTCATCTTCACACTTGAAGCAAAACCCACAATTGTGAGGGATACCCCGATGTAGTGACTCAGTAGGAAGTACGAGTTCGATTCAGTGTGAGTTATTAGGACAGAGAAAAACCCTGATCATCGTTTGTAATATAATATGCCACTATCCAATACAACTTCTCGTTTCAGGTTTTAGCAGGTTGTCAATATTGGCCCTCCCCCATCTCCCACCGTATCCGCCCCCCCCCCCCCTTTTTTTCTCATGTAAATGTTGTGATACTGAATTTGTGGGCGGCAGTTTTAAATTATACAGAAATTTCCACTCTTAATCCTCTTGCAGAATTTGAAATCATTACTGAATTTTTGGGATGGCAGATTGAAACTATATAAAAAAAGTTGACAGCAGACATTTCCGTTCCAAAGCTGAGCGTGATCAAATGCAGAATAACGCAATTATATTTGTTGCAAATCGTGTTTTATTGTGTTTTTGCGCATTACACATGACATGCCCTCCCATTAGCTACGAGCGGAGAGCGAATTGATCACAGCATTCTCAACTATTATTGCATATTCTCTTTCATTCTCCACTAAAACGACAAACTGTATATAAGCTACGTATAAAATAACTTGTCATCAAAATTTCGTTGCATGAGATCCAAACGAATGTCCTTCATTATTGTTAAAAGGTGTAGTACAGTTTGTTTGATACCTATTTCTCTTGAATAAGAGATGGAAGTAATTTCCTTTGGCTAAGGGCTGAATTCCCTCTTTCTCGCGTAGCAAACTGCGAGCGAGAGTGTTTGGGGCGACGTCCAATACCCGGCCGGGTCACTCCCGTATTCTCGCATGTAGGAATCGTGCCGGACGATGCCATTGGTCGGCGGGTTTTTTTTTCGGCGATCTCCCGTTTTCCCCTGCCCTTACAATCTGGTGGTTCTCCATTCTCACCTCAATTCACCCTCATCGGCTCTCAAGACCACGATGTTAAGAGTCGCCGAAATCCCTCCACTTCGCTCAAACACTTAACCCTTTACTCTTCAACCACGGTTAGGCCGCAGTTCTTTACTCACGCTGTGTTTGGCAGTGGAGCCAGTAAAATGTAGGCTGTGCACGGCTAATAGAGCAGTTTTGAAATCAACCTTTGAAAAATGTCACTGCCCTTTACCTGCATATATTTTAACTGTCAGAGACGCGACCAGTTAAGTTGGTAACTGCGTAGGAAAAGTAGTTACGTGTCTTGTTACTGAATTAAAAATGTTAGGTATAGTCCATTCGCGGTTACTTACAACTTTTCTGAAACCCTGCTGCCAGTTCTACTTCCAGGGTATTCCTCCGCCTGATGCGAACAAAGCTTAAATACGTCTAGAAAATTACACCGAGGGACAACGCACCGCTCTCGTGCACACGCTGAGTAATGATATTCTCCACAAGAACTATTTCTTACTAGGTGTTACAAACACGCCTATTTTCTCCCTATTTAATTCATAATTATAAGTGAAATGGTATAACTTGCAGATAAAATACAAATGATATTGCAATTTTACGAAAAATATGGTACATCTATGTTAACACAAACATAAAACGTTTGTGATACAGGACATATTTAGGAAACAAACAAACACGCAATACATGGAGTGATTTTTCAAATGTTTGATTAAAAATGTGTGAAGAAATCGCTAATAGACTTTAAACATTCGTAAATGTTGATATAGTTTATTTAGCTCCCTGTTTTATATGCATAAGTGTAATAACTAGCAAATGTGTAAAATATTTACTCTTCTAAACGCTGTTCACGATAAAGTGAGCACTATAAGAATTGAACTTTAGAAAAAAAGTCACTGCCCCTGCATGCATATATTTTAAGGGGCGCACTGAGTGACATACACCCAGTAAAGTTGGTAACGATGGATAGAAAATAATTCAATAGGTTAACGTCTAATAAAAAGTGTTAGGTAACCATTTGTGATAACTTGAAATTATTTATTTCGCTTTCTGTCTTTTTTTTAAAGCATCGAAGTGTAAAATTAGCAGATATGTAATGTATTTGCATTCTTAATAATTTAACAGTTTCATTTGACAGACATGTGAATAAAGTGATGAAGCCCGTGGCAATGTAAATTTTACATAAGGTGGAAGAATACACAACTTGTATACGAGTAGATCTTAAGCAGGGCTTTCAGAAATGCTCCGTTTACTGTGAACAATCTACAGGAGCTTACATCAGTGTAAGTGAGTAATGTTTCTATGGTAGCAGCCAATAAGCAAAACGCTAGAGGTTCAGGTGTAAATGTGATTGTGAAGCCTAACCTGATCGAATTAATTCGCGAAAAATTAGGGGCTCTTTGTACTACATAATGTATTGCGCCGCAACTACATCCGTCAATTTAAAGCGTAAGAAATATCTCAACAAGAAACACGCCACTCTGGTAAATTATTTGCTCACAAATAAGAGAAAACTACGATTTAGTATCGCCCTTGCTTCGTTATTCTATAGTCGTATAGGTACATAACATTATAGAGTAGGGTTAACTTTTACAGCGTTTGTATATGTATCATGCACTGTCAAGTTACTTCGCTCGCCACATGATGGCGCCAGTAGCAAAATGAAGGCATTGCCGTGATGCCATGTGTGTGGCCGAGAATCTAGCTCCACAAACGTACAGAAAAATATTTACAGAATCGCTCCTTCCCTTGTATTCACAGACCAGTTGAGGACGAACTCTATAACAAAGGCGGAAACACACTCGAGGAGTTGAAAGAAGGGCAACCGACTCGCTCAGAGGATGTAGACGACTGGTTACATTCTTACGCACATTTATATACTATTCACGGCAAAATGAGCACTTTTGAAACCCCTACTTATGATCTACATGTATGGACGTTGTGTATTCTTCCGCCTTATGTAAGATTAACCTTGTCATCGGCCTCATTACTTTATCCATGCGTCGCTCAAGAGAAAATTCGTTAATTAATAAAAAAGTAAACTTTTAACAAATGTGCTCAATTTTACATTTCGATGTATTAAAAAAACAGGAAGCGAAATAACTTTTTTAAATTATCAGAAATGGTTACCTAGCACTTTTTATCCGACATAAAGATACGAACTATTTCCCATCCATCGTTGCCAAATATACTGGGCGCATGTCACTTAGTGCGCCAGCTAAAATATACGCAGGTAGGGGCAGTGACGTTTTACTAAGGTTGATTTGAAAAGTGCTCACTTTATCGTGAACAGCCATTACTGATACGGGATCGCGCTCTTTACTAACCACATCTTTCCCGAGGCTAAAAAAATTAATAAATAAAACGTAAACAACCAGTGAACTTTTTCTTCACTCGCATGAACAAAAGCTTTTTCACGAATTACAAAGCGCTTTGTAGCTCGCAAGCAAGTTTTTGTGTTTATTTGCTGCAGGAACGACTCGCGAACCGTATGCAGCGGTTGAACCGGTTTTAGGTCGCGGAGAGAGAGGCAGGTTTATTGCCTCGGAATATCCTCCTGCGGCTATAAAGGCTGCAGGCACCAGTGGGCGCGGGATATTCCACCTCCCGACTACGCGCGCGGCATAATACGTGCATTCACGCACCTGGAACAGCAAGCAGCTTCTAGTTATACTGGCAATCCGTTTCGCACCTAAAAGACTTTCGTTTTAAATTGTGAGAAACATCTCAGAAGAGTTACTTGTAAGTTATTGGCACGAACGTTTTATGCTAGTTGAAGCTAGTTGCTTCATGAAATGATATGCTAATAACTTCGCCACTGTTCAGTTGTACTGCAACGCATTTAATTAAACAACCATTGTCTATACTTCTTTCATAATGTTTAAAACTATAGATCGCGTAAGATAGAAATTAACCGCAGCTTATTACACCCTCTCTTCCAGCACGTCACTAATGTTTGCTGTGTAGAATACTAAATTGTTCTTGGCGCCACGGTGGCTGAGCGTTTAGCACGCTCGCCTTCCACCAAGGCGAACCGGGTTTAATCCCCAGACGGGTCACTGGATTTTCGCAAGTGGGAATCGTACCGGACAGTAGTAGGTACGGGCGGGTTTCAGATACAAAGGAATGCCGCCTTTGTTGATTGGCCTAATTAATTTGATATCAAAGGATTGATTAAATTGATTGAAAGGGGTTAAGAAAAGGGTTAATCAAATCGAACGGGTTAAATTTAACGAAAGGGTCAAGTTTATTGAAAGGGTTAAATAGATTGAAAGGGTTAATTTTCAATCCAATTAATTTTTTCTTGATTTTCTTTCTTTATTTCTTTGATGTGGGGGTAGCAGGAGCTATGTATGATGTTGACAGTGCGGTGTGCTGGAGGCGACGACCAGAGTGGTGGGATGCAATGTCATATAGGTGTACAGTTTAGTGCAAGATTGTGCTAAGTGTAAATTTTTAATGTTTTTGGGGGGGGGCGTTTGAGTGGGATGTTGGTCTTAGACGGTAGATAGGCGATTTTTTACGAATATATTTAACACAAGAGAGAAATGCAGAGTGTTCTGCATATGAATAAATTACACACATCGAATCGGAAATTTCAAATATCTATGTTAATAATAAGTGCAATTACGTGAGTCTTAAACGTAACATGAGTCTCGAGCTTACAAATATAACTTTCATGAGAGAGGATTTTAAATACAGGAATAACATCTTATGTCGACAAGTGTAGACTGACTAAACAAAATTCAGTTAGTCAGTATGAATAAATAACTCATTAACACATACAAATTTCACGATTCAGACTGGTGAATTATATATTATGGCAAAAAAACTCTGAATATGATTTAAACCAGGCACAATAGCATAAGTATATTCTAACAAGTAAAATATATATATCATTAGAAAATCTTACTCCAAATGATTTGTTTCGAAATAAACTTGGGTCGAAGCATAGAGCTTAATCCCACAATACTTTATATAGCGGAAAAAATGCACAAATATCCTGGAAGAGAAGCTTATTAAAAAAAAAAAAACAGACGTACAACAAACTTCCATAAAGTGTGGTAAATAGAGCGCACTTGTTATCACAAATTGTATTTTTAAACTGTTAGGAATTTTCATAGGCAGAGCTCAGAAATTTAAAATCTCATCACAATATTGACTTAATAAGAAAATTTATATTTTCCCAATAAAATAATTTTATATTAAAATGTAAATTTATATTAATATTGTTACATAACTTGAGTTGAATTTTTTTAAAATTAAAATACTAGTTTAAGTATATTGTGTTTGTCTTCTTCTCCAGATATCATCATGTTGTATCTTGAAGAGCTGAAATTTGTGTATATGTAAAAAGAAATATATTTTTTATGTTTGCTGAAGTCTGTTTGGTGCTGACATAACATTTTAAGCTGGAGAAAATGTTTCTTGTTGGCAAGGAGGGACAGTGGTCTTTGCTACCTGCCTCTATAAAGGTATTCGAGGCTCACTTTCAAAATTTTCCCCTGGGATGTCACAAAAGTTGGCCAGAAGGATGTCGTGTCTTCTCACCAACTTTCAGTCTAAGCAGCCGGAGTGTACAAAGAGTTTTAACCTGCTGTCTTGTTCATTTGCAAAACTTCATTTATTCAGCTATGTTTGCTTTCTATATAATTTTTTGTGATGTCCCCTCACCCCTTCAAAGTTAGTTTTTAATCAGGTTTAAATTTAAATAGTTGTAGGTTTTTTAACTCAAGAAAACTACACTTTCTTCTTCATGAAAGCAAGAAAAAAGTTAATAAATTCGAATTGAAATACAAGCCATCAGCTTACCAACACTGATAGACACTCACTCATAGCATTGCAACAAAATATTGCTCTCTCATCACTCATTATACATAAGATATGATTGAAAAATGTTAGTGACATGAGGTATTAAAAAAAAGACACACTATTTCTTTTTAAAATTTTATTATATATATGTAACGAAATCTTCCTTAAACCTAAGTATTTACAATATCACACAAAAAGGTTGAATTTAAAACAATCATTTGCACACAGTAAAAGTCATCTTTCAATCACAGCTTCAATACAAAGATGTAGAAAACATTTTTGCATATACTTTAAAACATTCATCTTACTACTAAATTACCAAAAACTTTTACAAAAACAAGTCATTGTAACAAAACAAGATATTAACAACAATAATCTTACAAACTAAAAGACAGTTCTTCAATAACATTTTATCAACAATATTTTACAAAATTACAAATATTTCATCTACTACTGCTATTAGTACTACTGTTACATTATTGTCTGACATATGACAAGATTAAAAAAATATATACATGATTAGAAAATATTTACAATAAAAAAGATTAACTAAAATATTTACAAAAAATGATTACCAAAATATTTACAAATATAATACATTGTTGTGTTCGTAGACACTTACTGTGGAGCATTCTTTTGTAGGTGTCACATCGAGGTACTTCCCACTCACACAATTCAAATACAGTTTAACACACACACACTCACATGCACGCAGTTTCAACTGTGAATTTCAATTTCTTCTTTGACAGTGGGTAGAGGGAGTAGTAATCTTGGTAGGCAAACAGGGAGCAGCAGAAATTGATTTTAATTAATACAACAGAAGTGATGCAATAAGTTCTATATATTTGTAGTTGGTATAGTCAGCCGCGATGATGATTATAGTCAGCTGCGATGATTTATATAGTCAACTGCGGTAATGAATGCAACAGAACTCTTTGACATCTGGATAAAGACTAAGTTTTCATCAATAATCTGCTGTGCCAGGAATGTCGGACATCCCATCAGCTCTGCAGCCTCATAGATCGTGTCATACCTCGAAACAACTCTAATGTCCCTTTCCTAGTGGACATTCTGCAAGATTTTTCTATAATCGGAATTATTCATCAACTTGAAAAAACGATTTTTCGAATGCATTTTCAGCCTCGGCACATTTCTTAATGTCAAATGCAATATACAGAACCATCCATTATTTCTGCTCAAAGCACAAAGTGCGATGAACAGAGTAAATTTTGGCTCCGTACTCCCTCAGTGTTTCTCCGTGTCACGAGTGTTAAAATAATTTTCTCATATAAGCTGTTCGGGGTACACAATTTTCTGGGGCCAAAGGCAGTTCAGATAGTTTATCTTGACAGATCGACTTCTGCAAAAAAAAAAAACAAGTATCACCGTAATTTGCAGTGTTTGCAACATCCTATGAAGAGAACACATCAGCCTCAACCTACTTAAAATTAAAAATCGGAAGCTTGGACCACATTGTATAACTGTACAGCCCATTGATGTCGAAATAGCATATATATTTCGATGCCACATTGGGGTTATAGGCCTCACCCATGTAAATATTGTTGACTTCAGCATGCCTTCATGAAACCTGGGTAATGCTGTCCCTAACCCCACGTTCTACAAAAAGATACATGTCAGCAACAGTAAACAGCTCTAGCAGTATGTGTGCCATTAACAATAAGTGTCCCATGAAAGAGATGGAGCTATGATGTACATGGTGGGGTCAAGACCGTAATGAGCCAAACATAAAGTCTTGAAATTCTCAAAAAACATCAACTATCCAACAAATGTCCACACGAGTATTGAATAGCATACTGCGGCAAGTTTATGCAGTTGAACACATCCCATGCAGCTTGGGCATGAGCATAATCCTCATCGCTTAATGCCTTTCCTCTCATCACATTATGAAATGCATCCTTTGCTGGGAGTGACTTGCACATCAAACTGTCTGACGACTTTACAAAGTCATAAGGAAAAACTCCCTTCTGTTTTGTCAATTCGAACTGGGTGTTGTCTCGGACCATCGAGCAGGTGATACTCAATTGTGCAGGTAGTAAATTGCCTGCCAAAGTTTCCAGAGAGGGGCTCATGAATTGGAATGAATCAATAAAACTTAACTTGAATTATTGTGCCTTTCCATTACAATCTATCCCATTGGGAATCTGTTTTGTGATTCATTTGTATTTATCTAAGGTCATACCAATCACTTAAATTTTTCCAGGATTTTCAATTACCATGGTTCCGTCATGTAACGTTACATCATGTTCAGCCAAGGGCTTTATGAGAATGTGAACATCGTATTTGTGCGGGTTATGGAAAACAATGACATGTTGTCTTTTGGGTAGTCTGAAATTCAAGTTGCACTTATTATGTGCGCAGCCTCTGATTTCGTCCATCAGATGGTCATGGTCGACCACAATATCATCTGTACCGAGCAGTTCCTTACAAATGTGACAACTTTTCTGAGCTGCCAACCTAGCTTCATCAGCAGGTGTTTTTGACTTCATGGGAACAATGACGCTGTGATTTCCTACACCCTCTTTGTAAGTTCAACTAATTTATCAACTAATTTGTACATACAATTGGCACCCACAAACTCGAAATACTGAGACAAACTTGGATTGAATGAACAAACCAAAAAATGCTACAGGCATATGGAACATGTTGGTTGATGGTAGTTGTATTACTTGTTTCATCATTAGGCAAGCAAGTGTACATGGGTTTCAGGGAACTTTCTACATCGCAATAGGTGACGAAACTCAGAATCTGCTGTTTGCTGTAATCTTAATTCCAAGTACTCATCGTTCCCAGTGGGGAAAGTACTGGGAACAGTCTTTTGTAGCTGGCAAAGAATACTGTGACTAGCGAGTTTCTCCTCACTAACAAACTACTGGAAATAATGCTTGCAAACAATTTATTTGTTTTTCTTCTTATTGAGCTGACTACCAACCAGCCATTATAAATTTCTAATACACACAAATTGCAAATAAGCGTCATTTCCACTCGCGTGAATCGCCAAATTATTCACATGTTTTTCATGGTGTACAGGAGAAATATACATGGATACTACAACCCTAACCTTTTCATAAGCTTTGACAATTATATTGCTATCTTTGTAGACAGTAGACAGAAGACATTGATAGAAACATAACTGTACTCCTCGAACTTGCGAATATCCCATATGACTACATGTGTCGACAGACTTTCGATAAACAAAACCTCATTAGGTTTTGGATGTGCAAAAAAATGACTGACATTTTGAGTGACAGCATAATGGAAACAGTCTGTCTGGGCAGGCTATATCGCTACAAGCAAGATGATTAGAAATAAACTTGAGCAGTTTAGTGTGCGCAGCACCTATAGTGAATGGCCGATATTGACTCACATGGACGTCCATGTATGTCAACATTTGCAGACTCCAGCCAGAACCACACACACTAAACTCCTCAAGTTTAGTAATGGGATAAGGAACAACATCATCATCATAGATCAAACCCATATAAGATGAATTGGGGGCAGGGAGTGCTTTGCTTTGAAAATTAAAAGTCTCTGTAGCAACTTCTGCCATGAGTGATTTCAAGTACTTACCTGCTACAGTAATTGATAATAGAACTGGCTGGGGTTATGCCATTATTAAGCTCAATAAAGGGACTTTACACCTCTGGAAAACAATGAGAAAAATCAGTGTCAGGCTCTAATTTGATCATTAAGAATCCACGCATCATTTAGTCTTCTCATGAACGCCGTAGCCAATAGCTGGCATGTCAGGTCTGGCGAAGCTTCCAGTGAGACTTGGGAATTGGAAAAGGAATTATTTTCTGGCTCCCTTGGAAAACTATCTCTAACTGACTCGAAAGTCGGTTGTGAAATGGTTGGAGCACTCTCCGAATCACAAGAATCTTCAGAGTCTGATAGTAATAAGTCGTTATTCAAAAGATCAACTTTCTCATGTTTGGGGGAAGCAGACATGTTTTGACATTTTGGTTTTGACAATCTCTCTGTAAGCGAGTCCTTGCTCGAATTGCTTAAGTAGAGATCGTCCTTCGAAAGATTAACTCGTGTCTGCTTAGGCGACGGGACACTGTCTCGATAGCTTGCTTGTCTTTCCGTCTGATATTCTGGATCAGAATCGCTTACCTAAATATCTTCAAGCAAGATGTCAATACAGGATCGCTTGTGCTCACTCATGTTCACCTAACTAAAAAAATTTCTTTAGTTTCCCCGATATAAAAGTTTAAACACCACAGTAAATTAAACTGAAGTGACCCCCTTGTTCTAAAAAAAAAAAAAAAAGGAAACACTCTTAATAACACACAATATAAATGAAAACATATTGTTATTAATAATAGCTTAGATGAAAAGGGAAAATGATTTTTTCCTTAATTTTAAAAATGTTATGTTTGTTGGGGGAAGACAGGATCGAGAGCTGTGACTAATAAGGTAGCGATTTCAAAATATTTTAAAACATGGACGAGAGGCAGGTGGCTAGCAGGCAGGGAGAAACACAATTGGGAATAGACAAGCCAAGGTCTCGGCCACCTGACAGGCCACATGCATGGTGAGGGTGAATGACGCAAGCATGGAACAAGCCAGGCCAGTCCATGCTGAGCTGTTAGCAAGAGAATGGGAATAATAGTTCAGTAAGATGCCGATAGGGCCTGTGGGCATCACCATCTGGCCGTTCTACCCCCTCCCTGCACCCGCCTGACAACCCCTGCCTGCTCCCTTTCCCATCCAACAACACATCGCATAGACTCTGCAGGTGTCTGCGTTGTGGCGAGGGATGGGGAAAAAGAAGAAACTTGACACACCCCCTCCAGCTCCACCCAACAACCTATATTTTTCACTCACTGACACACAAAGCCTGTGGGCATGCATGCCCATCAGCGGGAGAAGTTGTCACTTCCCCTCCAGCCCCGTGACTCTCAGACACAAAAATTTATTTTCAAACAGCTTGTCTCCAGTAACAAATTGTCCATGCTTTGCGACCTGTCACGCCCTCATCTTACACAAGATTTTACTTTTCAGCACAGGCACACAGTTTTCGTTTAGAATATAACAGTGAAATTTAAACTCACGGTATTGCATTTCAGTGTAAGATCAGTTTAAATGTAATTTTTGTGAGAAAAACTTTACATTTTAAAATGTGTGTTTTTTTTTTAATCTTACACCATCAAATTTCAAATTTCTACACCGTCAAAAAATTTCAAGTAGTGATACACCACCAAAAAAAATTATTAATTTATAACATCAAATATACATTCAACGTTACACCATCAAAAATCATTCATGCTATACAATATATTTTTACAAATTTTTCGAAAATAACTTTAATAATGAAAGTTTTAGCTAGAGGGATTACTCTATGACACTCAAAGCATTAAAAAGTATTGTTTTAAATTCAAACATTTTCTGCCTTAAACGAAACATTTTTTTTTTTAATTCTTTATATTCAAACATTTTGGTAAAGTTGATTGAAACTTAAAAAAATACTTGAAAAATTTCTCTCTCTCACACTTTCTTTCTCTCTCTCTCTCTCTCTCTCTCTCTCTTATACACACAGAACTAGCCCCCCTGCATTCACATACACAAACACTCTCACTCACACCTTCCTAACCAAATTTTTTTCTCAGAGTACTTGGCAATACATTCAAGATGTTTTTTCACATAAATTTTTGTGAATATTTAAACAGTGAAGAGAGGCTGTAGGTATGCATTATTGATGCAGCTTTATTCCATATAGTGCAAGATGCTACTACTGATGGTTCACCTCTCCTCTCAACTCTGCTAAATAAACTCAAAAGTGCATAAAAAATGGCATCTGGAATTAAATTTTTTTTCACCTTTCCCTTGCATTCACACACTACACACTCAGTCATACAATCTCACTCATACACAATTATAGCCAAAATCTGTCCTTAAACATCCACTGTTAAACATTGTTAAACATAATTAAAATATTTAAAATACTTAACAAATATTATCAAGTTTGAAATAATTTCATTTGATTTTAAAGAAATTTGTTTCTGTTGTAATGATTTTTAAAGAAAATTCATTAAATTTTTAATGATTTAAAGGCCAATCATTAAATTTAATAACAAGTTTAACCATTTAAAGACCAATCATTCAGTTTGATAAAAATTTCTTTCAATTGTTAACAATTTTGTTGAAAGTTTAACGAAATTCCTTCAAACGTTTAAAGATTTAAAGACCAATGGTTTAATTTGATAAAAAGTTCTACAGTTTCAAAGACTTGTTTATAATTTCAAAGACCAACCAGTCAGCCTGTTAAAAAGTCGATCGAAATCATAAAATTTACTCAAAAATACTGAAAACCCTATATTGTTCACTTATTTAAACTCTTGTAGCGAAGATATTGGTTGAAGAAGGAGACCTAAACCCAGGTCAGTCTAGCTGAGCGCTACCACTCTCCACCAAAAAGCATTAGGGCCAGTGGGTGGCCGTGCGCTCGCAATCCCCTCGAGAGCTCAGTGGGAGCCTAGCCCGGCAGCCTAGCAAACAGTCGAGCATGCTCCGGGGGTGAATTCTCCAGCAGGTGAGGAGGGTTGGTTTCATCATCACAGAAAAAGCGATGGGCGGGTGGGTCCTTTGCTTGCAAAGCCCTGCAGAGTCAAGCAAGAGACGAGCGGGTGGCCGATGCCCTTGACCTAGGCACTGTGGTCTGGTTCACAGGTTGTCCATGCATGCGAGAGAAGAAGGTGTTGATCCCATGAAATCACATGAGCAAATGAGCTACATTGGGTGTGAGGTGCTATTTATACCCTCGCTAGCTTACCTTGTCACATTAATTAAAATAAATGCTATTCGCCTGAAATGCATATCAAATAGACAGATAACATGTTTAAGTCAATTTAACATATTTTAAAGCAAATTTAATGCATTTAAAAGGATTCTATGCTTTTTTTTTTAAATTAAATATGGATATGCTGTATTTTAGCCTTTATATGTGAATGTAACATGTATATGTCCGGTTTTAAGCCATTAGGTTTGAATTACGTCTTATTTAAAGATTTATTACACAAACAATTGTCATCACAATACAAACATTTTGTATTACGAGGTGAAATAAATTTAATGCTATGATTCAACACTATTTTTATGTATACGAATTCCAGTTTTTACTATCGTTTATGTGTAATTTTAATTCATCAATCCTCTTAGTTAAAATGGTTAACGAATTACAAACTACCTATTATCATACAAGTCTTAGCTGGGAATCGATATCAGAATCTATATATCCACCCAACACTGAAAGTGAGAAACTAGATTGCAATTGTACATGATCTAAGCGGGACTCGAACCCACCTTATATCAACCATGTCGTAGACAGGAATCGAACCCACAAAGCATATATTAGAATTTACCATGTCTTAGGAGGGAATCGAACCCGCAAATTATATATTACAATTTACCATGCCTTAGCAGGCAATCGAACCCGCAAAGTATATATTACAAGTTACCGTGCCTTATCCGGTATTCGAACCCAGAGCCTCCTTGCCTTTTCTAATTACTCTATGTAGGCTGGCGACATTTAACAAGTAATTTTATGTATTTATAATTATTTTACAGCAGACATTGTTAGTTGAATAGTCTGATTTATATATTTTTTTCTTTACAAGATTCTTTCTTGTTAATTCAACAGACTTTTAATAGAAAATATTAAGAGTGTAATTTTATATATATATATATATATTTCTCTTTCTCTCTCTTTCTCCCTCTCTCTCTCTCTCTGTTGGAGGACAAATTAATTACGTTTCCCTCTCTCTGGGGAGAAATATTTTTCTTAGTGAAACATGTTCACTTTTAATAAGGATAGGTTAAATAAATTTTAAAAAAGGGATTCATTTTACATCATATTTATTTACAAAATATATACAAATACAGGATGATACAAACATTTATGTACAACATTTTAACACTGAAGCAGCATACTATGTTAAAAACATATTTAAGCAAGTAGGAAAAAATTTTGCTCCAAAACATATACAAATTACACACTTGTTTCAATAATTTCAACACGATCAAGTATAGGATGACACAAAACATTTTAGCACTACCAAGTAGAGCTTGCTCCAAATAGTTCCATGCTAAACAAACACAAGTGAATCCACAATATATTTACATCTTTTTTTTTTTACATTAGCAAATACAGAATGTAACAAAACATATTAGACTACTATTTCAAAAATACAAGTAGATCAAAAGCTTTATATACAACAATTACAACATGCTCTGAAACAACTACAGCGTAACAAAAAAAATTTTAACACTATCAAATACAACTTTTTTTCTTTAAAACAAATATTTTTATAAACTGTTAGCAACTTCTGTGAACAAAGTTTTCATGCATTTTCTTACAATTGGATCCAGATACCCTTCTTGACCTCTGATTTCAAGGAGTGGGCATTTCTTACGCCCTGGTTTTAATCTGTCTGTCTGCACACAAACATCTTTCCAAGTAGGGGCGTGTCAAACAATGCTTTCAACCAAATCAGGAAATGATTCAATACAATAAGAATAGACATATCTTCAATACTAGATGGAAATATGTGTTTGCAGTCATATGAAGCACTGGACATTCCTTACGCCACCGTACTGTATGAATTCGTAAATATTTTCGTCTCCTAGAGGAAAGTAAATTACTTTAAAATTAAAAATATTGTCACAGGTTTCCGTAAATTCTCGCAAAATTCCGTTGCATCAAAGGGCGTATATTATATTGGACTTTCCTTGTTTGATACTGACAATGATCTGCATTATGAAAATATGTCATGTTGCTACTATGACATCCACCACTTGACTGAGAAGATTTAGCAAGGAACAATGTATGTATATTGATAAATTTATTCATTCATTTGAAAGTTGAAACATGTTTTAGGGCTAAACTTTATTTTTGCTCATTTTATTACTCATAGTATGTAACATTTTGATGAATCACACCCAGTTTGAGACGTGTAGCCAAACTTATTTTTGCTATAATGATATAAAGTATGAAGATTTTTATAACATTCTTCGAAATACTGATAAAGCAAAACAGTGTCTGTATTATAAACAAGATGTTTCAAACATTTTTCTTCCTCACAATATGAAGTTACAATGTGTTCACCCTTAAATGTTTGCTCACTATCTACTTGTGCAGTTTATACTGGTTTACAAGATATTCAGAACTGTTACAGTTAGTTAAAGTAGCATCATAAGTATTTGGTTTACTGCATGCTGTAAAAGCTTGAGAGAAATACATACATTTGAAATGACTGACTGGCTCACATTTCCTTTACAAATAAAAGCAAATATAATAAACTATAGTTACAGAATGCAAACCTTCTGAAAAAAAAGTATACTTGTATTTCATTGGACACAATGGGAACATTGGGATCATTATTCTGAATTAGCCACTTCACATGCATATAAATTACACATCGCTGGAAAAACTAATCCTATTTGTTCGAAAATAAAGTTTGTGGATGTCCCCATCGCAGGTCTTGTTCCAACGAATGGTGATTCTGTGGTTAGGTCTGGTGTGCTGGTAGTCGATTACTCAATATTCCCATTCCTTTTGCTAAGACTGGCAATCATCAAATCTTATAATATTGATGGCAAGTCACTGTCGGGGAGAAGATATCTCACAGTACAATCGTTGCATGTTATTCCTTCACCAATGCAAATGCCGAGACGGTTGTCGAAAGTGTAGCACCAATGTTCTATATCATTGCAGACATGAACTTGTAGAATACCAACTTAGGATTTAAAGAACACTGTATCCTATTTGCAGGATTTTGTGTATGTCTGTAGGGTTGAAGATTCTAGTCATGACTGACAATTATTATACTAGCCACACTCCTTTATATAGTCTGCCAGATGTTCTTGCTTTGAAAAACATCGCACTGCCACATTGCACAGGGGGGAGTTAATTCTTGGTCACTAATGTACGTGTAATGTTGCTTGTTGTTGCATTCTTCTGTCCAAACTGT
Source organism: Dryococelus australis (assembly GCA_029891345.1). Taxonomy (NCBI): domain Eukaryota; kingdom Metazoa; phylum Arthropoda; class Insecta; order Phasmatodea; family Phasmatidae; genus Dryococelus; species Dryococelus australis. The sequence goes on from CM056994.1 coordinate 82,078,249, forward strand.
AGTAAGAGAACAGCAACTACACTCCATCTGCATAATGTATTTGATTTTCTTGTAGGACTTACGTTTTGTGATGTATTCACTGCATGCTTCAAATTCTAGTTTACCTTTGTTACAAGGTAGCTTGCTGTTGGGATATAAATTATATAAAGGACAATAATTTCGCCCATTACATACATCGAAAACTTTAAAAGTTTCTGTTGGACTGATTAAAGAGAAATGGCAATGTTCATCTCCATTGCACATCTGTATCTGTAGTGGACTATCATCATCTTTAATTCGAAACCACACTCGCCTGAATCCTGGAGTAACACTAGCGTAGTGAAGTGATGAGTCCAACCTCTCCATTGTAACTGAATCTCTGGTGTATAATTTTCTCCTCTCTCTCTCTCTCTCTCTCTCTCTCTCTCTCTCTCTCTTTATATATAGACAGATGTTCTTCCAGTTAAAGTTAGTTATTCAACAATAATTTCAGATCAAATTTACACACACAAACAATGCTGTTCCATAGCTCACAGTACCATATTCCGCATGGGGCCCTTAAATGTCTGCTACTGGCTTGTATTTGCGTGATGTATTCCTTATTATTACATGTTTCAATCCATAAGGTTGCGGTGGTGTAAAATTCTCTAATCCATTTATATTTGATTTGATGAAAACCTGGTTTTTTGGTTATTTCTGTACTGCGATTTTTTAAATATAGGTCCCAAGAAGAACAGGGCAGTTCGCTATCAGACCACATATTAAAAACAGAACAGTCTTCTTCGTCAGACATAGCTCATTCTGTATATAGGCTTTCTCCAAAACTGTTTGCGAAATTCCAATGTTAATTTCCGTTACACATCTGTGTTTGAAGGTATATGTTGACTGGAGACTGGAACCATACTTTTTTGTGTCCTCGAAAAATAGTTGAGTACATCTTCTCTGGGTAGAATTTCTCAATTTTTTCGAAATCTTACGCTACCTGGAACAACCCATTTTTGGAAAATGAATATCTTCATACGTAGGTAGGCTGTTGATACAAATATTCTCTTAAAGCTTTGCTTTTGCATTGTGAACACAACATTTTTTCCTCACAGTGATTTGCATTTTAATGTCTGACTATTGAATTAATACTCGAACAGTCATGGTATCTTCTAATATTTATTACTTCTGCATGTGTTAAAGTTTTTAAAATTTCCTTCTGCATTTTTCCAAGCACGTGTATGGGATGTCTTTGAGTAAAGCATCCTTTACATATTGAAAATGTTTTTCATAAGCTATGTCACCAGAGTCCCATTTCAGGTTATATATATCATAAGTCTGTTCCCAAAACATCATTTTAACTTCAGGTTTAAAACTGCACCAAGGTCTGAAACATTTAAAGCATAGTACTATGGAGTCATTAGCATTGGTTGCATAAGAAATAGCAAGCTCCTTAATTACAAAGGAGTTGTCTTGATAGTTTTAGAAAACCTGAGCATAGCACATCATTTTTATGTTATTTCTTTATACACTATTTACAAAAAAAGTCTCCATCTCATATACAAAATTTTATAAGATGACAGTGCTCGCCTCGGAATTTACTTCATCGACTATGGAATCGTCCATTACTATATCTGGAATAATTCTATCTTCAAGTAGCTGTTCCAGCCTGCACAACATACAATCCCTCCACATATGCTGTAGATTCTCATCATTAGCAAAGGCAGGCATGCCATAAGGACAGTCATCACATGGTAAATAGGATACCTTATCCTCATCAGTTTTTAAATGTTCAGCCAGGAATTGATACACTAAGATTATTTTGTGGCCTGCAAAACAAATTATAAATTCTTTCGGCAGCACTTGCAGTTGGGAACACCCTAGACTCAATAATGTTTTCGCCTTTCCAAAAGCTAAAATAGCATTGAATTTGTCAACTCATTCAGACTTGCAATTGTCACAACAGTGATATTGATGCATTGTACCTGATGCCAAGATGAAATATCCTGTAGATACTGCATTGATGATGTTCTAGATATAGCAAAGTTGTAGTAGACATCTGGCATCGTTCTCGTTGTGGACATCTGGAGGTGTAGTAGACGTGATGGACATCTGGAGTTGTAATAGTCGTGATGGATATCTGGCATTATAGTCAATGTTCTAGTGAGCATCTGTTGTTGTAGTGGATGCCTGGTGTCGTTCATGTTAACAATGTTTGCAATTGATGACGATGCTTCTCGAACACCTGAAGTAGACACCTGATGATGTAAGTTCTACTGCTATACACATGCACTCCTTCAAAGTGATCTTAGTAGATGCTAAGTTAAGAAAAAAATAATTTATCCCTCCTTATATGCTGTAAGGAAACAAAATGGCCACTATTTTCCTGTGAATTTGCAAGAACTTGCACATTTTAGCAGAAAAGTAAGCATAACATTGAAATTGCTGTATTACAACTACGAAAAGCATTATTGCCACCTGTATTCATACTGTTTCGTTAAACTTACGACAGAAACTGTTAAAATATGAAATATTAAATTTTGCAGTTGGAAAGTTTTTTTGTTAGACATAAAAACAGTGGGAACGTGTTGGTTGAGCAGTTAGTATGCTCGCCTTCCCGAGCAGGTCACACCATAAAACAAAATTTTTTCACAATGTGTGGATGTCACATTAGACGTTGATACAAGGATTTTATCAGAGATCTCTCTCATTTCCCCTAGTCTCACACACGACCCAGTGCTGCTCACCTCGTTTCCCCTCATTGGCTCTCGAGATCTTGTTGTTAAAATAGATGGACATTTCTTTCCCAATATTTTTGTCTTTCCTATAGGAATGATATATATTTTGTTTGAATATGTGTAAAAACACTTCTGTTTTAATGAGTGAATAAAATTAATGTTGTATTCATGTATGGTTTTATTTTAATTTATAAGTTTTCTGAATTATAGTTAAATCTGGGGATTATCTCAGGCTAATATTGGGAACTTGATTTCAGGGACTTATAAAATTTTCTTTCATTTCGCTGCTCATACAGTCAACCTGATGCATAAGGTTGAAATGTCAGCGAGTCAGAAAAAATCTCTTGGGGTATGCATTCAGAGGGCTATGGGTTAAAGTAGGGAAATCAACATTAGAAAAACTTGTCCTGAATACTGGGTCTGTTGTCGTTAAACAGATACTGCATGAGCACCAACTCACAAAAAATACAAAAAAAACTTTCTCAGGGCTGATGCTGCGGTGTGTAAAACAGGTTTTTGCGAACACCAGGCTGGATCGATAATAGAGCTATTCAGAAAACTAGAATTTCAAGGCAAGTCACATTCGGGAGCAGGGGTAGGAGATTGGGGTGGGAGGGGTTGGCTACAAGCAGGTAGTGCCCGATCTGCACCCCTGTATCCAGTTGTCGCAATTTTGACTCAGTTGCAAAAAATGACAATCGCAGGCAGATGGGTGAATGATCCCAAGGACCTCGCAGACATGGCTTGGCAGGGAGGGAGGTGTAGGGGGTAGTTGGCATCCTGGACTCGGGCTGGTTCTGAGGAATGGAGGTGGGAGGGGATTGCTACAAGAAGGCAGGGCTCCTGATCCGAGTGCAAGTAGGCGGTTGTCGCTATCTTGCCTCAGTGCTGAAAAATTGACAATAGAGGGCATATGGGTGAATGACCCCAGGACATGTTGCTCTGGTGAGGGTTGCAGGTTAGGGCTGGGAGGTTGGGGTGGGAAGGGATGGCAGGCAGGGTCCTCCCGATCGGAACGTAACTAGACAGTTGATGCCATCTTGCCTTAGTGCCGAAAGATTGACAATCGCAGGCAGATCATGGTCGCATTCATGGCGAGGGGTCGGAGGGGATGCAGGGAGCACTGGAGCGAAGTGACCTAAGCTACCCAGTCGCCGCCATCTTCAATTGGTGATAAAAGCTTGTACTAGACAGATGTGTACAGCTCTCCTTCTCATCTTGGCAGATGATGATAGAATGATCAGGGGTTATCTCAACGATGGTCCGTAGTACCTACCTTCATCTCTAGTGCTAGCTGCAATTTATGTTTGAATGTAAAAGAATTTTACTGGGAAAATATAAATTTTCGTGTTTTAAGTTAATATTGCGATGAGATTTTCAATTTTGAGCTCTGTCTACGAAGATTACTCTAACAGTTTAAAAATACCATTTGTTTTAACAAGTGCACTCTATTTACCACACTTTATGGAAGTTTGTAGTATGTCTGTTTTTTTTTTTTTAATAATCTTCTCTTCCATGTTTGTGCATTTTTTCCCTTATATAAAGTGATGTAGGATAAAGATCTATTCTTCGACCCAAGTTGGTTATTTTGAAACAAATCATTTGGGGTAAGATTTTCTAATGATATATATTTTACTTATTATAATATACTTACACTATTGTGCCTGGTTTAAATCATATTCAGAGTTTTTTTTGCCATAATATATCATTCACCAGTCTGAATCGTGTAATTTGTATGTGTTAATGTGTTTATTATTCATACTGACTAACTGAATTTCGTTTAGTCAGTTTCCACTTGTCGACATAAGATGTTATTCACATATTTAAAATTCTCTCTCATTTAAATTATATTTCTAAGTTCAAGACACATTATACGTTTAAGACTCACGTAATTGCACTTATTATTCACATAGTCGTTTGAAATTTCCTATTCGATGTGTGTAATTTATTCATACGTAGAACACTGAATTTTTCTCGTGTTTAAAATATATTCGTAAAAAATCGCCTATCTACCGTCTACGATCAATATCCCACTCAAAACCCCCAAAAAAACATAAAAAAATTTACACTTAGCACACTCTTACACTAAACTCTACACCTATATGATATTGCAACCCACCACTCTGGTCAGTCGCCTTCAGTACATCACACCATCAACATCGTACAGAGCTCCTGCTTCCCTCCCCACATCAAAGAAATAAAGAAAGAAAATCAAGAATAAATTAATCGGATTAAAAATTAACCCTTTCAATAAACTTAACCCTTTCATTAAATGTAACTCGTTCAATCAATTTAATTAACCCTTCGATATCAAATTAATTGGGTCAGTCACAAAAGACGGCATCCCTTTGTATCTGAAACCCGCCCTACCCTACTACTCCAGACGATGCTGTTGGTCGGCGGTTTTTCTCGGGGATCTCCCGTTTCCCCCACTCGTTCATTACGGCGTCACTCAATATTCACTTCAATCACCCTCATCGGCTCTGAAGATCTCGATGTTAAGAGCCGCCCAAATATCTTCACTTCACTAAATCGTTCATAAGCGAAGTTATAACAGTACACTCGTTACTATAACAAATTGCGCCATGTAAGAATTATTCGGCAACTGTTGAAGTTGATAAAAAGCAAATAACTAAATTTTTCTTGCGACGCCGCTTGCTGTTACTGAGGCAGCGGTGGTGCATCAAACAGATTGAGTGAAGTGAATACCACTACGCTTGGGGCTAGAGAAAACTTTCTAAAATAAGCAAATTGTAGAATCAGTTGCCAGAATTCGCACATTGCGAAGAGATAGTACAGCACAGTGAATGTCTCGTTCAATATGCCAAAAATGAGGCGCAAAGATGTGATTACGTTTTGGCGCTCCAAAAGTTATGGTTTGAATGGGGTAGCCAAATTTGCAGGCATGTAGAATCGTAACGTCAATATGTGTAAACCAAGAGCGGCAAAAATCCCAGTCGACAGAAAAATCTCGTCATAACAGCGGCCGAAATACGACATCGACAGACAAGGACAGCCGGCACATTTCACGTCTTGTGAACAAAAATCTCTTAGCTTCCAAGCAAGAATTGCTATAGACTATTCACGGTAAAATGAGCAATTTTGAAAGCCCTGCTTATGATCTACTTATATGCACGTTGTGTATTCTTCCGCCTTATGTAAAATTAACATTGTCTTGAATCTCATCGGTTTATTCATGCGTCGGTCAAGCTGAACTGTGAAATTATTATAAAAGTAAATATTTTACAAATCTGCTCATTTTTACACTCTGATGCATTAAATAAAATACAGAAAGCGAAAGAAATAATTTAAGCAGTCACAAATGATTACCTAACACTTTTTTTATGACGTTAACATATGGAAATACTTTCAATCGATCGTTGCCAACTTTACCGGGCGCATGTCACTCAGTGCGCTCGTTAAAATATTATGCAGGTAGGAGCAGTGACTTTTTTCTAAGGTTGATTTCAAAAGTGCTCACTTTATCGTGAACAGCCTTTAAGTAGATCGTTCACAGCCTTTAAGTAGATCGTTCACAGCTGATTTCTGAAAGAACTCGCAGCAGGAAGCTGTAAGCCGCGAGTACAAGTATCAGAGTGGCACTTAATAGAACTCTGCTCCCTTCTGCTCACAAAGCTGCCAGTTTACAGTGGACAAGGAGAGACAAACATTGCACTTTCATGACAGAAAACATGTCAGATATATCTCGTTTCTGCCTGCATGGAAATTATGCTAGACGTCGTGTTCATAAAGGCCGAGTGCAAGGCGTGGTTGTTGAAGCAGTGGTTGTTCTATGGTGTTCTGGGGGTGTCTCAATTATACGTAAATGATTCCTTTGTTTGAAGTGACGAGAGTATTCAACAACAATGACTTCACAGGACTGCTGGGCAATCAGTGGTTAGTCTTCAGTGTTCAGATACTTTGTGGAAAAATATTGTGACGTGGCGCTGTGGAAGAGGTACGCAAATCACGTTTGCGCATGACCTTCATCGGTGTACTTTTTAGTCAACAAAGATGGCCGCCCGGTGTGTGTCTCGTGCAGTGTAGTCTCGTCATTTGGGATTTATCCCTGGTCCTCTGGGAAATATGTACAAGTGTTTGTTTCTTGTCTTTACAATCAGATTTCGTCTTTTGCTCATCATCTTACCAAACATTCCTATTCCCGCATTCCAAGATTGCAACTCTCGCGTTCCTAAAGTTGCAAATTTGACTGATATGCCTGAAAAGCATTTAGGAGCATTCACACATCATGAAAGGCCCGTAAAATACACAAATTTAGACACTCTTGAGAATCGGTCGATCTATCTGCAACAAGTTCACCGTCAGGTAGGACAGACGTGAAATCTGGCAGAACTGCTCAATAATTTGATGTGTCTGAACTGATGTCACCTACATCCGGACAATTGTCCATTCCATCTCAAATGTAATCGCAGCCGTTATTCGTGCCCGTGGAGGTACTATACCCTAATTGTTGTCCGGTGAGCTTAGACAGCAGTTTTCCCCACGGTTATTCTTACCTACGCACACGCTCTTAAAACAACGCATGACGCCCAGTTCTCCTCTGCCGTGCTACAAATCAGTGCAGTCGCTCAGCTGGACGCACAGACCTCACCTGTATTGTAAACATACGAGTACCAATTTTGTAAATGTTACTGGCAACCTTAAGTTATTTCCGAAGCTAAAAGCGTGAGCTAAAATGATGCTCAAAACAAAAACAATGCATGTTCAGTCCTTGCGTCGATTTCATGTTTATTTCACGAAACCCTCCCAAAGAAAAACGGGAAGTTGGCTTGAGTCAGCTCTCTTTACACTCCTGAAAATACATTCTTAAATTATTTTTACCATCTTAATAGATTATTTTTATTGCAGACTTACGATATCTCCTGTTTCTTTATTTGTATATAATTTTTAATGAGTTGAGGCGTATGATGTAATCATCCTTTGGTATCCTTCCTCCAGTAACACATGTAAAGAGATATAACTTTGATTGTTAAATATATCACAAATATGTTGCTGCACTGGTTTATGGGAATAATAGAAATTTCACACACTATACATTTCTTTTTAAACTAAAATGTGACTAATTGTACTTTGCTGAAACCGAAAAATCAATCATATGCGCCGTAAGGTAAATATACAAATAATATAAACTTTACTATAATTTACGATTAGAAAGGTATGAGGTGAATTTTGAAAAAGTTTTATTTTTATACTGAGACAACACTGTACACGAAGTATGCTTATTACCTTATTACTGCAACAATTTCAGGTTCTAATACTTTTAATAACACCGAAAAACACAAGTGTTTTTACACCTGTATCAAAATTATTTAGGACAACATTCATACCGTGGTTCTGTAAAATAATTATGTACTTATTTTCTTAATTGATTATTATATTTACGTTTACCTTTTTATTGTTCGCAATCCGAAGTAAGTGATCTGCCAACTTACATGCCGAACCTTCAAAACCCGTTCTTTGTAGGAAAATTTTTGAACACTATTCTGTTCGATCTGACTACGAGTTACGTCTAAGAAGAATTGCACTTAACGTATATGTGAATGTCAGTTCCTTGATTTCTCCCTGGATCGTATTTTTTCGAGAGATAAAGCAACTAAAACTGGTGATTTAAAAACAATTTCTTATTATTATGAAAATTGGAATTTTGTCTGTCTTTGGTTGATATGTATGAATATATATGAGTGGTCTGTGTAATTTTATTGGCATGTTTTGATAAATAAGTTCTAACGTTATCTTTAAAATAAAAGTTTTTTTTCCAAATAATTAATTAAAACCATTTTTCATAAAACAGTTTTCTCTGCAATGGCTACAATTCCAAACCGTCGACAGAGACATTTTGTAGCAAAATTAATCTGCACTAAAAATGTTTTGAGCAATTGAACAATAAGCGCCATAGTTTTTTGGGTAATGCATTTTCTTTCAATGTTGCTTTCAATTACTGCTATTAAGAAAACAATGCAATTTTTGACTGGATCAGTCATTTTATTGGCAACGTATAAAATATTAAATGTATTTCGTGGTGCTATATCTATTATTATAGCCTATACATAACTCCGTCAATAATAAATGCTTTTTTAAAAATAATATTTCCGTCTTCCTGACGCAAAAATTGAGATGTTAAAACTAATAAAACGCAGAGAAGCACAGACTGTATGTACTTTAAATCGATAGTCATTCGCGAAATGCTCAGTAACAGCGTCTCTTATTGTCATCTTGCGAGTCACATTTAAAACTTCAGGCTGGAGTGTTTATGATATAAGCTGTCCACAGTAAAGTGAGCAATTTTTAAGGCCCTTCGAAATTTTCCCTTCCTCAGGGCGTGCTTCACAAAAGTTCCTCGCCGCGAAATTCACAACGAGTGCGCATACCGCGTTCACCTATTAACTTCCGAGACCAATTTGACGTAAATTTTAAAGCGGCACAAAGCGAGGTTTACACAATACTCCACGATTCTCATTTATGTATGCTCATTACTTCGGAGGCGAATCCAGGCCGCTGTTCTCGGGGTAGCGAGGGAGGGCATTAACCATTCTCAAAGGAACATGTACTATGTTTCTTAACTGGATTCCAGAAACAGTTCCATCAGATGTATGCAACAAGTTCCTCCCAGGAGGAACTACTAAGACTTATTAAGTTGTAACACACTATAAATATTCATTAATTATAATTGAGTTTTTAAATAATACACGTTTGTGCGAATTATAAAAAAATATTTCTTACGAACCTTTCACATTTGTACACTAGCAATATCAGAGACTATGTACCTACAGAATAATAACAAACTACTGTTAATTTCATAGAAGTATAAGTGAGGTTTCCTCTAATGATTGGTTAAACTCACTACCCATAATTCCATTTAAACGGGGGTCCCTTAAGACGACAGGATTCTGTCCATATCGGGCGTGGTCTGAAATAACTGCGTTACTCGAGTTTCAAATCGCAATGGATAGTTTTGTTTGCCACAGACCAGAGTCTGCAAATTAATATATATATATATATATATATATAATATATAGGGATAAAATTACTGACTGGCATATCGACGCCCAGCCTCAACCGTTAGTCCTAGAAATATGATATTTTGAGGACACATTTACTATGTAATGTAGACAGCTACTAAGATGGAATGTTTTAATACTCAACCCCTAAAATGGCGGTTCAAAAATTGTATGAAAAAATATTATATGATTCTATTCACACCAGACTTAGTGTTAAATACTGTAAAAATTAATAAGTAAACACACGTTTGACAGTTTCTTAGCAATAAACCCATAATAAAACCGTGCTATTAACTAGCAACTTCGTAAAAGTGTTCTAAGAAGTAAATAATTAAGTTCAGACAGCTGTAACCTATAATCTAAGAACTTACACTTACGTAGCACAAAATTACTACAGCAGTATGGTCATTTGCCAATATTGAATGCATTGTCGCTTTGGCGTAATGTACATTTTAAATCGCGTTATTGTTTCATTTATGTTTACATTACCAAGATCTAACTAAAAATTTACCTATACACCCTCGATTTACGTATATTTTTTTCGAATGTGTATTGTTTGGATTCATTTTGCTGTAATGGCACTAGGTTCCGAGTCGAAGCTCTACATCGCAGTGTAGTCGAGGCCACTATTTTAACTGGATCTACACAGGAGAAACAGTGTTTATGCTGCGTATTACAATGATTCCGAATGACCTCTCTTTTGATTTCAAAAGACTGCGGATTCCCCTCAAGATACGTGCTTCGTGATGACGATAAATAAGTCGCAGGGGGAAAAAAACTCAAATTCGTTGGAGTTGACTTGAGGCAGGACTGGTTCTCCCACGGTCAGTTTTACGTCGCATGCTTGCGTGTAAGATGACCCCTCAGCCTGGTTGTTTTATTGCCACCCTCTAAAATTGTAAATAACACATTTTACAAAGAATTATTTTTAAAAGCCTGACTTACAAGTTTACTAAACCGATTACTAATAACTCTAAAACTTAACACCCGCAGTTATTTTATTTTTGAACTTGCAATTCAATCCCAGTTTATATTTTAAAAACTGTATTACTTACTAATTAAAAATATTGTAATGAAAACACGAATTCCACGCGGATAAACTCGCGGGTAAAAGGTAGTAAAATCATAATCTCGGAAGTCATGAGAGTACGGAAGTAAGAAAATCAAACTTCGTTTGAGTTGTCAACACAAAAAACCATTGGGACAAACTTTCTTCTCAGCGAGTATAACACTTATTCCCCTGGCGTAAAAATAAATGTACAAGAGGTAAACGTGAAAATTGAAAGTGACTTACTCCGGAAAATAAGAAAAAATCTAAAATAAAATCCTACAAATTGGTAATTGTTTGTAATCAGTATTAGGTCGCCATTGCTCGCACACTTGCTAAACAAAAAACACTGGTAGGATGAATTAATGCGAATGAACGTGATTACGTAATATCGTACCTGGAGAATGTCAGTTCTGTGTTTTTTGCGTGTTAAATAATTAGCTTTCAAGACATTAAGAAAATAAATTTACAGGAAATCGTATAAAACACTACTTACGCTGATGGCCATACAAAATTACGCCATTTGTACAAATAATTTGGTAACTTACACAAGCTGCTTAAAGTTGTGTTGGTGGATCAATAGATAATTATTAAATTTTGCGCGATGGTGCGTGTAAAGATGTATAGGATGTTCAATGTAAAATGAACAATTTTGAGAGCCCTGCTTAAGATCTACTTGTATGCAAGTTGTGTATTCTTCCACCTTATGTTAAATTAACATTGCCATTGACTTCATCACTTTATTCATGCATCAGTCAAGGGAAACTGCGAAATTATTAGAAAAATATATATTTTACAAATATGGTAATTTTTTTCACTTCGATGCAGTAAAAAATGATTGTAAAGAAATTATATTTAAGTTATTACAGATCGTTACCTAACATTTTTTATTCAACGTTAAGATGATGGAAAGTACTACTTTCCATCGATCGTTACCAACTTTGCTGGACGGAGCGCAGCACGAAACGCTGCTGTCTTCATGTGACGTATAGGAGAACAAGACGTTGCAATAGCGGACGTGATGTAACATGCCAGTTTCTTCTCAAGCGTAATTAATAAGAGCTGAGAATACGTATAAGACAGCAGTAAGAGCAAACGGCAGAGTTTGAGAGCGCCGGGATTGTAAGGCTGCGAGAGGAAGCAGTCAACGTGGACCCCATACATGGTGGACAGAACCTGAACAATCCCGGCAAGCCACCACGAAGAAAGATTTGCTGTTGAGACTGTCATTCTCAGAGATAGAAACTTCGGTATCCACCGCCCAGTTATACGAGGCATTTTCTTTGTATCTCTATGAGAAGAAATTTTAGACCTTCTAGAACCGGAAAATGGGCGATTCCAATAGTCTGTGTGTGTTCTGCCATTAACACCTCAAATTGTATTGTATTGTAAAGAGCTTTTTAACGTCCCACGTCTCTATGTGTCTACATAGAGCCTCTTTTGTCCATTATTTTGTAAGCTAATGCTACACGAATAAATAATGTTGGCCATACATCGGGAAACAATCACTCGATTCCTACCTAATTTGACTAACAAGTAGTACTGTGGTAAGCCATACAAGCGGAAACATTTTACGCGAGTCTAGCACTTATTTTCAAAATGGTGGCCATACAAATATTTTAATTTAGTATAATTTTTTCGTTCTCCATTAACGAAGGTAGAAAAACAAGAAAATTTGGAGCTTTTATGACATATGTCTGTGACCAATCAACCAGTCCCGCAGAATGTTGCACAGAAGTAGCGCTTCAGTAGGCCATGTAAACTTTTACGTTTTAAGTGTTTCTTGCATTATTTGTAACAGGACTGTCATGTAAATAATTTATATTGGTAAGTTAGTCATATTTATTTGAAAAATTGAACCACTTTAAGTTACCCTTTGTACGCTGAGAGTATCCAATATAAGAATAACATATTTTTTATAGGAACCCTATTTTGGATGCCGATTGGGAAGAGAGTGCCTGGTGACAAAATGCAACATTTATGCCTTATCTCTCGGAACCAACCAACTTATCGCCACCAAGTTTTTCACATAAGTAGTAGTGCAGTGGGCCAGGTAAATTGACATGATTAAACAGGGTCAATTTTTTTTCAGGATGGAGGCAATATAGATTGTATAGATAAGTTTGTTATACCTAGTAAATAATTAGAGAAACATTTACCCATGCTTTGTATATTGACGGTAACTTTTAGAAGCATCATATCCCCATACAAAGCCTGGTTTTAGACATTTTTGAGCAATAGTGCCAAAAGAGAAATAAATCTTTTATGCAATATACCGGGAACCAGTCGGCCTATTTCCATCAAATTCTGCACGCAATTTGTGATGTGGTTGGTAATGTAAACTTACATGATTTAAGTGACTTACGCACTTGTTTTCAGAATTATGTTCCTGCAAATATCGAAATTTTAGTATCATTCCTTCACGTGTAGTTAATGCTCCAAATTCTATCTCCGGAATGCAGTTGGTTGCATGTTATATTATAGTACGAGGTATTCTGGGTTCAAGTGACGCGTATAATCCATTCACGGTTACTTCATACTTTTCTGAGGCACTGCTAAAGTTCTACTTCCGTGATATTCCTCCGCCTCATGCAAGCTAAGCTTAACTAAGTCTGGAAAATTATATCAGACGATAATGTACCGCATTCCTGAGCACTCAGTTGTAATAATATTTTGCATGAGGACTATTTATTACTGGGCGTTACCAACACACATGTTCTCTCACTGTTTTAAATTTATATTAACTATGAATATCTTGTAATTAATAAAGAGAATATAAATAACATTTCAATTCTACGAGAAAAAAATAGCTACTTTTATGAAAATACGTACAAGACGCTTGTGAAACATAGTATATTTAGGAAATAGCCACAAACGTCATACATGGGTTGATTATTCACAGATTCGATTCAAAAAGTGTGAAGAAACCGCGAATAGACTACAAGACACGGGTGTATTTATAATTGCCTCACTAGTAATTCAATTGTTTCTGGTTCCATCTTTAATGATATCGCTGTGATCGCAACGTCGAGACCTTTTAAGAACTTCATAATTATTTGCATCCATGTTGTCGCGGATCCTTATGGGCAACCACACAAAGTACGAATCGGGGATGCGTATCTCAGAGTTAAATCGCAATATTGTTTCACTGCGTCGATATATTTACAACCGTAATTAAACATGTCACATTATAAATATAAAACACCTTACATTATACTTGAATACTTTAGGTAGCGCCGGAGGAGCGTGTTACTTCAGCTACTCTATATCTGCATTCATTATATATTATCTGTTATAATACTGCCACTCATTTAGCTACTGATAGTCCTTCTGTCGACTGCTGGAACGGCATTAACTTTTTCCGTTGCCGAAGGCTAGAGTCCCGAGTATTTCGCGGATTGAGTTGGCAGCAAGCTAGGCTGGGCAGTCATATATACACACGAAACATTATCATTTTCTTATTGGTTGCTGTGATAAAGCGAGACCTCTGTACATGACTGTTAAACACTCACTCACACTGCTGCTTCCTGCTTATTACTGGCTCACAGTTAAATGGGACGTGTCTAAAGGACTGTCGTCCAATCACAATAGTAGGAGCGAAGAACAAGTGTTTGTAGTCTACATCGCCACCGAATACTCGTGGCTCTACTGATTGCTAATGCGACTACGGCGGGCGAAACCCCATCTGCTGGTCCATCTTGTTTCGTCGTCTGCTTGAATTGTTGAGAGCCCAGGTCGACGCTTCTCCGGCCTTAGATATCAGGGCCGTTTACCATTTACTCAGTTCGTTTGCAAACTGGTCCTGCGGCTCGTGTTCTGTTTGCGCTCCGCTTCAGTGACCTCGTTCTCTTTAGGCGTGTGTTAGGGTGTTCACGCGAGCGCCAAAGCAATGGTTGCCCACGTCGCAACAATGTAAAGGAAAGTACATTCATTAGTTGTATAGGCTGTTCACGGCAAAATTAGCACTTTCGAAAGCCCTGCTTAAAATATATTTGTATGCACGTTGTGTGTTCTTCCGCCTTGTGTAAATTTAGCATTGCCATTGGCCTCATCTATTTATTCATGTGTCGGTCAAGTTAAACTGTAAAATTATTAGAAAAGTAAGTATTTTCATGTTTAAACTTATTTTTGTAGTTCCTATCCGTTCCGGATGTTGGCAACTATCTCATCTGTGCCATCTCTATTAAGCACTGCTCGGAATAACTCTGTAGATGTCTTAGAGGTCCATGTTTTGAGGTTTTTCAAACAGGAAATTCTTCTCATACCAGCGCTTCTCTGCCCGGGGATCTTTCCTTGTAGAATAGACTGCAGTAGCTGATATCTGCTTTCGTTCCTCATGATAATGGCCGAGGTATTGAAGCTTCCATGTTTTCACTGTGGTCAATACTTCTTTGCACTTTTTCATCCTCCGAAGAATCTCAACATTTGTAACATGGCCTGTCCATGGCACTCTTAACATTCTCCGATATAACCACATCTCTAAAGCTTCCAATCTTTTACTGAGTGACTTCGTCAGAGTCCAAGTTTCAACGCATAAAAAACAAAGCGATAGAAATAATTTAAAATATCACAAATTATTACCCAACACTTTTTATTCAGCGTTACGATATGGAACTACTTTCCCCTCCATCTTTACCAACTTTACTGGGCGCATGTCACTCAGTGCGCCCGTTAAAATATATGCAGGTAGGAGCAGTGACTTTTACATAAGGTTGATTGAAAAAGTGCTCACTTTATCGTGAACAGCCTTTATCAGCAATTTCTTTTTTTCATTTAATATCGTGATTAATGCTTGACTTACAATGCTTTGCACCTTAACGGTTAGTAACAAGAAAACTTTCTTAATTTCGGTAATAACAGCCGGCAAGTTCTACAGGATTTTCGACTGTCAGCTCGAAGTTATCGTCGTGTGCGAGATTCAATATCACGCCGAGCGATTCGACTCTCGGTTGAACAAGAGAGAAGTTAATTTACAGCCGTAGCCTCGCGCTCCTCTGTGGAGCGGAGCTGAACACTGCAACTTCTCGCGACCCGGCATAGCGCGCCACTCGCAATAGTTTCCTCCAGTTTAATTCTCAAACTTCCTTTGTTCGCGCCAAGTCGCAGTTGTGTCCTCCGTCCTCCCCTTCGCTCCTTCGCCCTTCCTAAATATTTCCTTCACTCCTCTTCGCGCAAACGTAAACGGCAAAATGCGTGCTAGAAGTTTGTGGTACTTCCCGCTTCCTGTCGAGCAGCTTCGCTTGCACAGAACATCGCGTCCAGTACAGTTTATGTATAAAAAAAAAAGGTTTTGCGTTTTTAGATTTTTTTTTTTTTTTGCTATTTCACTTCTTTTATAAAATTAATTTTGCACCTCTAATCCATACACAGTTATGCTTGTTTATTTTATAAATGTCTAACATTCCATAGAATGGAAGAAACCGCTAGTAAATTTAATTTTAATGATATACATATGCCTTACTATTAAAGTTAGGATGTTGGTTGTTAACACAAAATATACGATTAGCTATTGCATTTTTCACCCTCACTTACAATTGAATGTAGTTTCGTGATACGTAGTGATTGTTACAGCCTTTTCGCATATTTGTTAGATAAACGTAGGTCAGGGGCAAGGAGGTAGTTTGGTTCCCCTGCTGCTAATCTTTGGAGACTGAAAATGATAAAGGGGCCAAGATTTAAAACAAACAACTGTACACTGCTGTGAGAAAATTACGAACGAAGTAGAGAAATTAACATAACAATGGAATGAAGAGGCAGAAGTGACAAAGATGAGTAAGAAGATTGTCTGAGGTCAGGCACGGCATGTACTCAGCTTGACGTATTGTGCTAAGGGTGTCCATTAAAACAGGAGCGTGGTGTACGCTTATCATTGCAGTGGACGCTAATACAGAGTGCATATCAGATAAAACGACGTTGAGTTGCTGTCTGATGTCTGATATGGTTGACAGACAGTTCCATGGACAACATCTGGATGACTTTAAGGTCACGATCTCCGATATTGTAAAATACTCTTACGATTTTGTTACAAATTGTTTTTATTGTGCAGTCTAATTTTTTCAACTCATAAATACGGTATACTTTTATTATCCAATTATTTTACTAACTAAGAAAAATTTTTTTTATTTAATAATTAGTTAAAATTATACAGTTTTTGTGTTGAAAAATTTAGACTATATAATAAAAATAATTTATAACCAAATTGTAAGAGGATTTTACAATATTGGCTCCCGTTTGAGTTCAAAATATTAATTCTCGCAAAGCTGTAGAAATGGGAGATCGTGGCCTTAACCCAAGGTCGAATGAGAGGAAAGTTTCGAGAATGTCGAAGTGTGGCCGTGGAATCTGGAATCAGACACGTGTCACGAGCTTGGGCGGCATTTAAACACAAAGAAGAGGTGTGCGAGCATGGCGACGGAGGATCGGTATTTTGTCCAGCAGATGAGGAGATATCGACGGCAGACAGCGGGTGAAATCGCAAGACACACGAAACACACTACTGGATGCCTTATATCGCATTTTACCGTGGTCAGGAGACTGCACACCACTCGGCTACCAATACGGTGTGAACTTTCACCGCCTAACCATCGGAGACGAAGTTTGCTGGGGTGCCGGGAATACAGGAACTAGGTAACTGGGTAATTAGATCGAGCACTCTTTACGGATAAGAGATGACGTAGCCTCATTAGCGAATCCGGACATAATGCTTGGTGCCCGTACGGAACTCCAATTCTTCCAAGGAGGTTCAGTCACTGGTGATCACTGTTGTATTGTCTCTCATCTTCTTTACGTGCGTATTTTATGACTCTCTGTAGGTCCCGAGATCTTCTTCATGGACGACCATGCTACACCTCGTCGTACAGTGGCTGTCACTAAGCTGTTGAAGAGTGATGATGGATTGGCCCGCACGGGTCCCATGTCTTAAATCCAATCGAACATATGTGGGACGTTGTCGGAAGAAGCCTAGCAGCATATCGCCAGCAACGACTTCACTGGATCTTGATGTCTCGAGAGCTCATCGACAACATCATACTGAGCGCATGAACATACGGTGCACATCCTGCATCGCTATGAGGTAGCTTCATTTCCGCTACTGGGGATCGTATTTTTCTTACCGCTGCCTGTCACTTGAACTGCTGTGCTCGGAAACAACCATTCAATAAACGACCTTGGTATATTTTGCACTTATTTCTTGGCTACTGGATGTTTAGCTTTCCGATACCCTTACATCTCGACGATGTTACGGGATGCTTGATGTCTGTTTGAAACTCAGCTGCGCGACCTTGCACTGTAAAAAATTTCCTGGTACACTTCCTAAACTGTAATTGAAGTTTTTAACCTATGCTCTGTATAGTTATAATACCACACATTAAGCGCAGATATAGGAACGTTTATCATCGCTACTATACAAAGTTGGGAACTTCCTAATGCATTTGACTGTTTCCTGAGCAAATGTAGGAACGCTACAATGAATGCATAGGGGAAAACATTACCATTCCTACTTCTTCACTAAGCTATACACTGGTATTGTAGATTTCCGAATAATTTCTTAGAGTGTACACGTGAAAACCTGTTCCACCCTGCACGCAAGTGTATTAAAAATAATACTTTCCTACTGTAATATAATTTTGTGTGTTGGCGTGCGTCATTCTGGAAATGTTTCCCATCAGCTAATGAGAAATGGAAAAATAGTCTTCAACATTTTCTAAGCTCTCACTGATTACGCGTGAACGATTGTCTATTTATAGTTAGCGTTATTTAGTAACCGGAGCTACATCAAGATATTCCTACGTTTCATGAAGGGCTGCATCTGCCAGGAATGGCTCGCATAATTGAATGTGTGGATTCGGAGGGCAAACAACTACGACTGGAACCATACATAAATTGATTCTTTTGCTGGAGTGAATGACGGTGCAGATAACCGAACCTTTCGTGTCTTAAAATCTTCAAATCATAGTTTCTGAAACTTGCTTGATCTAAGTGGTGAAGACACCCGTGATGATATGCATAAATCCTGGTAAAAAAAAGAGTAAGTTACCTTCTTTTGAAAAAATTCGTTTTTGTGGTAACAAATATTGTATTTTCAAAAATGAAAAATACGAACAGAGTAGTGTGTTTCTGTTCGCGGGAAATCTAGTTTACTTTTTATTTTATTTTTTTAACAAAGCTTAGTAAATTGGTATCACTCAACACTGAAGAAAGAAATCGTAAGTCACAGAAATGGTATAAGCCTGGCATTTATAAACGCAGCAGAAAAGTAAGGAGAGATTTATCAATTCCTTGTGTGTTTTGAGAAAGAGATAAAAGCTGTTCATGTAAAGTGATCACTTTTGAAATCAACATTTGAAAAGTTGGAAACTGCGGTGGTGTTAGTAGTCGGATTCATCGCCTCCCACCAAGGCGAACCGAGTTCGATTCCCGGATTTTCGGGGTCGCTCCCAGATTTTCGCATGTGGGAATCGTGTCAGACCATGCCGCTGGTCAGCGGGTTTCCTCGGGGATCTTCTGTTTCCCCCTTCCTTGCATTCGGACGCTGCTCCATCCTCACCTCGCTTCACCCTCATCAGCTCTCAAGATCACGATGTTAAGAACCGTCCAAATCTCTCCACTCCAACGTTCGAAAAACAACACTGCTCCTAGATTTATATATTTTAACCGGCGCACTGAGTGGCATGAGCCGAGCAAAGCTGGTAACGTAGAATGGAAAATAGTTCCATATCTTAACGTTGAATAAAAAGTGTCACGTAACAATTTTTAATAACTTAAATTATTTCTTCCACTTTTTTTTTTTAATTTTAATATTTTGCAGTGTAAAAATGAGCAG
This sequence comes from Dryococelus australis, assembly GCA_029891345.1. Taxonomy (NCBI): domain Eukaryota; kingdom Metazoa; phylum Arthropoda; class Insecta; order Phasmatodea; family Phasmatidae; genus Dryococelus; species Dryococelus australis. The sequence goes on from CM056994.1 coordinate 82,097,836, forward strand.
ATTTTCTAAATATTTACGTTTGTAATAATTTCACAGCTTCACTTGTCCGGCGTTTGAATAAGTTATGAGGCCAATGGTAATGTTAATTTTACATAGGGTGGAAGAATACACGGTGTGCATGCAAGTAGATCTAGAGCAGGGCTTTCAAAAGTGCTCATTTTACCGTGAACAGCCTACAGGTAAACATTTGTGAAAACGGGAATAATTTCTTTCGCTTTCTGATTTTTTAACGCATGTATATGCATTCGCGAATTTGTAAAAATGTACTTTTCTCATAATTTCACAGTTTTACTCGACGGACGCATGAATAAAATGGTCAGTTCCACAGAAATATAAAGTTATATATGATGGAAGTATACACAATGTACATATATATACGAAGTTCTTAAGGTGGCCGCCTGGTTGAAGAAATGTTGCACTTCTGAGGTCTAAAAGCGTGGGAGTGCTGGGGGTGACAAAGACATGCGCATCAACTCTCTCATCGCCTCTACGCGCAAAACACTTAGCTGGCGCGCAGTCTTGCCTTCGATAACTCGCATCTGAGGCTTTCAGCGGAGACCCTGCTATTTTATGAGGTAATAATAAAATTAAGGTTTGATGTACGTCCATATTCCATTTTTTTATATTTTGTGCCGGTATGTTCATACCTAAAAATGGCCGTGAAAAGCCTGTACTGGATCTAATTAAAAATTATATCATCTCACAATTAAAAAACACTTAATTTTAAAATACTTGGAGTTATGTTAATTATTTTAGCTTTTATGGCATATGTTTAAAACATTATGCAATGTTCAAATTTTAATTTTGAACTGCACTTTAAATACATATTAAATTGCAAAATACTATAAAAGCTGTTATTGTCACTAAATTTTGTACTTGGTGCAATGTTATAAGTTTTTAATTTTTTGACAAATTATTTTTTAATAGTGTTACAACTGTTAATACTTATAATTTTATTACTGCATTCGTGTTGTATACTTTGGTTAAAAATGTGCGAAAATTGGTTTACTTTGCCTCTTTGTGGTTTATCCAGTGTGGTTCGTTCAAATGCATATGCACTAGTTTTTAATATTTGCTAACTTTATTTAAAATTGTGGAAATCATTAAATGTGTCATCATATCTTCTTTTTTTTTTTTTTTTTTTTTTCGAAATAACACATTTTTAAAGGAAGGCGAAACTAATTTTGATGTTTTCATAAGTAGGTCTTGAGAAATGCCCGTGTGAAATCTTCATTTTCTGCTAATTAGTCGAGCCTTATTTTCAAAAAATTCACCCAATACTGTGAAATGAGTGCATGCATATGGAATAATTCGTTAATTTAGAAAATTGATGTCAGTGATTTCTGAATAAATGTTTGCATTTACTTTCCTACAAAAGTACAAAATATTTTACAGTGTATAGTTCAAGAAACATCTATTTGTACCAAGTATGCTTTACTTAAAAAATACATCTAAAAATACTGAATTCAATACAAATAACTATCGTCAGAATGCACTCGCAGCCAGTTTGGGGTATGGTGACTTTAAGTGCTGAATCATAACTAGACTACCGGCGCGTTCCGTTACTGCTGAAGGTCACTGACATCACTGGTGTTTCGTCAGTGTTCGTCAGCTGTAACGGAACAGTATCAGTAATATGTGAATATTTCGCATGTGCCAGTGATTTGATGGTTCGGAATACTTGGCAGTAGAACGAAAGCGAGCTTGTAAATATAAACAAATAAAACCAAGGCAATGCAATCTACCTTGTCACAGAATATTTTATAAATAAACCTGCCGGTAATTTATACATATAAACCTACAATCCACACATGAGAAGTTCTAACCTCTACAAATTATGGGAAAAACAACTGTAATATCCTATAACAGCGTCTTAATTACCTTCCAGTGCTTATCGTGCGTCTTCTATGTGCACAACAATCCTGTAAGTCGCACAGTCCTCTGCAACAACGTTTAGTTCTTGGCCCATATTTGAAAGTCCTGACAACAAATATTTTACAGACACTATACAACCTGATCCAGCTCCAGCAATTCTCAGTGTTCCCAGTACTCGTTATAGCCTCGCGCTGGGCGCCGCCCAGAGACTCGCAAAAACGGCTGCCAGTCACTGTCAGTGGTCGTCAGCAGTATCGGAACGATAGCTGACATTACTGACATTGCTGAACCAGTGAATTCAGCAGTATCGGAACGCGGCGGACAGTTCTTCACAAACTGTTGTCTTTTATTTTATATGTGTTAAAGCACCATGCGAAAAACTAGTAAGAAACGCAATGCTCAATCTAGGCGAAAGTTTATGTACGATGGTATAACTCGTTGCAAGAAGCTGCTGAAAAACTTCCCTACGTGGAAAGGTTTCGATCATTAATTTGGGACATCCGTTATGTTTAATAAGATAAAAGTAAAAACTGTCTGCAGATTTTTTTAATGTTAAAATAAACATATATTCAAAACCCTTATTCACCGAGATATATGTATACTGATTTTACATTAATTACGGAACTAGCGAGTCTCTTTAAATGCACATTTTCGCCGCTCTCACGCTACTTACCATTTACACAATCGTAACGCCAGTTGTTTGAGTTTAAGTATGGATATATGTATTTTATTATATATGTGAACTATGTAAATACAATCTGTACCGGTCCTCGATCACGACGCGTGCTGCACCGTGCGTGAAAACTATGCATGTCCTTGACTGTGCCCGGAAGATGGCAGTGGTAGCTCGTGGGCTGGCAAGAGGCAAGGACAGGCGGTGGTGACTGGCGGTACCGGAAATGACGCGAAGTTGTCGGTGCTGTCCGCAGGCGACGACATTTCGCGGTCGCTGCGCGGAGGCACGGCGGCGTGCATGTCGGGGTGGCTGCATCCGATAAGCGACACGAGAGAGACAGAGAGAGAGACAGAGAGAGAGAGAGAGAGAGAGAGAGAGAGAGAGAGAGAGAGAGAGAGAGAGAGCCGTATCGCGCTTTATGTGTGTGGCGGTAGGAGCGCAGGAAATGAATAGCTTCGACATTAAAATTTCATGGAACTGTTTCGCAAACTCACCCCCTCCCCCCCCCCCCCCATTTATAACCCATTTCCTTACTCGTTATGTTTTTGTTGTCAATCTCCGAAGGTAGTTTAATTTGCGCAGGGTTAAAAAAAATCGTGCACTCATACTAGGTGTAAAAGCATTTTGGCTTTATCCGTGTACTACACGTTGAACATTATCTAAACTGTCCATTGATGCAGTTCATGATGCAAGCGCAATACCCATGTTTTCTATGTACGTGTACATATATTTTTCACCCTGCTGTTAGCAACGAGGAACAGCTTAAGAGAAGCCGTGGCGATGATCCGATTAACAACTAAAGGCTGTTCACGATAATGTGAGGACTTTTGAAATCAACCTTAGGAAAAAAGGTCACTGCCCTTGCCTGTACATATTTTAAAGGGCGCATTAAGTGACATGTGTCCAGTAAAGTTGGTAACGAAAGAAGGGAAGTAGTTCCACATCCTAACGTCGAATAAAAAGCGTTAGGTAATAATTTGTGATAATTTTTCACTTTGTTATTTTTTTAAATACCTACAACGAATTGTAAAAATGAGCGGGTTTGTAAAATATTAAATTTTCTAATAATTTCACAGTTTCACTAGACCAACGCATAAATCAAGTGATGAGGCCCATGTCAATGTTAATTTTACACGAAGCGGAAGAAGAGACAACGTGTATACAATTAGATATTAAGTAGGGCTTTCAAAAGCGCTCATTTCCCCACGAACAGCCTACATTCGCATTTATTTGGCTGCAGAATAAAATTAGAAAGAACACAGAGGGAGATGGAGCCAAGGAATGAATTCCTTATAACTGCAGAATGCCCAAAACATTGATATAAATAACAAAAAATACACTCTGTTTTAAAAGAATACACGTATGGATATGAGAAACCCAGTCATGGAAGACGAACAGAAATGGAAAATAGGTAGAACGAAAAGAAAGAAAAGCTGGACGACAAATTGAACCACTCCGTAGTAGAGAGAGAAAGTAGGTTCGGGATCGGGCTGCAGAGAAGAGGGCGACAGAAACTGACACCTGCGACGCCGTCCTAGCCTCACGAAACCCTCTAACAATTTAAATCCTTTACACTTAGCCGCTCCAGACGCTATTGCCCATATTTGCGATGCTGGAGAATTCTTAAAATGTCTGTAACTCCTGTAAAAAAAATGGGCGCAAGCGATTGGGTTAGATCGTGGGAGATAATGCCACGTGGTAGGCAGCTCAGTAACGACAAATTTCATGTAAATTTTTCTCAAAATTATGTATTTATTTATTTTCGATACTTATAGTGCCATGAGGAATGTTAAAGGAATCGGAACCATACATACGCTGTTTTCATAAAGAAGAATAATGTGATGGTTCAGTATACAGTTTCTATACAAAAATTCCAATATAAATTTTACATCAACTGGAATGTCACGGATAATACGAATGTATGTGCACTATCTTGGATACTGGTTCGATTTCCGAAGCTTGCGTTAGATATTTTTGAATTATTTTGTTCAGCAGCGTGTACAACATACAATATCGAAAATGAAATGTTCATACATATTGCAGCAATTTGAATCTATTATATATTTATAGTGCCGGCTGGTCCGCTGTAACTTTTTGTTGGTTAGTAAAGCTCAGTGTCTTGATGTGTGGCGCTATGAAGTAGATTATGTAGGTTCTGGCATACGGGCTTGGGACTGGGGACGAAGGGACGACCACGATTCCGCCATATTTATATCCAGTATGCCTCAATATTGGTAGCCAGTACATCGCCATCTTGCATTCTTCCATGTTGGTAGCCAGTATGCCTTCATGTTGGATGACCTAGACATACTTATGGATGACCTTGTGAACTACTATTTGACCTGGGTTTGGGTATTTGACCTACTTTCTATTTTTAGCACAGTGCGACCTAGATTTGCTATTTTTAGCACTTCTGGTACTCTTCCGGTTCGTTGACCGACGAATGCATTAATTTATTTTTAGATTACCGACTGCGATCTTCGACAAACGTATTTACTTATTTTTAGATTACCAACTTCAATTCCCGACGAATGCAATTATTTATTTTTGGACTACCGCCTTCGAATCTCGAAACAGGACAGTTAATATTATTTAATTTTTGAATTTAATAAGAATTTATTTTTGAGTTGGTTTCCTGTTTAGGGTAAGTAATGTGATGCTGTTTATGTATGCTCTTGCATAACCATGTAATGAGCAACGGCTACAAGTATAATTACCGGGTTCGATGTCTGAGTCGTTCACTTAATGTAATTTTGGAAATTTTTAGAAATACCAAGTTCGATTCCCGAACTAACCAACTTGGTTTAACTTTGCATATAAAAGGAAGGAAATTAATTTTAAAATAATTTAGTTCCAGCTTGGAAATTAATGACGTCGGTTCGCAAGCTATCTACGTCAACACATGTTAACTACTGTAAACAAGTTTCGAGCCCGAATACAAAACGCATGATACAGAGAGACGTAAGTGTAGCCGGGAACTATTTGTTTACCATCCAAATATCACGTAACACAGCGCGATGACCCTGCGTGGCAAAGAACAACATGCAGGCCCCGAGGCTATCCAATGAAAAAGAAAGTCTTGCTTTTCCCGACACTGACCAAGCTAGATACCAGGGAGCGATACCACGAAGCATTTTCTGAAGAAGTGTTCCTGTTACCGAGTCATACTAATACCGAGTAGACACCATGCATAATGTACAAACCCAACACTTGCTACGACTATGTGCGTGAGGACCTACATTGCAGGCAGTATGGTATTACTTAAAAAAAACCAGTGCGACGATATTTACAGCTCGATATACTTTGAAACATGTAGTGAGAACGTACGTTTCCGTATACAGTAGAAGGAATTTTCACCATACGAAACCTTCAAAGTACTATTCAGCTTCGTATGCGAACTTAGTAAATGAGACATTCATCTCTGTGTTCCGAAGTTAGTAATATCCTATGACAGGGTCGGAGACTCAAATGACAACTACAGGGAATCTTGTGATGGTAAACATAATTTTAGAAGTATAAAGAAAGACATTACTTAACTGTTTACCGACATTGGATACACCATATACATTAATTTTTTGTTTCATATATCGACAAAAACAGCTTCGAGAGACTAGATTTTCTCCAAAGACATTCATATCGATTCAGCATAGACTATATAAATAATGCAGGTATGTTTATTCATACACCAAGAATTACAGCATATGGAATCCAGCAACAGGTGTGCTAATACTGACTCGTCCTACTTACTCTATCCACATTTGCAACAGTTCCACCCTATAGGTTCAACATGTTTATCTACACAGAGGAAGTTACTCTAACCTTAAAAAATACTAAGCGACTCTGATATGTAGACTTCAATTATAAAAAAAGTCAGTAAAACAAATTAGTAACTGACGTCATTATTTTATTTTGTGAAAACATGAATAAATGTATGTATTTATGCATGTAAAAAATATATATTTCTTAAAATAACCCATGCACCATGATTATATTCAAAACCGCTTTACACTCAAAACTTCTATGCAAAGAAAGGTTAACTAGTGAGCAATATTAAAAACATATATATATATGATGCTGATAAACAAAGTCATTACTGCATCTCATATTAATCGTTACCAAACACACCTTTATTACATAACCACACCAAACCTATATGCATTTTTTGTGATCATATTAGGAATACTGTGTTGTACATGACTGACAAGTTCTCAAACGTTTCCGAAGAGTAACATAACTAAAAATGAATATTTATTGACACTATTCATGTAAGGAAATAACTACACAAGTAGTAAGTACGAAGTGATTCAAGAACCATACATGACAATTAGATTTTTAATCACGTATCAAGTAAATTAAAATAGTACTGATGTAATGAAAGTAGTAGTGGCGTGCCGATCCTACATACAAAGGACGCGGCCTTATTTTATTGGGATTAAATGATGGATTATCGGTTTGGTATCAAAAGGATTAATCCTTAATCCGATCTTAATCCGATCAAAATTCTTAATCCGATGTAATTTTTGGATCAATTCATAATTCGATCTTAATCCGAATGACTTTTTTTACATTCTCATCAGATAAAATGGTATGTTGATTTGATTTATTGATCCAATTTTTGTGGTGAGATCTGGTACGTCTTCACCCTTGGTGCCCTGGCACTGGACTGAAAGTGTGACGTGTTGGGGACAGGGTGTATATACATATACATATATACACATATACATATAAACACATCTACATATAAACACACACACACACATATATATATATATATATATATATATATATATATATATATATATATATATATACATACATATACACACATATATATACATATATATGATGAGTTTTGGTGCAAGAGTGTGCTAAGGGTAAATTTGTGTCTCGTAGGTGGTGTTTCTGGATAGGCGACTTAGAATGATAGTATTATTCCAAATGTAGTTAGACTTTAGAGAAATTCAGAGTGATCTATGTATGAATAAATTACATGTATCGAATCGAAGATTTCAAACGACTACAAGAATAACATCTGGTGTTGACATATGCTAAACAAGTGCAAATATGCGAGTGTCCAGTATGAAATTATTATGTAATGAAAATCAATTAAACGTAAAGAGATGAATTAGTCTACCCGAAGCTGTATGTTAGCAAAATAATTTACATGAGAGAAGTATAACGAACGACCTAAATTACGTGAATATCACAATTACGTGAGTTTGCAGTGTAGAATTAATGATCTACAACGAATAAAAAATGTCCCTATGAATTCAACGAACACAATAACAAGATATATGACACTACTTGAAGTCTCAAGCACGTGCCTTTCACGCCTGTCTGCCTGAGATACTGGTGAAGAGGAACTTTAGAAAAGTAACACACATATAAAAAGGAATTAATTGATTAACATGCATAATAAAATTGCACCTCTCCCAAAACACGTCTGTCTGGCTGCGAGCTCAGTGAAGCACTGTTTGATTATAGACTGAGGTGGAAAACTCGGGAATTTTAAACAAAACTTATATTTCCAAATAAATATAAAAAAAAACAATTAAATCGCACCAGGAGCTCCCCGAAAACACATCCATCCACCTCGGAGTCTGGTGAAGGAATGAGTGGATCATATGACGTGCGCCTGCTTACAAGCTGTCACATGGAGTGCGGCGAGTTTAAATTTACAACTGACAAAACATATTTCCTTACCAAGTTACTTTTAACGACTTGATTACACTATTACTCCAAGTATGTGTATGTATAAAAGGAATTATTTAAAAATTATGGACATACTACAAATTTTTTTTCCGTAAAGTCTATGAAATTCACGGCATTTGGTAATAAAACGCGAGTTGAAAATGTTACGAAGTTTCGTGGACCGAACACAGAAACGGGGCTTACACGATAAACGCACTATCACACCATAAATTAATGACTTATAAAAAGTATTTCACACTATAGTTTACGAAGACTGTGAACGAGATCTGAACCCCGGAGCATATAATATATCTTAACAAGAATCGCAGCTATCACACTTCGAAGCCTGGTGTATATGAAGGAGCTAATGAGGTATACATCCATCTAGTCCAAGCTTCTATGAGCAACTGAAGATGGCGGCGACTGGGTACAGGTGTGCAGATGTCTCCAGACATTCCCTGCCTCTCGCCAGAGCATGTTACTCTGTCCTTAAGGTTACTCATCCCTTTGCCCTCGATTGTCAATGTTTTCGGCAATGTAACAAGATGGTGATGACTGGCTACATACGGCCACATTGCTCCCGACGTCCCTGCGCCCACACCACCCACCTCCGCCCCTCACGAGCGATGTGCCCTGAGGTCATTCACATGTCTGCCCTGATTGTCAATTTTTCGCCACCGAGTCAAGATGGCGACGACTGGCTAGAGGGCTTCACATCGTACCCGCTTGACTGTAGGCACCCCCTACCCTTCACCCCTCACCAGAGTGATGTGCCCTGAGGTCAAGAACCCAGACCATCCCTCCCGCCCCTCCAACACAGAGTTCGTTTTCGCCCAAAAAGCCAGTTTCTTCTCCATAGCCAACCACCCCTTCCCCTTCCACCGGTCAAGAACACATTTTCATAGGAATGCTCTGTCCATGGTTGCACAACCCACTATCGATCCAACGATGCTGTCTGCAAAACCTCTACAAGACCACGCCGTCCCGACCCTCTCCCTTCACGATCAGCCCAGAACATTTATTTTATCCAACAACTTCGGGAACTCTTCAACTGCCAGACACACTCAAGACACTGTAGAGTTTCATTCAGAATTATTCATAAGAGTGTAGTTCATGGATGTAGAGATATGGGCGCCTTTTTCATGCATATTTGAGAACTTCTACTTGGTAGATATATTCAAGAAAGATTATGAAAAAACTAATTTTATCTTCAGAATTATCTCCTTAAATTATAATGCTTTCTAGGATCATAATGGCAGAAACTTTTACTAGTAATTATTTAATAGTGTAGCCTTAAGATAGGCTCTACCTACAGAAAGCACACGTAAAAATCAAGTTTATAATTTTAATAAATAGACAATTCTAACATTATACATGACAACATATCACAAATACCCTTCAATCCTACAATTACAAAGATCTAAGAAGGAAGAACTACTGTCTGTTGTCAGAATATGAATAAAATGATAGTAAAAATATGATTACTTTTAAAGATCAAATTTAGGATGTTCCCTAAATATTCCATGATAATTCAATAACAAACACATGCAAATGAATATTAATCTTGATCAAATGGTACATGAAACTGCATTCCTACTTGTGCCCTTGGTCAGCAACTCAGTTTTACAAAACAACTAAAACTCTCGATTGTGTGACGTTGAACCTCACATCAAATAATGATCAGGACTTCTGAGACTATGCCACTTTGATGAATCACTGTCTGGAGAAGTTTGAAACAAAAGTTAATTATCAAAATGTTGTCCATATTTAACTTTAAAGGTAATATACACCTTACTTGACGTAATGTAGACACGAAGTCATGACGATCTGGTTGCCATCAAAGTCAAAGGTCCACCAAACCATAAGTTATGAAACTTGGACAGCAACATCGGTCCAACACGTAGATGTAGCCGTCATTAGAAGTGGACGATACTCTCCAGGACTGTAGGACATCCTCTTCATCCACAAATCATTTGGCTCGGCAGGACACTAGTAGCAACTATATACTTATTTCAACAAACTTTTTTTTTACAGCATTCGTGCCATCTCAATTAATGTTCACACAAACATTCCAAGCAAAACCAAAATCCTCTGCATGGTTACCTTCACAATATCTGCACTTCTCCATGTAGTATAAAAGGCACATATTAACTGTAAAATTTATAAATAGATTTCCAAGTGTTCATACTGTAGCTTTATCACAATTATTTAACAAAATTAAAATACATTAAACATATATATTTAAGCAGGGGATCATGATTATGTAATTTGACATGTGAACTATTGTATGATAAAATTAATACTGAGCGAAATGATAAGTGAGAACCAACTGTAAGGGAACTCATAACACCAAGTTGGACTCTTCCAAAATTTTTATTTGTTTGCAAAATTATGCTTTACCCATGAATTGTGGACTCTTCCGAAAATCTGCCCTGTCCGGTTCTGTGACTTATTCCCCCGCCAGCCCCTTCCTCTGACTCGCCATACCTATAGCTGGTCAACAGCCTTCAAACCATTGTGCCAGATGTTTGAAAAATTCTCGCATTTACACTCTCAAGTGTTTGAACGTTTTCTGCAAACGAATATATATTTTAACAACTCTCACTATTTAATTATTCCATATAAATTTGTCATAAAATGAATAAATCTAGGAAATATTTGAGCCCCTGCAACTTCGTGGAAGAAAAACGATGAAATTAATAACACGTAACTTAACACAAACGAAGTTTATCGATCCGAAATAATTTTAACAAAAACTCCGTCGAAAACGTATCGCAGAGAAAGCTAAAAGAAAAAAAAATATATATATTGTAGCGAATACACGTAGACTAGCTTCGAAAATCCAAATTTACGAATCCTAGCCGAATGAGGTAGGGATTATTTAAAAGAAATAATATACGCACGCTAACTTCAAAATAACGGAAAAGGTTTCTATACTATAAGCTCTCGAAATAAAGTCTTCGTGACTCCCGTAACTAATACTAGTAGAGAAACGGAATTCACATGTTAATCAACGATCATTAAAAAATAAATTAATTTATCAACATGCGTAAAAATATTCAAACTCATATTGTGTTTTATGTTACGAACGTTAAATACGTGAAAAACGGAAATATTTCGAAAAATACCGTGAGCGAGGTTTGAACTCCAAGAAGATAGATGATGTTATCACCTACCAAGCCTTGCAGGTTGGCTTCTCTGACATGCGAAAAAAGTCCGGGCTGTCTACTCCAGCAGACGTGCGGTCGGCCGATTTCTCACGCGAATTGGGCTGCCTTCTCAGACAGGCGAGCGAGCACTCTGCCGAACTATCTTGAAGCAACCAGCCTGTATCGCTCGGGACAAGGACTGCTAGAAATGCTTTAGTTTTATACATGCCCTGAACACGTTCCTGCTGTAGGAATCCTACAAACTTCGCGCATAGTGTCGTACACAAAATTAACAGATTTATACAATAAAAGCTGATTTCGAGTAAATAGCATTTTTACGTGTTTTAAATATCCCGTCAAAATCATCAGTGTTTGTTAACACCCATTAACTGCAGTTTACATTTATCGTTAAAACTCGTATACTATCAGTAAAATTATTTATTTTGTCTTGTTTTCTACTAAGACACAAAAAAGTTTACTCATTGCGAATCTCCATAGTCTTTACTGTGTTAAATATTAACGATTTCGCCATTTTTATGTGATATTCACTCAAAATTATTTCACAGCGAGACAGTATTGTTCGCTGTTATGGGAAGCGCTCAAAGTGATACGCCAATTGTTGCGAACACACACACACTCGTTAAACCGACTGAAGGAAAAAAGTACATATTCTATTCACACCGAAATATTTCTAATCACTAAAAAAAAATATCAATTAATCAGGTTTTTTTTTTTTTTGTTAAGTTGATATACGTTTTTAAGATATATATGTAAAAAGGTCAGACACGAATAAATAAATGTTCTTCACACACAAACAAATTACAAAGCTACAACCCCTGGTGCATAAGGTAATTATATATATATATATATATATATATATATATATATATATATATATATATATATATATATATATATATATATATATATATATATAGGCGTATTGGCATATATATGCAAATACGTTGACTCGCCCTTTCTTTAAGATATATGATTATAAACTTCCAGAACTACAGTTTGGAGATAAACGAAACACACATTTACTTTGGAATACACTTTTAATATATCCCATTTTTTCAAACAAATACATTATTTATTTACATATATAAAAAACCACATTCTTCTTAAAGAATTTATTTACATATGCAAAAACACAATCTTCTTAAATATATATATATACAAAAAACACTCAATCTTCTTTTCTGGGAACGAGGTTGGTAACATTTGGTTGATGCTGAAGGAAGACGAACTCGTTGCTCTCAAATCTGTGAGAAGTTGTTATTCACAGCAGATTCTAGATGAGGCGTTGGTTGTTAGAATTTCAAGATTAGTTATTTTAAGACACTGTCTGTCAGTTGATTGGTTCACTCTTGACACGGCTGGCAGTTTATTTGACTCGTAGATACTACTATGTCATTTAAATACTCCAAAGGCGGTATTGCATATAGCAGCGCTGAATTTATTATGGTATTCAGTGTAGTGTTACAGAAAAAAATGTAGACAGGAATGTTATATCACACAGGAATACATACACCAGCCAACTGAATGAAGCGCTGAAATACAAAAAGTGTAAATTTTGCGGAGGAAATTTGACATACACATCGTACTGACATGAGGCAAGGCTCACAGTTCAGAGGCTCTACACATGTTCTGGGTTTCGTGGATTAGGAAAAGATTACGGCTTTCTAATTGTATTAAAACCTTGGAAGCAAAAATATTTTATCTATACATCGGAGCAAGTGAAGAGATTTTAACGGTTCTCGAAACAGGTGTTTTGAGAGCCGATGAAGGTGAAGCGAGGCGAGTAATGAAGCAGCGTCGGATTACAAGCCGTCTTATCGCTAATAAACTTGGATTATTTACCACCAGCGGTGAACAGCCGGTATTGGCTCACATGTACATCCATTTCTGATATAAGTTGTAAAGTCCACCCGCTTCCACGAGCACTAAATTCTTCAAGTATAGTAGGACAGCGAGGGAATTACTTTGAAAATAAATTGTTTGCGTAACGTCTTCCTCTGCCGTGAGGGATTTCAAGAATTTACACGTTACTGTTACGCTAATTCTAACTGGTCGGGATGATGCCATTATTAAGCTTAATAAAGGGACCTTACACCTCTCGAAAAAACGAGCAAAGTCTACATCACTGTCAAGCCTATCGTTAACTATCTGCTCGTCAGTTAGCCTTCCGGCGAACGCGCTAGCCAGTATCTCGTATCTGAGAGTATATCTGTATGAATTGATGCTTGTAATGAATAACGTTTAAGTACAAAAGTATAGTTGAGTTTGTTGAATTGTTTTATAAATAAGGTATACTAAACTAATTTATTTACATTAATGTAATTAACAAAATCCTACCCGCTCCTAAAGCGTTGAAGTTTACATTCCCTACTGTAGCACTATATGCATGCAAATTTGGGGAGAGACTGTTGATTGGGCCTCGCGATGTGACATAAAACCTCTATCTGTTTTCCTGGTGACAATCTTCATAAATGGAGGAGAAAGCGATTATGTATTAGCACATTCGATGGCTATCGTAGATAATGTCAGCATAGAAAGTCAAGTTATAATTGTTTGCTTAGTTTCGTAGATATTGCATAGGTACTAAGCTAAAATGTTTATGTAATCGCCATTATGAAAATAAATATCACTCACTTAAAAAAATATCAGTTAATATGGCCTACCGTAGCACAGCTACTTCGCCAAACTTAGTAAGAATCGATTGTTTCCCTGAGATATTACAAAAATGTTATTTTTCAGTATGGGTCTAGCTTACAAAATGGCGGAGGAACGGTTCTCTGTATTGGCACTTTAGATGATTGTAATAGATACTGCCAGTTAAAATTGCTTTCGTAGTTCCGTATATTAGCATACTAAGCTAAAATAAGGGTGACCCACGTAAAACGCGTTAATTTACGCAACCTACTGTAGTACTACTCGTTTGCTTGATATTGTAGAAATCTATTTTTTTTCTGAATTATAATCTAAATATTTTCATTTTGTTATCTTAATGGCTGACAAAATAGAATGTGTAGATACAGTTGACAGTTGTAATAAATTAAACATATATATATATTATACATACATATATAGTATCCACACACCAAATTAAGTTGGAACTGAATGTATGGTTTCGACGATATAGCATACAAAGCTAAGATGGCTATACAACCACCCTTTTGAAAATCAGTGCGTGATGTACTTAAATCATACCAGTTTACATCACCTGCCACAGTACAGTACTACTTGATTGCCAAATTTGGCAGGAATCTGTTAATTGAATTTTTACGGAAATTACATAAAAAAACTTAATTAGTTCATGTGGCACTATTTTACAAAAATTATCTACACAATTATTTGTTTGATTATATGATGTGTGGCGTAGACACTTTCAGCATACAAATTTTGATCTAAATTAGCCAAACGGTATTGTTCATACACCAAATAATCATAAAATATTTGTATGGGCGTCATTTGAAAAATAAGTCCTTAATTAAAATCGGGTATATTGTCATGCCAGATTTGGCAATAATCGGCTGAGTAATTTTCGATATATTACATAACTTTATTTATTTGCTGCCATCTTCCAAAATGATAGACTAAGAAAAGTATTAATTTCTAAATTCACTGCTTTCATGGTGTACTGCCAATGTACAAAATATGTTTTTAATCAGTTTGATGGTTTCAGAGATATAACATAGCACCATACATTTTTAATGACCACTTTTTGAAAGTAAGCACCACGGGTGGTTGGAAACAATAAAAGTCTGATGTCCTTACTACAATCCATATTTGAACCGAGTTTGGTGAAATTAGTTTCACGCATTGAAGAGCTTTTAGACGCACTCATACACGCACATTCTACCACATGCACACACACAGACAGTAGAGAGATCTCATAAGCCTTTCTTTCCTTCTAAGATTAGGCTATAAGCTATTCACGGTAAACTGAGCACTTTTGAAAGCCCTACGTAAGATCTACTTGTATGCATGTCGTGTATTCTTCCGCCTTATATAAAGTTAACATTGCCATGGGCTTCATCACTTTATTCATGCATCAGTTATGTGAAACTGTGAAATTACTAGAATAGTAAATATTTGACAAATATGCTCATATTTACACTTTGATGCATTTAAACAACATAAAGCCAGAGACATAATTTTAAACTATCAGAAATGTTTATTTAACACTTCTTATTTGACTTTAAGACATGGAACTACTTTAACTCCATTATTACCACCTTTACCGGGCGAATGTCACTCAGCGCACCCGTTAAAATGAGCACTTCAGATGCTGTAGCGCAGAACAATTTTTTTGTGTGTTTACTGGAATGTAAAACAATAATAGGTTTTTTTTTTTTTTTCAGGACGTGACATTTAGTTTCTAGAAAATAAATTTTCTCCTAGAAAAACATTACGAATGCCAACAATTGTATAAACGTCGAGAGGGACACTCTTGCAACAGGCTTGGGAGACAATGAGGGCGCAACGAGAACGAAAGTGTTAGACGGTGAGTCTCGCGCAGATTTTTCCACGCTGCTCGACGGCGAGGGGGAAAATACTTTTGTTTCCCCCGGAGAAACACTCGTGTGGCACGAAGGCCCTCGAGAGTGGAGAGGTGCGTGAACACGCTGCGAACTTGAGACTGGGAGCTGCAAGGGACGCGAGCGCTAATGACCTGCCCGTCTCTTCACGAAGACTCGCAGACGTGCAGCATCCCAGCACAGTCTCTCTCTCTCTCTCTCTCTCTCTCTCTCTCTGTCCCCTCGCAGTTGCCTTGCCTTCGTCTCCTCTACCCGGTGCTTACTGCGCACGATTTTTTGTTTTGTTTCTACCAAAACATTGGATATGAAAATTTTTTCTCAGAAGTTTTGCCACTAAATACAACACCCAAAAAGCAGACCAACATATGCAGAAATACGTCACCAGGGTTATGTAAGCTACTGTCACGTCTAAACTTACACGTACTTTTGTTACTTGTGGTTCTCCTAATTTTTTTGTTTGCCATTCACATTATCGAGTAAAGGTGAACTCTCAATCATCCGTCGCATCCGTCAGTCACCCGTCCGTCAGGCGGTCACGTGATCTTTGACCAATCGCAAGGCATTTTTTTCTATCCGTCAATCCGTCAAATATATATCAAACTTTAACTTACGACGGAACGACGGATGGGTCACCGTCTTCTCATGACATCACGTAGATGTGAATACGCACTTTTAAATAAAATGCAAGGCGGTGGATATGTGTTTATTTAACTTGGTGGTTAATTCAGGAATTTAAAACGTAAACAATAATTCAGTATAAATTGCTTCATCACGTAAAAAAATTATTTCCTCGAGATTTTTCTCTTGAAATGCGTTTCCAACCAAAATATACCTTCTAAGAAAGAAAGACCGTGATGTTAGGTCGTCACGTTGAAATTTTTCCGGACAGAAGGATCGACGGACGACGGATTGTTGTGAGTCGCTTTCAACTGACGGACGGAAACACAGACGGATGATTGACTGACGGATGGACGGACGGACTGACGGATGCGGTGGATGGTTGTGAGCCCAGCTTAGTGGTAGCTGTTATATACTGTTAAAATGTGTGGCCATTTTTCAGAAAAGTGTTAGTAAAAAACTCTCCAAAACTCCCCATAAAGTTGCGGACATGTTATTTTTTTTTCAATGGCAGATTTCCCGTAAAATTTCACAGTCCTTTCAGCGAATCTACGAAGCATCTCGTTAAATTTGCTGATTAATTTCCCTGTACTTCCGGTTAATGCGACAAAAAATATTCAATTTTTGTTATGCGGGTGTCATTGTGCACAAAAAGAAATTTGGAAAATTTATATAGTACTTTTATTTTATAGTGAGATTTCAAGTCTATTAAAAAGTATTCAAACTACCACCTGAAATCTTGTATCCATAGAAAGAAGTAAATTTATTTTAGAAGAATTATTCAAAATGTATTAAGAAATAAATTTCACTCATATTTACAAATTCGCTATAATAACAAAATTCGTGATAATGCAATCTGTAATAACGGAAAAAATTTAACTCAACAAGCAGATCGTTGTTTTAGGAACACAGTCCACTGCGTTGCCAAACGTAATAGATATCAATAAAGAAATGTAGTCTGGCAGGAGTTGTCGTAAATTCTAGTCTACCGGGCAAATTTTGCCAACTCTTGTTTCTCAACTACATGTTGTTATTCAGATCCCAATTGACTTGTTTTCAATTCTAAAACCTCCGCTTTCATCATTTACAGAGTGCCTAAAAATTGTGTTGCCTAAATTTGTATTACAACATTAAAAACACATTGCATGATACATTTAAGCAACATTTAGTGATAATAGTCACGTGAAACGCAATAATATTGATGAAATAAAGAAGTAAGATGTTTTAACTATAGCAAGCTACATTATACAAGGATGAAACAAATTCTGAGTGGTGTTTGTATTTAAATGACAAAATCTGTGCTGGTGGTTTTAACTCTTAATGTGGCGTGAAGTGTGCATTATTTGCAATGATGCTTCGGGTTCCGGAGTAACCAAAATCAGCAACCACTCGTTAGAAGTTATTAAGACATACGCCAGAGCTTATGCTGATTTGAGTCTGCGCACGTGTGAGAATGAGAGTGTGAAGGATGTCTTGTACTCAGAAAACATTCCTCTTAAATACCATCGCTCTTGCTATACAAGTTTGACTAACAAGATTAATTTGGAGAGGGCACAGGTAAAATATAATCAAGAATTGAAAAATTGAATCGAAGCAAGGCGTCGTGGAAGACCGTCCATGTCTGCTAGTACTGAAACATCCACCATAGCAATAAAAAGAAGAAAGAAATGTGAAGAGAGAGTGTACATCTTCTGCCAAATTGACATCCCAAATTCTAAACTTTATAGTGTTATGTCTGCAGATATGGGTAGTAAGTTTATACAGATTAAGAAACACAGTCAATCAGAAGCAGTGCCCGCCCGCCTAGCATATCTTAAAGATAATGTAGATGCATTTGCACAGAACATGAAGTATAATCTCAATTGCTTACGCAATGAAACGAGTTGCACCCAGTGATGGTTCCACAGGGCAAAGTATGGACATGGAAGAAATTGAAAACGTGTTCAAGTCACTGCTCATAGAAAAGAATGCAGAGTTTGATTCCAGCAGTAACTTGCGGAAACATATCAAGAGAGCGGTAATGTACAAAATCTCGTATGTAGTGGATATCAGCTGCACTTTTAGTTCTAGACTAGCCATAGTGATGAGCGAGGCTGCAACAAGTATAGTTATGTCGGAATATCATGAAAAAGCTTATGTCCCAGAAGAAATGGAATGCCTTCTAAAAGCATCTAATATCATACGACAAGAAATACTTGCGCACCCGGAATGGAGCTTCAAAGGATCGTTTAGAGATTTTGAAGCACCGCCTAAACTTAAACAACTGGTCCACTGGATTCTTGTTGGAATACGAGACACTATCGATTTGTGCAAGCTTACTGGAACAAAAATTGCATGCCAAAATAGATCTCAGCATATTCACTCTGCCGTCCGAACGAACAGGCGGATGCAGTACAAGACAAAAAAAAAACATCTGGGTTGAAAATGAGCAAGCTTAAACCTGTAAATGTGGGATAAGCTTTAATGTGCTACAAAACAAATCGCTCTAAAGGCGAGGTTGCTAAGGAAGCAGAATCAAGTAAACTAGGCTTATTCTTACCTTCTTTTATAAAGAAGGGTGTGCGCCCTATTTTTGCAGAAGATAACATTGACGTTGGCAGTGATGCTGGCTCTTTTCATGCTCTAGCCTCATGCTTGTACAGCGCAAAAGCGATGCACCACCTCTGAAGAAGCGAGAGAACTTAGAGAGTTCTGGACAAGAGCAAAGATCACTTCCTAAAGCTTTTGGTATCGCTTACCTTGAATGCAGCGAACAGGGAAAGAAGCCAAAAATGTCTCTCTCTGTGGTAAGCATGTGCGACAGTAACAAATATTGCCATGAATTCGGAGAGCTGACAAATATTTGGCTGCTTCTGTGTAGCCCTAGCCTTCAGAAACTACGCTCAGCAGTAAAGATGCCAAATGATAACATTGAAACTATTTTTGCTGTAGAGAAAAATGTGACTGTGCTCGATAGTGATGACGATGAACCAGGCGTATATAGTGAGTTTTGGGATGATTCCTCATCGGTTGTATTTGGGCAGGAAGCTGATAGCGGTAGTGCCGAAGAGCAGGCTGCAAACAAGGTCTTGATAAAATAACTAAATTCCTAATATGGATTCTACCACAGTCGATGTTCCAAATAATTCAAGTAATAACCAGCCTTTATCTTGGTCAGCCTTCCATTCACTAATTTTTTAGTCGGATCCTGTTTGCGATACTGGAATAGTTGCTCCTTTGTATACAAGAAGTCAGACAGAATGGCTAGTCCTCTTCACAATATTGACTCACGCCAAACAAATCAATCACCTATTTGTTAGCGAAAGAAAGAAGACAATCATAACCCTTGATGGTGGTCTTTATGATAGAGTTGTAAAATTACCAAACAAGGAAGAGTACTGTAGTCGGCTAGGCTCTCTGCACCAAGCTACTGCTGCTCTGAAATGCCTGGGGAAGTACGTAGAAGGTAGCGGCATCAATCTCGCATGGGAAGCATCTGGGATTTATGGGTCAGCTACTGTTCGGCAAATTCTGGAAGGTGGGCATATCTACAGAGGTATTGAGGCACAAATTATTTCTCTAATCGCTTTGTTTGAAATGTGTTTTGAGATTGCCATACCAGACGAGAAAAGAAACAATGTCTTCAAAACGATGCCAAAGCTTGCCGAAACATTTACGTACACTAACAATCTCAACAAAAAGACGATAATCGCATAAATGCGTTTAGCTCTGGCTGCAAATGATATTTCGAAAATAATTTCTGCAAGTACATATGAAATTGGTGACATGCGAAAATTACTTCTCAGTTACATGAAGCAGGTACACAATCTACTCAACTTCATAGCAGCAACTAGGTCAAGTGATCAAGTGATTGGAACTTACACTTGGCAGCTACTGAAGAAATGTGTGTATATTTTCATGCCCATGATCAGTTAAATTATGGACGATGGGCACCTTTGTATCTCGCCGATATGCTTGAATTGCAAGAAAAGGATCCAGAGACATGGAAATTCTTTGCTGGAGGAAACTTCACTTTGGCAAAACATGAAACTCCCTTTACAGCTATAGATCCAGATCATGGAATTGAGCAGAAACACAAAAAATGAAGACAAAGGGAGGTATTGTTGGTATCACAGGAAATGATAGAGCATTTGACAAGTATTTAATTATAGCACCAGTGTTAAGTGAAGTTATAGACCAATTCAAAAACTATGCCGGTGTCCATTCCAGGAATCACACAATGCTGCACCACGAGCTTCTTGGAAATAAAGCTCAAATTATGTTGACATGTTCACTCAAACTAATCTCTGTTTTGACCAGATAGGGCAATCCATTTCTATGCAATGATGTATGCAATTTAGTTAATTTCTCTGTGCCATCCACAATTATTGCTGACAATGTAGTCAATAGAGATGATTTAGGCATTCGTGCATTTGAGAAATTTAAAACAGATAGAATGACAATAGACTCAGCAATACCTTTCCGAGACCCAGAAGCGTTATAACCACAGTTTTTTTTCTGATACTGGGACGAAAGTGAAAAAGGCGAAAGGTAAGTTAGTTACACTGAAGCAAAAACTATATCTTTTCACTCGCCTGTTTGTTGTTGCTAAAGCTAAACCCGAGTTCTGTCCACAAACAACAATTGGTGAATACGAGTTTAACATATCTCCTCCATCTAATTTCAACCCAGATGGGTCAATGATAATGCTAAAGGGTAAACATCAGCTGGTAAAGTTAATGGAAGACTTTCCCTTGCCTGACACCACACGCCATAGTTTTCGGAAGTAGGAAACATCTAACAATGAAAGAACTGTAATGCTTATAGATGGTATGTTACTCGTCAACTCGAAGCATTGAGAAGCGTTTCGCAAAAAAATTTCTATATGTACTTGAAGATCTAGCTAATAGTTACGATGAGTTCTGTCTACTCTTTGATCAGTATAAGGAAAGCTCACTTAAAGAAACTATTCGCAATAAAAGGGCTGAGGGACGTACACCCGTTCATTTCCATGTCAACGATGGAATTCCGATCAAAAGTATCCATTAGATTTTGGCCCATAGTAGCACTAAATCAGAGCTCACCAAATATCTAGACGATGAAGTCATCTCTCATTTTGAAGGTCGCCTTCAGAAAGTTTTAGTAGCATATCATAATATCATGTTGTCCAACTGCACATTATCAGACATGGTTGTCATGCCAGAAATGCTCCATCCCAATCACTCTCTAGAAGAAGCGGACCAACTCACACTCTTACATGCTGCGGATGTGGCCCTTAAGTATGTCAACTGTGACCTAGCCATTTTCGCAAATGATACGGACATTTTGATTTTACTTATTGGATTTTTCAGTGTTATTCCTGAATCTACAGTAGTTATGAGGATGCGCAGTGACAAGTTGAGTGTGCAGGATCTTTATCTCCACCTTGGAAAGAAACGCTCAGAATATATTATCGGTTGGTATTCGTTTAAGGGGACAGACAACACAGGCTCCTTCGCCACTAAAGGAGAAAAGCAACAGTTTTCTGTCTTCATGGCTTCAGACAACGAGATCTTAGATGCATTCGCCATCTATGGAACATAGGAAGTTCTCCAAGACAACCTGATAATACAGATGGAACACTACATGTGTATATTATATAGGAGAGCTGGCAGCATGTTTGATTCCATTAATGACTTACGATGGACTATCTTCGCCCACACTGGAACGGAAGGACGTAAGTTACCGCCAACGCAGGGTACATTGATCCCTCACATCCCCTGTGCCTACTACATGGTCTTCACATGGAAAATGTATTTAAAGCCATGTCCTTGTTTGCTATTACCTACTGACTACTACTGGACGAGAACCGAGGAGGGCCTGAAACCAGTCATGTGCATTAACCCCAACCCGCAAGCTCTGATGGAGCTGCAAAAGTGTGGCTTTACAGCTACGGACAGTCGCTATGGGTCAAGCAGATGCAAATGTTTTGCAAGTGATGTGTGTCGTACCGATGTGTGGATGTCCAGATCTATGTAAAAACCATAAACTGTCAACCTTGTATAATGCAAAAAACTGGACTTACTTTAAACCAAAGCTTTTGTAAGTTATGTTGTACTAAAAAATATTTGAATGTAGTGGTATTACGATATACCTTAAGATATGCATCTTCTTATCGTGCATAATACTTTTTATGACTCATTCTATCTCAACTCATACTATCGCAACATTTTTATATTGTTATTAAAATCTAGTTTACTATTTGGTAAATTTTCCCTTAGTTTATTTTATTCTGCATCGATAAGATGTGTGTATATATGGTAACTGTCTTTGCTGGCATTCTGTATGTATTAAAATTTATTTGTAGACTTGAAACAAACAAAATTCAACTCTTTGTGGTGTCAATAAATGAATTTCAGAGAGAAAATTGAGTTGGCAAATTATGCCCGCTTTTTTACACTTCCTGCCTGACTAACGGCTTACAGAATACCACATAAACACGTCTACAGCAGGGACCTGGAAAAGTAGTGAGTTCAGTGACCTGCAGGCCAACTCTACAGTCTTATGTACAAATATAACGATATTTAGATACTGCATACTGGTTGTCTGCTGTCACAATGGAAGGCTACGATTGGGCCAGCATTCTCCAGGAGGCGTCAAACACCGTGTGGATCAATGACTACAGTTAAATAAACACACGGGTTTTGAATTCTAGGTTGTCTCAAAATGTATCCGCGAATTCTTCAGTTCCCTAACCTACGGGTAAAACATCGTTATGGCCCTCTTTATGATAAAGACGATCACGTTGACTGTCTTAAAGCAAGCTCGAGTTAGAGAATAGGACCACTGGACCAAAGTTTTCGAAGAGAAACGGCAAGAAAAAAAAATCAAACAAAAAAAATATGATTGTAATGACTAGTAGGAATTGTTACCAACTAAGCGAAGGAAATATAACACTTTTACCAAGTTTGATGTTTCATTAATTTCTACATAGCCGCTGAATATGAAAACCCACTCACTTGCCAATATGGCTACACCAAAATTACTGCAAAAACTATTTCGTCAAAATATCTTCTTTAGGGCTCAAATGAAAGTTTAATGGTTGTTGGGAACTTGTCTGAAAAGTTTTTATTTCAGGATTGACCAATGCATTTATGTTCCAACATTGATTTCCAAGGAAATATATTTAAAAAATAATATTTGGAACCCTAGATTTTATACACGAACGCAAATATTAAATTGAAAGAGGGGAACGTCACAGCGGGATTCATAGTCATAACTCGATACAGTATGTTTTAAATAAAACCTCGATAATCATAACCCCCGGTTTTAAGGGACGAGTGCTGACATATGCTACCGGTACTCCGCATTGAACTAATTATTTCATTACCCAGGCAAGTTTGATGTGTACCTCAATATTTTAACATCATATTGCGGAAGCCACCGGACAAATTTGGGTTAGAAACAATACACAAATGAAGGTAACTGATTATAGATCAGTTTTTATCTACTGTAGTTGTAAATTAAATAAACGCATAATAATTAACTGTACTTCCTGGAGTTCTCGTATCATCGGTTTTCACACAGTAATTTCAGTTGCAATGACTGCAGAAACATCGAATACGATATCCTGGACATGGCTCAAACTCAGAAGCCAGCAATTGATGACAATGGCCGCGAAATCATGCGATCTATTTTGATTCATTTGATATTGATGGTAGCTACAATTTAAAAGCAAATAGGATGATGGGGATGATGAAGATGACGACGATAAAGTCACGATCGTACATTCACAAACAATTCATAGATTACTTGTTTCTGGCCAACTATTCGGTTTAACGGAATCATATTTGAAGAGCCGCGGATTCGATCTGGAACGGCTGCGATAGAGGTAGAGTGGTTTTCCCGTATGGTTTTTGTCACCAGCTAAGGCAAATGGTGGAGTTATTCCTTACGTACTTTCCATTTATTATTTGACAAGCCGGCTAGGCATTGTGCGTAACTAAAAGAAAATATTCCCATAAACGCAAAAATACGATATTTGCCTATTTCAGTTCTCCAAACAAATCAAGATCAATTTTTCGTAATGGCTATATTATTAATAATATTAGAATGCATGAAACTTCATTTGTTTTCATTTATTGAAGAATGACTTAACAGAAACAAAAAATATAACAACTTTATTCTTTTTCAGGATGAAATAATTTTACGTTTATCTCGTCGCTTGTAAGTAGTCGAGAATTTTTATTTTAGGTTACAGAAGTTGAAAGCAAAAAAAAATACTTGGAGGAGTCTTGCGAAATGACGACGGAAATTGCACCATCATCTTTGTTTCAAAAGAGAGAATAAAGAATCTTAACGGAGTAAGAAGATTATAGGACGTTTTTTACATTCTTGAGAAGTGCCTCAAGTGAAAGCGAGTCGTGCCAGCCATTGCCAACGTTCCTGATAGTTTAGCTCTCTTTACCGTAAACTTGACTTTTTTCTGCCACGTTTTGTTCATATAGAATCCACGTAGACACAATGTCAATATAAAATTGAAAATAACTGAAACTTGGACTACAATGTACCGCAGTACTAAGCTTTACGAGGATGCAATGTAACTGGTTTCTTCTGTTCACCTCGAAAAGCCCTGCCCTGCCCTGCCCTGTCTTGTCTCTTCTCTTAGCGCATTACGTGTTCTTCAGTCCATGTAAAAAATAACAGTGGCCCGGAATATGAACTACTTACTGCTATATAATTCAACGGAATTTCTTTTATTAGCTATATATTTATATATAATCACGACATTTAGAAATAGTTGTTACGATGTATGCGTTTCTAATTTTAAAAATATTGTTGATTGTTTTTTCGAATAAAAGGTATAGAAACAAAATTTGTATACAAGCAAAATAATAATTTTAAAAATTATAACTGTTTATTATATAGAACCCTACAGTAACAAAATTAAAGAATAACGATAGTTCCTAATTTTAACAGAATTTCATTTTCTTAAAAGCGCATGTAAAAACAAAAATTGTTACAAAAGATTTTTCTCCGAGATATTTTAATTACGGTATCACAGCGCCTTATATAATAATATTTTGTTATTTTTGATACTATTATTATGGCATATTTACTGATTTTGTGGTCTATATTTCTAATTTTCCCCAAAAACGTAACAATGTTTAAATTGACAGCGATAAGATGTATCAACTGTTGCTGTTTATAATAGTCCAAGTATTCAAACATCTTACTAATTAATCTAACTTCATCAAAATATATCAAGTTTTTGAAATTCTGTTCTTGATTTTATGTTTTGGGTATTCGAGCACCGTGACACGTTTTCCATTGCTTTTAATATTTCTGCATCGTCGAAATATATTTCATACTTCTACTAATGTTAACGAAAGTAAAGAACTACATTGTTCGCAATTTTAATAATATGTTAAGACAACAAAGTACTGTTACAAGATGCCTGAGGGGCATATCTGAGTTCGTGAGGAATGGGGGTCTTAATAAAACTAGAAGAACTAGATTTGCTTTTTAATTTATTCACACATCTTCTATTTACAGCATTAATCCATCTATTTCCACGATTACTTTATTTATTTCTCAGTGAGCGCAATATTTAATGTTTATTTCAACAGTAATTAACAACCTTCTTGATGTCTCCGTTTGGTTATGGTCAATTAACTCATACTCACCATTAACACACGTTCAGTATGTCTGTTGCCATAATTCGTAATGTCTTTCACTCACACATTCAGTCCAATATCCCAGCCGGCCAGTCTCACTATTCGGTGCGCGGATGCTCGCAGTCGCAGACTTTCCTCCTGTTGGACACTTCTCTCGCCGCGTGTTTCTCTTCTCGCTCGTCGTCTATCGCTAAAACTCCAGTCACTCATCCCCTCACGAACTCCCAGCTCGAAGACCGTCGCACTTTTATATCGGCTGGCTTTGACCTGGATAGTTCGACGCACCCCGAGTCATGAGGGAAACTAAGGCAGCAGACCACCAGAAAATTCTTCAAATAAACACGGAAATTCAATCAGCTGCAATATTTGTCGCGTTGCCACGTGCGGTGGTAAGCCTGTGTAAGCTGATCTTAGTGTTCGCCGCCCGCTCTTGGGTTACATGCGTGCCCTTCGCACATCTCCGCTCTCGCAAGGGAAGCAAAGCAGCGAGCACGTAACAGCACGTTCAGCTCCCAACATTACTGCAAATACGCCTGTTAAGATTTCGCTTTATGGCCAGGCTTCGCCATGAATGAGCGTATAAGGAATTAAATGCTAAATTCCGGCAAAGATCACTCAGTCGTTTTTTGTGGTAGTATTTTAAACTAAAGATATTTGAATTTGTATCCTTTTTTGAACACACATTAAGATCGAAACTAATAGAGAAAATGGACCCAATTTTTATTTTTTATTTTTTAAGGTTACATCTCACTATACAGCTTTGTTCAATTATTTGAGACTTGGATAACTTCACTAAATCATCACCCATACATTATATGCTTTCATTGATAATTAAATTGACATATAAATGGTCTGGTACGAGTTGTTTTGCAAATCTAGAAAGTACCTCCTGACCCATACATTCCGATAATATAGACGCAATCCATGGGAACAAGTTCATTGCATAATAGTCACGCGGAGGTTAATAATGAACAAGACAGGATTTCTTACAAACAAATGAAGATGTATAAAATGGAAATTCCAGTTAAATGAAAAGTTCATCGACAAAAGTTACTTGTATGGGAACCGTCCTTTTCAGCCCCAGCACATAAACTGTGTGGCCATTGGTCAAACAACTCACATCTTTCCCACAACTTTCCCCTACAGTCATCAGCGAAGGCCCCTTCACAAATATGCAGAGAACATCTTATTTATCTGGAGCTTCTTCTCCCACTGGAAGTTGAAGGGGTGACTCTGGAAAATCATTAACTAAGGCCTAGTTGACAGCAAGAGGTCGAGCGAACGCAAGTAATGGACCGACCAAATAACAAATAAGATTATCTGGCAAGATTCGGTCATGCCGGGAGCTTAGTCGCTCCTCGAACCCCGGACCTCCTACATGCACGTATTTAAATAACTTTTGTATAAATCTTTTAAGTAAATTTTAAATAAATATTTTGAAATTTTGTAGAATTTTTTTGCGATATTTAAGATTTTTTTTTGGAATTAAAAAAAATCGGCTTCACGGTTATTCGAGGTTACGGGCGCATGGACAAGGTAAAGGTCACGTGGATCCAACATGGCGGCCGGGTGACGTCACAACATGGCGGCCAGTCGACGCCTGTCCGGGTGCTGTGTTTGTCTCATTTAAAATACATTATACCCACGTGCTCTATTCTACTGTAATGCTTTATTGTATTTGATTATAACGTAATGCTTTATTCTATTTGATAATTACGTAATGCTTTATTCTATTTGATACTGCCAGTCACTTTTTATTTGTATATAAAATTACTTTCGGTTTGATATCTGTTTAGTATTTCCTTTCTATATTTGTATAGTTCCTTATATGTCATTGTCTCTGCAAATCTCGTCACTATGGGCTTAGGATGATACCCAAAATTAGCATAGAAACTGTATTTGCACAGTTCTTGCTCCTGTTTTTACAATTAGTAAAACAATGCAGGTGAATCTTGTGATTTTTACGCAGCACTGAAACTAAATAATGTAGAAGTGTCGAAGGAGTGTGTTGCAGCTCATGAGATGAGCAAAATGCAACACAAGAAGCGAAGGTACGCTGACATCATGCTTCCTTGGCACGCCTCTAAACAACTTTATCCTTAAAACCACATTTTAAAATAAATATTGCCATGTAAGTAAAAAAACACTGTATTTATATTTCACCGGACTCAAAAGATAACGCGCAAGGCTACAGTAAAAAATATTTATTGACTATTATTCCAAACGTGAGGGCTTTCAAAAGTTCCCACTTTGCCGTGAATAGCCTATACTCAAATTTTGAGTGCTGCCGCTGATGAGTTTCTGTCCCGTATCCAGTTGCTGCGCCACGTGACTTCAAACACGGCAACAATCGTTGCCCCCCGAGAACGGTGTAGAGTTGTTTGTATGGACGATGAGGCTGTAACTTCTCACTTCATAAAACTGAGTGATAAACCTTCACCTTAATAACTCCCACTGGCTTGATTAAGGACACATCCACGAGGAACTAAACTAAACTCCTGCAATACTAAACGACGTTCCTCTTAACTGTACGAATCACTAATCATTAGAAATGTAAAAGTCATCATACATTACTGGAAACGTTTCCTAAAGTAATTTTGTGCACTGTAGTGTCTAGGAGACCTATATTTACTATTCTCATTATCAGAAGTGTTCCATTACGCAGGAGCCGTTGTGGTGTAGTGGCTAGACTACTTGCCTCCCACCTAGGCCAACCGGGTTCGATTCCCGGCGGGGTCACTTTTCGTATGAGGGAATCGTGCCGGACAATGCCACTGGTCAGCGGGTTTTTTCGGGGATCTCCCGGTTCCCCCGCCTCTTCATTCCGAGACTACTCCATCCTCACCTCGCTTCACCCTCATCGGCTCTCAAGACTTCGCAGTTAAGCTCTGTTCAAATCTATGCACTCGATTAGACGTTTTGTCTATTTATTTTTTATTTTAAATTTGAGTTACTATGCGTAGGTAGGTGAAGAAGTCAAAGTCCCACATTAGGATCTGTTTAGACGTTTACGTGTTATGGTAATGGAAAAAAATAAACATTCGGCAAGTAAGTGAACCTTTCACGATGTATCTCGTTAGGATTAAAACCTTTACTCTAAAGCATGCAAGTCAGGTATGTTAATGACATTGCAAACACGTTTATTCACAAGATTGGGGATCGATATTTTCATTTTAATAGTATTTTCAACAATCGAGTATTTTTTGGTGCTAGAGTAAAAGTTAGATGGTTTACATCTGAAGACTACACTGCAGCATGCCCCGCCCAGTATTCAAACCCGGGAGCTCACGGCACACAAGTCGTGATTACGCCGGCTATGAGAGCTGCCATTCTGGCACTAAATGTTGCCAGAACACTCTTTCTATTATTATCTACGTAAAATGCGATACCTGAGAGTTTTTAATACGAACTTCAGTATTAACGTTCAACTAATCTGATAAGCAGACCATGTACAAAATTTTGGTCAATTTCTTTTTTGTAACGTTTTCTCATTGACTCTTCACTTTTTTTTTTTGTGCCGGATGGATACAAGGAAGGGGAGAGGTCGACTTAACAATCTTAAACCTTTAAACTACAAATGCAGACATGCCTTATTCGGGACTCGAAACCAAAGCAACTTGCATAGCAAGCTGGTGTTTCAACAGACTATTGCGCGGCTATCGGTATTTGGGTTATACGTTGCACGAAGCAGATAAAGACGTTGTGCTATGATGACAGTGGACGCCTACCGAACCGGTGTTCATAAATTATGTATCGCACCAAGAATTGGCTCAAACCACCAACCAGTCAGTATTCTCGTCTCGACTTAGTCACGGCTACCTGAGAACAATAATCTTTACAAGGAATGGAAGACTGCGCATTGGTGCACTGTGCTTTAACACTATCCGTTATTTGTGTACACGGACGGTCTTTCGCTTACGGGTATTCCGGTTTGGCTGGTGTGTAAATCTAACTTCTAAAATTTCCAGACAGTGTCCCAGTTCATAACAAATATTGTAAATGTATTGTTTGGCGGATATCTAAGACCCTGAATGGAAATAGCTTTCCATGGTAGACCTTTAAACAGGTAGACTACCTGGAGGTATTTTGCACGTTTGCCGCACCGGAAAAAGTACACCCTTATGCCTACACAGAAAGCGTGTCACGAAAAACTGCCTGCAGTGTTTTCATTGCACAACATGCAACCATGTGAATTAATTGCATATTACTCCTCATATCAAGTTGGTACTAAGATAAAGTAGTATGGAAATGTAATTATTGGCTTCGTTATGGCTCCATAGTAATCTTTGTAACCAGCGGGATTTCTTGAACATTGTATTTTAGACTCCCATGGTGTAGAAGTGTACTATTCATGCTCGCAAACACAATAATTATTTCGTGTAAAATACACGTATTAAGTATTATGTAATGCATGACGATCATCAGGTAAGCGGGTTCCTAAAGTTTCCGGTTTGAAATGCATCTTTTCTTGCGATTGTATGGTAGCGACATGCAGACTATAGGCTGTTCACGGTAAATTGAGAACTTTTGAAAGCCTTGGTTAAGATCTTCTTATACGCATATTATTTATTCTTCCCCCATATGTAAAATTATTATTCCCATGGCCCTTACCACTTTATTCACGCGTCGGTTAAGTGAGAATGTGAAATTATTAGAAAAGTAGATATTTTACAAATCTGCTCTCATTTTTGCGTTTTAATGCATAAAAGATAGAAAGCGAAAGAAATAATTTTAAGTTATCACAAATGGTTACCTAACACTTCTTATTCAATGTTGAGATAATAGAACTACTTTCAGTCCATTGTTACCAACTTTACTAGGCGAATGTCACTCAGTGCACCCATTAAATATATATGCATGCAAGGGCAGTGACTTTTCTCTAAGGTTCATTTTATCTTGAACAGCTTTTAGTCATGTGCCATGATGCTTATTGTCCGTGCAAGCGACACGCCTGCGAAACAAGACGGATGACGAGAAGTGACGTCAGACACAACAGCCGCACTGCATCTGACACGCGCGCGGCAGACATTCATTATGCTAATGACACGGCATGAGGGCGCCAGCAGCTAGGCGCATCGCGTCGAGGAGGAGCTGCATTGTTTCCTAATGCTTATTTCGGCTGCCCTTTGAGAGCCTCTGAGGGCTTGCAATACACTCGAAACTTGCGCACTTTACTGGTTGCGGTTTGGAATGGAATGAGGAAAACTACTAGTTTTTATGGATTTTCAGAGTAAATTAACGACTGAACAAAACACTTTATACAAGAGGTTAAAGAAGCAATTATTACATTCTTTTTCCGCTCTTATTCCACATTTGAAATTTGGTCTTTTATCATTTGTGTCTGGACCATTTTCAGAACAGAAATAGAAAACATAAATGATTAACTAATCACATCCAAATTATGAAATTAATTTATAAAATTTTCCTTTCGAAACTTTTATTATTATAAATGCACATATAAATTGATGGTCTAATTAATTATATTTTTTAATTTACAGGGACCTGCAATGGGCGACACGCATTATTATCTTAATGATTGTTTCTTTCAATCACTGTACTTAAGCTGTACTCTCAAAAGTATACTATTGCATTAAAATTAAAGAAATTTTTTATTGCGTAACAACAAACTATCTAAAATATTGTTTTTGTGAATTTTATACGTTGTTACAGCAGCGAAATCAACAAAATAATACTACCGAAAATAATTCCTTATTTGTTAGACAGCGTATAACATATGTGATGTACCCTACTTGTAAAAATTCACTATAGTCTATCCCCAGTATTTTCACATCTTATAAATCATACTTTTGAAGAATCTCCCCGTGTATGAAATGTTCGGTTGTTTTCTAAATATGTCATGTAGCGTATCACAAACATTCTATACTTTTATTTATTTGGTTATTTTATACTTCTACTAATATTTTACCTATACATTATTATATTTTATTTATTATTAATATGAATAAAAATAGAAAGAAAACCGGTATCTTGGCAAAGGCTGTTCACGATAAAGTGAGCACTTTTGAAATCAACCTTAGAAAAAAGTCACTGCTTCTATCTGCGAATATTTTATCGGGTGCACTGAGTGACATGCGCTCAGTAAAGTTGGTAACGATGGATGGAAAGTTGTTTCATATCTTACAGTCGAATAAAAAATATTAGGCAACCATTTCTAATAACTTAAATTATTTATTTCGCTTTCCGATTTTTTTTAATGCATCGAAGTGTAAAAATCAGCAGATTTGTAAAATATTTACTTTTCTAATAATTTCACCGTTTCACTTGACCGACGCATGAATAAAGTGATGAGGCCTACGACAATGTTAATCTTACATAAAGCGGAAGAATACACAACGTGCATACAAGTAAATCTTAAGCAGGGTTTTCAAAAGTGCTCATTTTATCGTGAATAGCCTATAATGCTGCGTAAGAAATAGTTCTCATGCAAATTATTAATAAACTGAGTGCCTACAAATGTGGCGCGTTGTTCCTTAGGTGCAGTTTATTGACTTAGTTAAGCGTTGCTTGTATGAGACGGAGGACTAGTCTGAAAGAGAACTTTTAGCACGGTTTTCAGAAAGTTAGAATATGGAAATAACTATGAATGGACTTTATAATACATCGAAGATTTGTGGTATAAAAGAGAAGTGATTTAGTGTATATATATAGGATGTTGCATGTCAATACTTTGGGGAAACATTCCTCTCATCTGGAGGATGAAAAAATGTTATATGAACGTAGGTCCCAAACGCTTCGCTTCTATACTACAGCCCGTAATACATAACATACAGTGTATGGCCCGCGGTCTGGATCTTGTTAATTGTGGAATGCCATCGCAGCGTTCGTTTGCGTGATACACGTCACCTCACACTATGACACTACTTAGTACAGTAGGAACTGCGCAGGAATTAGTTACACATGTGTGAAAGTTTATCGTAAGTACAAAAAGGACGTGTGTTCAAAATGTCATCCATAAGCACGAACACATGCATCAACCCGCCGTTGCATGGACACCCGTATGCGTCGATGAATCCCTGGAAAATTCCTGATTGTTTCGCAACACGCCACAATACGGTTATGGAGGGTGGCCACTTCGTCCACTAGGGTTGCATACACAAGTACCTTTAAATTATCCCACGAATAGAAGTCTGGTGGATTCAAGTCAGGGCTCCTCAGGGGCTGGTGTGGGGCTGGCAATTACAGCTGTGATGGCATTCCACAGTAACATGATCCAGCCAGCGGGCCATGCACTGTACGTTATGTATTACGGGGCTGTAGTAAAGAAAATCTCCTTGAGGACTCCTTTGAAGAACCTAGTCTTCAAACTGCAGTATTATTAATCAGTAACAGAAAAGCACTCTCATGTGTATTGAGTTCCGCATGACAGTGGGACCAGCCAAGTCTTTCTGGCATGCATTTCTTTCTCGGTAAGAAAATAAGAAGAATATTAATTTATTCTGTTTAGTTTGCGAAACCCATAATTTCTTCAAGCTGTATTCATTTCGGCTCTCATTCAAATTTTAACAAACTAAGATGTAATCATCAATAAGTCTTGACGTTGTATGACTGTTTTTTTCTGAAGTTATATCTTAAATGTTACTACACTCTAAAACCGAAACGGTTACAACTGATGCAGATCAGTGAATTTGCAGATTCTCTGAAACTGCTCCACTTGAATCAGTAAAGTTCTACTGATAATTTCAGTTGCTAATACTCACTGATTAAACAACAATTTATATTGATTCCTAGTGAATCGCACTTTCCTTGTAGTGAAACAATAATGCATTCCACTGATTCGCCAGTACACAAAAATTAATTAACTTAAGGTTCAATAAAATTATCGTACTGATCCAAATAACTATTCCCAATTTAGAGTACAGTCTTAAGTAGTAATCACAAAAACGAAAAATGTCAGGGCCTTTGACAAATATTTTATTCTATTATGTTCTACCTTTTATAAGACAACTAATTTCATCGTAGTGCTAGCTGCATTGACAAACTTATCTTATTCATCCTTTAAATCCATCACGTCAGACATAACGTTGGCTTCATATGTTCTATATTCCCGATTTAATCACAAAGGAAACGTTCTTTCTCCTCTGTTCAGTCTGTTTCATACGAATCTCGGGTACGATATTCGTCAGGTCTTTTCGCGTGCATTTTTTTTTATTGGTAGCGACACTGGAAGAACTTTAATTTCATCTGACTTGGTAGCTTTGTCAAATGATTTTTTTTCTTTTTTTTCTGTTCATCCGCATTATAATAATGCTCAGCATCAAAACATCGGGTAATACATCTCTGTTTTTTTAATTGCCTACTTTAGTACATATCCGACCATGTTCTTTATATTTCATCTAGCTACGATAGCCAAACGAAAATCTTAAAATTGGAAGCTGATTTTTATATATTTGTACATGCATATTCCCAAGAGTATTAAAAATACTTGCAGCTTCATTACAGGTTTGAAGAAGCAAACGTTAAATGTCGAATTGTTTCCAATTTTTCATTAAAAAAATACTAGTGTCCAGTTACTTGTACCGGATAATGAAAATTCTTCTATACATTTATGGAGTTCGTGTAGCAATAAGATTCATTTTCTTCCATGTGTTTTACAGGGATTAATGTTAGTTACGCAGTTTCCTTCATGTGAACTAAAAGTGTTAATGACCACAAACTAAATGCAAAGAGCGTTTATACATATATATATATATATATATATATATATATATATATATATATATATATATATATATATGTACAGAGGTTTCAGAACATAATAAGCTAAATACTCCCCAAAAAAAACAACTGATAAATGATTTGGAGGAAAACAGACCGACATTGCATTTCAATTTCGGGGTTATAGATTAACTTCTTTTGTAGTGACCGCGGAGATTGTGTGCGCTTTCTTTCAAAGAACGAAGTCTTTTTTCTTACTCATGACTTTCGGTTTACTCATATTATTTTAGCATGATTCATTTTCCACCTCGAACAATCATCAACACACAATAATCACTAAATTTATGGGTTTCAAATAAAATTAATACGTGCATTTTAGATAGCATACTATCTTACTTCCTAGAAAATTTTTGGCGGACGTGATTCCATCCCATACCACTTCCGCAAGGCACACCATTGATTTATGGAGAGTAGTTTTAAAACTACGGATACAGAAAAAAGGAAAATAAGCACACCCAAAAAATCTCAAATGGTTTGCTTCTCATCATACAAATACACCTTGAAAAACACCATCTGGTAATGCAATTATTTATGTCCTGCTTTCAATACCCAATTAGCAAACAACAAGCAGTTAAGAGTGGGCCAAATGTTGGTAGTGGTGGAAAACGTTCGCATTTATGACTGTCAACACTTCATTTGTGGCTGACAATTAGGTCGAAAAAGTAAAAGTGAGATGACCTCTTGTTTAAACTATCGTAATGTGGTCCAATGCTCTCACAATGATTGTTAGCATTCAACAGAAGCCCCACAAGCAGACGATATACCAAATTATAACTGTTATTTACTGATATGAATATACTAGCAGTAACTAATAGCCCCTTTACGGCACGCTAACTCTAGCTTACTGCTGGGGACATATTAGCTCACTTGTTGCATGCCAACTTACTTACTGCTGCGGACATATTAGTATACTGTTATGGGACACTTATGGCATGCCAACTTTTGCCTACTGTTGAGAATACACAGTCGAATCACATTATCATAACCACCTACTAGTATTCAGAGTAACCACACTTCGCAGTATGGACAGCAGCTATACGAGGAGGCAGTGACTCAGGTGCTGATAGGTGATCTCCACGGGTATCTGGAGCCACGCTGTTTTCAGTGCATCTCACAACGGTTTAAGGGTGCGTGGCGAAGGAGACAGACGGCGAACACGATCGCGGTGGTCCCACAAATGTTCAATTGGATTGAGATCGGGGGTGTTTGGGGGCCAGAGAAGACCTTTGAAGTCTTGATCATGCTCTTCCAGCCACATGTGGACACTCCTAGCCATGTGGCAAGGTGCATTATCTGCTGGAAGATCTCATCCTCCTGAGGAAAGACAATCATCATGTACGGGAGGAAGTGATCGCTGAGGATGGATTCATAACCAAATCGGTCAAGAGTGCCTTCCACACGAATGATTGGACCTAGAGAATACCACGAGAACATTCCCTAGACCATGACACTGCCCCCACAACCTTGTATTCGTCCAACAATGTATGCAAGGTGTCGGTTCTCGACGTTTCTCGCTGGACACGCTGACGTCCATCCGTTCTATGCAGCTGAAAATGTGACTGGTTGGAGAAGGTTACCCGTAGTCAATCAGCAGTGGTCCAGCCACCACATTGTCGAGCAAATTCCGGTCGTTTTCATCGATGCACCTGTGATAGCATGAGTGCAGTCACCCTCCGTTTACTTCGGAGCCCAATTCGCAGTAGGGTTCACTTAACTGTTGCAGTAGACACGTGTCTGGATGTCCCCTGATTCATTTGGACGGTAAGTTATTCCACTGTAGCCTGTCGGTTAGCCTTCACGCACCGTCAGAGGTGATTTTCACCTAGAACATCAATGGCGCGTAGAACTCCGCAGTTTCCGCGACGGTTATACCCAATGGTACCATTCGTCCACTCACGATACACCTTTACCACAGAGGCACATGGACAGTTCACAAACGTCGCTGTTTCCAAAATGCTGCTCCCCTTGGCCCGAAAACCGATGATCATCCCTTTTTGAAACTCTGATATATCGCTTCCCTTACCCATTACAGCAGGAAGCGCGAACGATGCGCGAACGAAAATCGGAAGCGGCAGAATGTACTGCCTCACACGATGTCCTCCATTTTGGAGGAGAAGGACGGAAGGGAGGAGGGGCGGATAGAGGAAGGGCGGGAGTTGGTACTGAACATAGTGGTGTTCACCTGATTCTCAACCGAACTTCGCATTTTTAAGCAACAAACTTTCTTTTTTCTTTAATATATAGACCAGCGGTTGGTGAAATAGGGTGAAATATGCGAAGGCCAAGAGTTCACAGAACCCATAGTAGTGTGGGGAAGATATGGGTAAAACTGGCTGGAAATTTTTGTGTGAAGCAGGTACATATAAATATATAGTCCGCTCACCATCTCTTTGTCCCTGCACAGCGTGATAAGATATGGCGATCAGCGACAAATAACTGGCGATGTTTGCCCTAACTAGCGACGCACCCCGGTAACTGCCTACTGAACTTCAACATTACACGCCGAGTTATTTCCAATGGTGTTGCATCGATTGCATTGAGAATGGTATGCGTCAATGTGTCAATCGTTTGCGGCCTGTTTCGAAAGACCACAGCCTTCAGATGTCCCCAAAGAAAGAAGTCACAAGGGAAACGGTATGGTAAACGAGACGGCCATTAGATGTCACCATACAATGGGATGTGGCGTTATGGAAACATCTGTCCCAAATCTTCCCCAGAAAAGCGTGTTGTGTGTAAGGTAGCGCAATCTTGTTGGAATCACAGAGGTGCATATCCGTGTGCATTCATTTAATCGAGTCTGGGCTCCTGGAAATTGCGTAACATCGTAACATAACGGTGAGAATTGACAGTCAGTGCATGTCCTGCTTCCTGAAAAAGTACGGCCGGATGGTCCCGAAATCTGCAACACCACACCAACAGTTACACGTGGACTGTGGCGAGGTCGCTCATGGTGTTGTCAAAAATTATCGCTGCCCAGTAATGACAGTTCTGCTTATTCACGAAACACGATAAATGTAAATGTGCCTCATCAGGAGCGAGAACAACAGCGTCGTCTGGAACATTCGCTAACATGGTCTCGCAAGCAATCCGCCATTCGTGCCAGTCACACTGTCTCAGTTTGTGCACCCACATCAGCTCGTAAGGATGAAAATGTCGTCGTGTAAAATTCCTCGCACACTACGATCCACGCCATGTTGGCAACTAAAGTGGCGTTTCTTGTACTGCTCAAGGACATGCGACTTACAGCGTCTTCTGCCCGTGTAGCACTCGTGGTGGCCAATTAAAAACGAGGAGATCAATATGCCGCACCTGTATTACACACGAGAAAATCCAATGCGTTAAACTACAGACGACACTTGTATTTTTTCCCTCTCCCTTGTGGTACCCGCCCAAGAAATTCCTAAAAAGGGGTTTTAATTTGTTTCACTACGCTTATCTCTTTATATTTATTTGGTAGAATGCAAGTGAAAAGTGATGACTGTAGAAAATAGATTTTTACCTTTCGTGAAAAAAATC
This sequence comes from Dryococelus australis, assembly GCA_029891345.1. Taxonomy (NCBI): domain Eukaryota; kingdom Metazoa; phylum Arthropoda; class Insecta; order Phasmatodea; family Phasmatidae; genus Dryococelus; species Dryococelus australis. The sequence continues at coordinate 82,136,276 of CM056994.1, forward strand.
GTATTCACAAGTCATTTGTTTACTGAGATAGGAGTATGCACCTAATACTGATTGTACATACTATATTGTACTCGGGGGTTCCCTTAAATTGAAACACTACTTTTCGTTCCTAGTTTAGAACGATCAAAGGATTACTAATAAAATCTCAGTACACTGATGATTTATTGTGCGACATTAAAGTCAACAACAAAACCTTTTAATTAACGCAGGGAAAAATTAATTAAAATTTTACCGAAGTAAGAAAATTACCTCAGTATTTTAGTAAGCTGTAAAAAATGATGAAAACATAAAATTGAAAAGTGTTCCATTTTTAATATCACAGTCTTTTATCTCCTGCCGTTCTCTGTAAACAATATTAATACAATTTTAACAATTAGTTTTCTGCTAACCGTAATATAATTACTTTCATATCAGGGTGTCCGAAGGGATGAGTAGCTCGTAGAGTCTTGCAAGGTCATCCATTTAAATTACGCGCTTTCTATATAATAAGTAAACTAAATTAATGAGCAATTCGTTCCCGAAATAAGTTACCCAACCGTTTCCGCGATATAACTTTCATTAATATCGAAATATCTTCCTTTACCAGGCGTTCATTTTTTCCGCTAAGCGAAAATTACTTCCATGCTAGAAATCCATCTTAGAACAGAAAAACCTGGACCAGAACTTGCAGTCTCGCGGTCAGGTAATAAATGTTGAATTTTGAATGCCCGATTTTGCTGCCATCTGCAAGCATCAGTGTATACAAGAGATGCACGGTTATTAATAACGTTACGAAAATTGTTATAGTAACGTTAGAACAGCGAAAATTGCCGCGAATCAGCGAAATTCGTTTTCAAAAAAAGAGCAGAAGCTGCTGTACTGAAACCACTTTATAGCATACTAATCATTTAACTGGCTGAATTGAACTGATTTAGGTGACCTCTGTGGCCGAGGATGCTTACTCGTTGCCATAGGACCAGAAAGACAGATCCGAAGGACGGACAAGCCGAGGACGTGTGAGTGAATTTATAAGTGTAAATTAGTTTAGCTTAAGTGCGCAAGTTGCTTCTCTTCCCCTACTGCACTCCCCCTTTTTCAACCCTTAATAGCTTTCTGGTGTAAAAGTGAAGCCGTTAGAAAGCTTACATTGTTTTTGTGATCTTAGAATGAATAGTGAAATGGGGGTGAATGGCTAGATGTATATGTGTATACATATATTTATTTTCTCCTCCATAGGTTACTTATCTTATTTAATTATTTTTTCATGCTCAGTCCTGTTTTTTTTCCATGGCAGGCATCTGCATCGCAATGGCGAACATCTAAAAATCTCCATCTAATTTTTTTTACGTAAATACGACTTTAAAATCAAACCGACACGTGGGGTAACAGGACGGAAACTACAATGTAACGTTCGCAGGGCGATCCACTCCGATATTATAACGAACTTTGTGACTAATAAAACAATTTAAATAAATGTGCTCTAGTTCGACTGGGTTTTCTATAACAATGTAAGCGTTGCCTCGAGTGGCCGCCGCGTACGTGCGAGGTCGAGGTGGACACCCGCGGCGAGTGGCGGCCATTTTTAACGTCGACGAAAATTTCCTGGCGGCAGGTATATCTCGCGACTACGGTGTGCTAGCGCGCGATGCCAAACGAAACACTTGTCTGGATATGTCGATATAAGACATGGAGGCCAAGTACCCGTTTCGTTACTTTCATCTCATTCCCATATCCTAAACAAAATAGTATCTGCTAACCAATATTCATGTAACAACCGCGGCCGTATACCCGAAATAGTCACGCCCAAATCTTTTAAATTAGTTATTTCTTTTAATTTACAGTTAAATACATTTTCTCATTCTCTCCCCAGGCATTAATTTTTAGTCCGTTTTACCTATTCACCAGTCAGCTGTATCTCGTATGCAGAGTTTTCAGTGAAAAAGTTCGATAATTGTAGAGCAACACGCTTACAAATAGGCAAATTCGATAAGCAAAGATGTTGGTTCAAAAACTATTTGTCAAAAATTTCAAAGTTGCGGGGAAAAAAATAGGCGACTAAGGAAAACATTGAGAAAAAAAGGGGGGGGGGGGGAGAGTTGCATCTTTAGGATCGAAGTAAGGATTTAGTGACACGTTAATGCAAGTACGCCTAGATTTAAAAAAATTATCTCACTTGTTTGAGAAACCCATCTTCTCTCCTCTATTATGAGAGACACAAAATTATGTAAGAAACCGTTAACAACGGTCATGATTATTTACTGTCAGTACAGAAGGGCGACTTCTGACTCATGACTCCGACTACAATATAGCGGATATAGTATATTCGCGGTACCTACGCACATTTTGAATCAAACTTTTCGGATATCACCCTACGCATGACGTGTTTGATTGTTTCCCAAGTAAGCCTATGTCCTATATCACAAGCGTTAGATACTTCTACTAACATAAAAATAACTTAGCTTTGGTAAAACTGAAATTATACTTATATTTTATTTATAAATTATAATATTTTACATTATAATCAATATGGATTGAAACAGGGAGAGTATAAGTATGTTGGCAATGCGTAGTAAAAACTTTTTCTTCTGCAAAATATTATTAAACTGAGTGTTAATGAATAGGGTGCGTTGTCTAATTATTGTCCCGTTATTAAACTACAAATAAAAATTCTTAATAAAATTAATGATTAGGAATTAACTGTAATTTTCTAGTCTTTTTTAAGCTTCGTCGGCAAGAAGCGGAGGAACAAACTGAAAGTACAGGCCTAACTTTAGTATTGCTTCATAAAAGTTGGAAAAAAATTACGAATGGACTACAACACGTGTTATGAAAATCTCATCGTGCACCCGTTACACAAGGTTTCGCCTAAGCGAAGCGGCAGTATCGAGGCCACAGACAGTTAGTAAAACATGAAACCCAAACATATGGCCTAAAGCGCATGAAACATGTAGACCGTCAAAGAAATGAGCCGAAGATATCACAATATGTGTATCCAGCTAACTTAGTAGTTTCACCGGTAAGCATAACATCTCCTCGACAAGACTCCGCCCACAGGGCACGGCGGGAACCAATCAAAATATATTACAACAAACACACGTGGTGGGGTGAGAACTGTGGACGGAGAGACGAGAACCAGAGAAGACTACTTAAGATCTACTTATATACACGTTGTGTATTCTTCCGCCTTACGTAAATTTAACATTGCCATAGGTCTCAGCACTTTATTCATGCGTCGGTCAAGTGAAACTGTGAAATTATTAAAAAAGTAAATACTCTACAAATCTTCACAATTTTACATTTCGATGAATTAAAAAACCGAAAGAGAAAAAAATAATTTTAAGTTATCAGAAATGGTTACCTAACACTTTTTATTGTACGTTAAGATTTGGAACTACTTTCCATCCATCGTTACCAATTTTTCTGGGCAAATGTCACTAGGTGAGCCCATTAAAATATAAGCATGCAGGGGCAGTGACTTTTTCTAAGGTTCATTTCTAAAGTGCTCACTTTATCGTGAACAACCTCTAAGTGCAAACCCACATAGACGTGAGGCGGGGTTTAGCCATGTCAAGCGTGTGGCCAGGTCAAATTAGATTCACTGCACTTAAATTCTGTTGGTCGCAATCAGTTGATAGGCTAAAGATAGTAGCGTTGAGTGTAACTTGCAGAGGTTTCAGACTTAGCGGTAACAGAGTAATTTTCTTCTGCAAATCATTATTGTATAATATACTAAAAAGACAGGTGAGAATAGTAAAGTATTTGTACTTGGGTAACTGCGATGTCTTACTGTGTACGCCATCCCTCTACTCTGTTAGTTATTGTAACCCCCCGCCACCCTTAAAAGGACTATGTAGCTGCGCCTCCAAGGTCAAGAAGCGAGGGAGCGATACGGGTGACACTAACACGCACGCCTAGCGCCTCATCGCTCCTACGGGCAGGGTGTGTAGTGTTTCCGTCCTAACGCTTTACTGTGTAAACTAGATCTGTAACTGTACGGTTTTATTACACGCGATGAAAGTTCACAGAGAAAACTACCTGCGTATAATCGTGCTTTTCTCTTACCGCTTAAAGAAACTTCATAGGGAAGCTTTAAAAATGCAATATTTGACCACTTTCACGATTTTTTCTCCATTAACACACTTAATATGATAAAAGTAAAACGATAGCGATATAGAAAATAGTTTTTTTTTATAGCAAAACTTCGTATTTTCAGAACATTTATTTACCGAGATACGCGCTTAGGCGCAAGCAACGAATTCACAGAAAACGTTTTAGTACGTAGGACCCTAAAGGTAGCGTAAAAATACCCGTATCCAATCTCTCCAACTCGCCAGATTCATTATTATTCATGTTCAAAATGTAATGGTCATTAATGTTAAAGTAAATGGCCCTGGCCAAATCTTAATTAATTAGTATCCTCTCTTACTTCAAGTACGTCTCATTCCCTTCCTTTGTCCTTCCTGTCTTTATCTAAAATAAGACTATAACACATGTTACCGTGGTCCCGAATAGACGTCCATGAAGTAATCTTGTTAGCACAATAGAGGAACTCTACGACGGTATCTTCCATAGACTAAAGATGAGGTAGACCGGTTGGTTAGTCGTCTTCTGTGCATGTACCCAACATTGACCTACCCCAAAGGAACGCAACTGTCAAAGTCACATGGTCAACAGTGTTGAAAGTGTTTGTTTATATCTTAATTTTTGATTTACATGCTATATTATATGAGTAAAATACTTATACCAATTTGAATTTAATCAAATTGCATTGCAAATTGGTCAGAGGAAGTATGCATACGTCTCAAAGCGTTTTTTTTTAACAAATAAAGTTTTCTAACCTAAAATCCAAACCACACCGTTTTCGCTAGACGTGTTGGCAGAAAAGCAGTTCAATGTTGGGACACGGAGTTTGGTTGTGCGCAGCCAGCGAGATCGGTCTACCTCATCTTTAGTCTATGGTACATTCATCGTGATCTGGTTTCTGTGTTATGGTGGTACACATAAACGACAACTAACGGGCATGTCAATAATGAGCAAGCCGTACGACCATTTCACAATAGGAAGCAGTCCGTTATGTGAGAAGCTGAATCAATGAAGTTGGAGATCACACGAAGTTGATGTTTGTACTCACTTCTTTTGTACAGTAACATTTGAAAGCCTTGTTGAAGATTATAAAATACAACACGCTGGTTTACTTTACGGGTAAAATTGGGTGTGGCTGTGTTGGGGATACGGCCGTTTGCTTTGCGTGAATACATCTACGCTGACGCGCTCGGACGCCTTGGAGTTTTTTTTTCACGTTCCCAGCACCGCTTCATTCGATTATAGGGTTTTATGGTTATCACTGGATTAATTTTGAGATGCTCTTTACAACCGTATACGATTTCTGTATTTCGACTTGGATTTTCGACGAGTGTAGGCCGACATTGTGTTCAGTTTTCTTAATTTTTTACATTTAACTCGTACAATTTCACCATAACCACGCCACACGAATGTTTCATTTTATTCACGCAATCGATTGATCTTGACGAGATCTGTCGATTGCAACTCAAATGAGCGTGGTAGCTTCTCCTAGTCAAAAGTTACACTACGCGACAATTATGAGACGCGGCGAAACGAACTCAAAATTGGGGACTCTCCCCCTTCCTTCCCCTCCCCCTCTTCTCCTTAGCCTCGCGCAATGCTTCGCAGTACGCACTCAAAATAACATATCCTTTGATACTTTGGCAATCGAGTGGTGTAGTTTAATTTTGAATATAGACAATAGATTCGGAGTTGCAATACCAAACTGTATCCCCCGATTTTGTTATCATCGGATTTTCTAGATTGCCTCCCACTATGGTTGCAAATTTAAAGAGGCATTCACGTCAAAAACCTCGTAGTTATATTGGTATGAGCAAACAAAAATATATGTACAAATCCTCACAAGTCTGAAATGTGTGGCTGGCGCGAACACAGCGAGATCGGATAACACCGTTATTTCATTAGCCCTACGTGACATGTAATCCTCGACAGCTGTGATACCATGCCAGGCGGCTGCCTATCTACAAGGCACATTACCGGAGTTTACGATGGTCTTCAGTGCTCATAACTAAGCCCGAACGACCCTATTACAGAAGTCGTAAAATACTTCCCTTTATTCCCCCCTTATTCTACTTAAACTGGCGTCGCTAGAATTTTACAGTCATGGCGCATATAACTGGAGAAATTTACCAATTGAATGCAGCCAATTTGATGCGTGCTGAGGAAGAATATATGCTTTTTGTGCGTGCAACATACAGAGGGGTAGCGATTTGAAAGTTTAAGACGTAAAAGTTTTACGAAGAGCATGGGGTAGAGTGGAGTGCGAACGCCAGCTATTATTTACCATCTTTATATCGCAATACTTGATAGATATTTTTACATTTACAACGATTGCATAAATAAGTACTTCAAGATTTTAATTAATGCTCTATTTCTGATTATGTTGTGAACTCAATGCGATAGAATCCACTTACTAGATTGATATTTTTTATAGAAGCATCGTTTACTTTAAAGCCCTAACTTTATTCAGATTACTAAAATTATAAGTTAAGTAGTGTATTCATGTTGGTTTTGGAGCACGGTTCAAGGACAAGATTTAGGATTCGTCCGCCATGACGTCACATGAGCGGCCGGTGGCCATGTTGGTCGGTGCAGTCCACCATCTTGGTAAGCGTTACAGCCAGGGCTGGATGCCATGTTGGATGTTAGTCCCTCCGATACCCTTAGAAATTAATTTGATAAAAAAATTACTCTAATAAAATTATATTAATAGTAATTTTATAAAAAATATATTTCAATAAAAATTATAAAATAAATACTATCTGTTCCTCTTCGTCTTGGATTTGTAATAATTATATGTCTAAAGTGTCACTGCAGACATTTTTTCCAATTTTATTATTAATTAAAAACTGCAATCGAGTAATTTTGCCTACAAATGATTTTAATAAAACAAACTAGTTTATAACCCATAGGCACTTATCCCCTAACCACACACCACAACCCCATTCCCCTCCCCCAACCACCATCAAAATCCCCTTCCTCCTTACATTTCGCAACCCACTGGCTCCTAACTTTTATAAAAATTGAAGATTATGTAGTCATGACCTAGCTCACCCTGGTACCCAGTCATAAAAATCGAGAAAAATCGCTCCCTCCAATCTCTCCATTTAAAGTTCGTGCTCTAAACATCCAAATCGATCCTAACATATTTCCTAACACCAATATTTAATATTTTGTGCATTATGAATACCATATATAATTTCATTATCTTATAACCATTGTATTATTGGTTTAGGGTATACCCTCAATCACGATAACGTCAAGATCTATTCAGAATAGGATATTATGTTTATAAGAATTCGTAGTAAGTATATGGTTGTTTGCATACTAAGTAGATTAAAGGTCAACGATGTATCATAGAGCGCGAAAATATTGTCCTTCCTCAAACAACTTTAAGGGCATGCCCATTTTATAATCATTTAAATTAGTTACTTAACTTCCAATACAGACGATTTATCCATCGGAGAACAGCTGTTCTCCTCGAGTGGCTGCTCCGCCGATCTTAAATACCGAAAATATTCCAATTGTTTCATTCATGCTCAGCCAATAGGAAACACCAATGGGCTGCAAGTTCTCCCACACCGACAAAACGTCCAGATGTTTACAGCAAGGAGCTGAAGGTTCTTCCACACTAACGCTGTTACGACGTCCGCGGATTCCCCCATGACAGTCCTACGAGGCGCCGCTTGAGAGCGCTGGGTGCGCCCCCACCATTTTCTTCAGCTCTCCTATCTAGTTAGCTGAGAAGCTATGATCATGTCGGACGTATCGCAGAAATGTTCTGGCAGGTAACGGGATGGCGGAAGAAAAATCCCTTGGTGAGCAACAAAATACACACAAAAACTAGTAAGTGTTGTAGGTTTCAAAATTTGTGTAGTTATTATAGAAGTAGTCTGTATTACGTGAAAACTGATTACCTCATACTCCAAGGTCGAGAAATAGTTTGATTAAGCCTGTTTTCTTGAACGTGACGAAACACTCACTCACAGTCCAATCAATATATTTTTTTATTACTGTACGATTTATAACGTGTTGCGTAAAATTAAAATCACAGTTCGAAAAACGAACTTCGAGGGATTTAATGTCCAATTTAAGTAACTTCACGTACTGTTCATTACAATCGTGACATAAGTTCAAAATAAACAGTTCGCTCTTGTGTAGGAAGATGTGCGGATGGAAAAAGGTATTAAATTGAGACCGCCCGTCTCAACTTTTTTTGTTGGGTCTGCATGTTAAATCAGAGCATGATTGGATTTTCGTAAGGCAGGTTGTAAGCAAGAGAATATTTATAGACATATGCGATTATAATTTGCGATTTCTTAGGGCCAGGCTCGTGAAATTCAGTTTGCAAACATAATTCATAGCTCCAAGAAAAGTATGTATAAGCCCTATGGCCAGTTATAGACATAACGATTAGCTAAAGTTAAAATAATATGTGCGTCTTATAAACTAATTTTGATTTTAAAAAAAGCTCTAACAGGGAAGGAAAGATTTGGGGTTAAATTATTTAATTTTTTATTTATTCAAATTTATTTAAGTTTACTATTACAAAATGATGTATGTTCGTCTACGTAAAGTCTGCATCCTTATACACATCACCTTCAGTTCTAATTCGTTAAATATGAAACCAACTATTCGGACGCTCGTGAAATTCGTGCCGCCGTGTAGTAAGCTTGAAAGCAAAGTTCTTGCAGCAGAAGTGACACAGATAAGCCACTAAGATGTCCATAGATGAAGATGTCTTCGTGGAAAGAGATGTTGCTCCTGGTGATGAGGCGTCAGGTTCGTCGTTCATAGTGGTCGCAGTCGATTTTGGTAGAGGAGCCATAGAATCAAAATCACCGTCAATCACTCCACCGACGGAGGCCGCTAGAACTCTCTGTTGCAGATAATACACCGATGCCTCGATGAGGCCTGCAGATTAACTTTGCATGACCTTGCACGTTTGCAGTAAGTACCGTTGCAGTAGAGATAAGCGACCCACTCCGTAAGCACAGATATTTTATGTGGTTTGGATTGTTCATACAGCTACGAAATTCATGGTGCCATGTGGTGTGTTGATACGAAAATTCCTTGTCTCAGTAGCTGTAGGGATATGTTTTATCTAGTAAAGGAGATACAGGCGACGTTCCGAACTCTGCCTGAGACAGGTCAGCCAAAGAACTGGATAGTGCAGCTGAAGAAACAGATGTTACAGTACGAAATGGTGCTGTCAGTTCGTCCGAAGTTGCAGTCGACTCCGTCGAAAACTGCGAAGACGTCTCAGCGAAGACGTCTACCCCTATATGTATACACACACACAATATATATGTGTGTGTGTGTCCATGACGTCACTGAAATATTGTGGTGCATCGTGGGAGGCGAAGGCACATTCACTGTTGCACCAGTTGACGAGCGCAGCATTCGTTCTTGTCGTAGGTATTGGCAATGTGGAGAGGTATAGGTACGAAACGATGTTATTGTTAATCACACTGACGATGGAAGTTGCACCAAAACCCAGGTATGAACTTCTTCCCAGCACTGTGGGTGCCTTAAATGCCTAAATATTAATTTATTTATTCATTTCGGCCTTATTTATACTAGCGAAGTTAAGACTTCAATTCCTTCTCTTACACTTAACCCTGTATAACATAATGTATGTACACATACATAAACATAAACGGCAAGGAAAAAATACTTAAATGCTTAAAATAACAAGAGCTGAAACGGAAATATGATAGCTTGAATAGATTACATTCTAAAAATGATATGTGGGTGATATTTACATACCCTGATCAGGACTAGAGACAAGGGAATGTTTAAAGAAATGAAAATTAGGATAGCACAATAATACGGATCTCTAATACCACAATAATGTGTCTCACAATCCACATTACCAATCAAAAATATAAATATGCAGAACCTACAAAGTACCTGAGAGGAAAACAAGAGATTGAATCTCAACTCATGAAAATAAATAAACAGATCTATAATTTGAATGCAGCAACTACTTGAAATAAATTGACGAATCGAAGCAACAAATCAGACATTGATTAAAGCGAATGTATAAATCAACAGGTGTAGCTAGGTTGTACAATTAGTTAAGGGGAAAAAGGTAAACAAATTAAAATACTACGGAATAATGATACGTATGATTGGAATAATCAGCGCAAATTCTTAATGTACTTGGCAGCACTGCTCTTAAAAGTTGTTAGGGTTGTCGATTACATTTTTTAATTTATAAAAAAAGAAGAAAAATAGAATTATGATCTGCAGTGACACTGTAAACCGATATATTTAAAAAATCCAAGGTTGGGGGCCAATACTTTTTAATATTTTATAACTTTCATTGAAATTATTTGTTTAAAATATTATTTATTAAAATAATTTTATTATAATAATTTTCTTATTAAATTAATGTCTAGGAATGTCGGGGGGACGAAAATCCAACGTGGTATCGAGCCCTGGTTGTGACGCCTACCAAGATGGTGGATTGCACCGACCAACATGGCCACTGGCCGTGCCTGGGACGTCATGGCGGACGAATCATGATTCCTGTCCTTGAACCCTGCGCTAAAACCAACATAAATACACTACTAAATTAGTATATTCAGTTTATTTTGCTCGTAATCTTTTGCAAAGGAAATGCATTCCGTTATTCTATTTAACAAGAAACTTAACGTTTAAAGCTGGCTTTCATTTGCAAGTTACAGTGTTAAGGCGCCTGGGCAAAAATATAAATTTTCCTACGGAAAATACGTCTTTCAAGATGGCGAGTAATAAAATTCAGTAAACATGTTTCTTTCAACCTGAAAGCACTCTTTCTTCGAGTAAATAAACAGTACCTGAATTCAAAATCACATGCTGACAAGTGTGTCGTAACGACATGTGTTTTGCTTTGACCAAACATTGTGTAAATAAATAAGTCAGTGCCAACGTTAAAATTTATGTAGTTGTGCGTAGCAATTCCTCCCTCGATCCCATCCTCCAATTATTGATTTCAGAAGCGTTCTGTCATTGTGAAACAGCTAAATCATGGTGCTTATTGGCCCACTCGGATTGTTTTACACTTACTGCGACATTGTATAGATTTTATTTAAATAGAATTTAATATATTATGGGAACGAAATAACTTTTCCTGAGTTTGTAAACTTGGTCATGAGAAGAGACCTGAATATTTAACAAGTCCATTTGACGGCAAAGCTAAACTCGGCAGTTCCCAACCCAAACACTATTATTTGTTCGTTGACTTGTGCCTTTATGACGTGTCAAAAAACGAGTGGCCCGATCACAAAGTAACACGAATGTACAAGTATTTTTTAATTATACACTGGCATCTCTCGAACTAGTGAAATTCTCAGCTCTGTTAAGTCATGACAAATGTTGCGGTCTGGTGGTCCATTTCCCTCCTTTTCCCCCCCTTCCCAAACGACGAATAGTTTTTATGACTCACCCGAGTACAAGGAGAAGACTTCGGCACGTGATGATACGTAGGCGAGATGTGACTAACCCGCAACGGGCCTTTGAATGATGACTCGCATCTGGTCGCTACTTACACCTCCCAGAAGCCTCTGGATGCTGGACCAGGTATTCCCTGGGAGTGCAAAAGTGTAAAATATTGAAGAATTGATTAGCGCAGGTATATATACAGCCTTTTATTCTGTCGAAGCATTTCTTGCGAGTGTGAACGATGGCGACTGGCGAGTATTCTTGTGGGTTCAGCGAGCAATGGCGGTTGTTGCATAGACTAAAGACGAGGTAGACCGATCTCGCTTGCTACGCACAACCAATCTCCGTGTCCCAACATTAAACTGCTTTTCTGCCTGCACGTCTAGCTAAAACGGCATGGTTTGGATTTCAGGTTAGAAAACAGCATTGTAAACAAATACTCTGGGATGTATGTATACTTCCTGTGACCTATTTGTAATGCAGTTTGATTCAATTCAATTTGGTAAAGGAATTCTATCCATGTAATAGTGTTTTTCATTTAAAAATTAGACGTAAACAAACACTTTGATCACCGCTGACAATGTAACATTGACAGTTGGGTATGGTTGGGGTAGGTCAAAGTTGGGTAGATGCGCAGAAGACGAATAAGCAGTCTACCTCATCTTCAGTCTATGGGTTGTTGGCAGCGAGGACAGTGACTCGTGTGCCCAGTGTTATGCCCGCTTCACCGCTAGCTGCGGCAGCGTCAGTGAAAATGCGGCAGTGGTTGTTACAGGCTGTTCGCTGTAAAACTTATTCAGTCCCAGTGTACACAGTTGTGTACATAACGCACATGAGGGTTGTTTTTGGTTGATACTGTGCACTGCTACACTCGGTGGCCAGTGATCTTACCTGTGAGGATTTAATACATAAACAATGTTATTTGTCTAAGTTATGATTGGCACATATATCGCTATAACATAACACAAAGCGTATAGCTCATTAGTAGAGTTGGTTTTTTATCGCAGGGAGTGTTGACAGTTTGCTGGGATTCAATATACTGTACACAAATCCAGCAGTTTTCTTTCCTTATTTATTGGTTGCCATGTATGTATGAAGATACTACACCTTCTCAGTGTACCAATGAGGATTCTGATACTATACGACAGAACGTTCGTGATTGGTTTGCAAACAAGTTGGCCGAGTCAAAACCTTGTCCATCCAATCACAAAAGAATAAAGTAGAGTGTTATAGAAGAAATGGTTTCTGAAAAAATGCTCGCGATTTTCCACCATCTCCACTTATTGGCTGTGATACAGGAACAAATATTGTGTTGACTTACGTACAGTTCGCATAATGAAAGTTCTTGTTTGCAATACCTGAAACCGTTAATTAATTTTGTCCTCAAAGGGTTAACTGAGCACTTTAAACATTAACCTTTGAAAAAATATCACTGCCGCTATATTCATGTATTATTTTAACTGACTCACTGACTAGCATGTGCACATTAAAGATGGTAACGACAGATGGGTAGTAATTCCATGTATTAACGTTCAATTAAAAATTGTAGGTAAGCTTTTGAGAATTTCGAAATTATTTCGTTTGCTTTGTATTTTTTTTTCGAAGCCTGTAAGTGCAGAAGTTAGGAAACTCAGGAAATATTAACTATTATGATAATTTCGTAGTTTCATTTGACTGGTACGGGAGCAATGTGATCAGGCCCATGACAACATTATGCTATGGCGGACGAATACACAATGCGTATACAAGTATATTTTAAACAGAAATTTCAAAAGTGCTCACTTTACTGTAAACAGCCAATACCTAAACATGTTAAACAAACAGTGGAGACACTGTCCGAGAAGAACAAACGCATAAATCTGCTAACATTCGGAGAACGGTACGATTGCACCAAACTATCGGCATCTCGTGGCCGTAAACCCCCGCCCTGCACTTGAACGAAGACCAAGAAGAGATGAGGGCGACAGGCCGAGGGGCGGTAAAGAGGAGTGTGGTCAGGTCTACCCAGGACGAAGTAAGTGCTGGTGACAGGACACTACGAGAGGCTGCCGCCTGATCGCGGCGATCTGGAGGTGCGTGTCTGCCCGCTAGGGTGTTAGAGCAATCCCGGTCCCTCCCTTCTACTCTTCCCTGTTGCCCCTTTCTCGGTATTTAATCAAATTATAGTCTATTAGCTGTAAAATGAGCACTTTCGAAAGTCCTGGTTAATATCTACTTGTGTGCACTTTGTGCAATCTTCCATCCTACGTAAGATTAAGTTGGCATGGGCCTCATAATTTTATTCACGCGTCGGTCAAGTGGAACTGTAAAATTATTAGAAAAGTAAATATCTAACAAATCTGCTCACTTTTACACTTTTCGATGCATTAAAAAAATCACAAAGCGAAAGAAATAATTTAAGTTATCAGGAATGATTTCCTATCACTCATTATTCGACGTTAAGATACGGAACTACTTCCCATCCATCGTTACCAACTTCACTGGGCGCATGTACTAAGTGCGCCCGTTAAAGTATATGCAGGTAGGGGCAGTGACAATTTTCTAAGGTTGATTTCAAAAGTGCTCACTTTATTGTGAACAGCCTTGCAGAATTATCGTTGTCCGACACTGCGCTAGGCTCTCAGGTGCCCTGTGCTCCTGCTGAAGGCCCTTCATGTGCTGTGCATTGGATTTTTCGAGGATATCTCCAGTCGTTGGTCACAGCATGCACAGGATCACACGTTTATGTGAAAGCAGTAGTGAGTGATGTTATGTAAATTTAACTGATTTAGAATATTGGATATTTATTTAATACGATTCTTTATGATCGTTTTCAATTTGTACCGAGGACTGTAATATAGAGAGAGATGATACATTACGAAATACCTGGCTGTACAGAATTGCAAGATATTGTAACTATATTCTAATATAATTTGCGTATTATATTTAATTGATTTATTTAATTAACTCGTCCCGAACCTGGCCACAATCAGGCACGTACGTCAGCACAACGCAAGTAGGAGAGTCTTTAGAGTTGGCACTCGCAGGCGTCCTGTCATACGTACCTGAAGGCATGAAACCCTATGATGTAGCCGGGAAGAGTGCAAGGGCAACGTTCCAGCGGCAACATCCGCCACGTTGCCCGCATGCGGGCGTGGATCCGCCGGGAATGAGGCTGAGCCGCCATGTTGGGAGGCCGTGTGCCAGCCTCACGGCCGCCGTACAGGAACCGGAAGACGTGAAATAACGCATGAAAGAGAGAAGCAGTGCTAACATGGGAGAAAAAAAATGGTTTTCGCTGTGTTGGGGACACGGCCGTTCGTTTTGCGTGTATACGTCTGCGTTTAAGCGCTCGGACGCCTTGATGATGAATTTTTTTTTTCCAGCACCTCTTCACTCGATCATATGGGTTTCTATGGGTATCACTGGATTACTTTTGAGATGCTCTTTACAACCGTATACGATTTCTGTATTTCAACTTGGATTTTTGACGAGTATAGGCCGACAATGTGTTAAGTTTTCTTCACTTTTTTACATTAAACTCATACAATTTCACCATAACTACCACACACAAATGTTTTTATACACGCAATCGATTGATCTTGACGAAAGCTGTTGATTGAAATTCAAACGAGCGTCGTAGCTTCTCCTACTCAAACGTTATACTGCGCGTAAGTTATGGCGTGCGATGCTTCGCAGTCTCCTCACTCAACGTAACATGTTCTTTGATCCTTTAACGATCGAGTGGTGTAATTGAATTTTGAATGTAGACACTAGATTCGGAGCTGCAATGCCAAACAGTACCCCCCGATTTTGTTATCATCAGATTTTCTGGATTGCCTCGCACTATGAATGCAAATTTAAAGACGCATTCACGTCGAAAAAAGTCTATGAATTGACTTTGAGGAGATTCAGGATATGGCCTTGTAAAAAGGTGCCAAAACCGTTAGAAGTCTCATCCAAGTTTTTGCCGTATTTTTATGTCACTTCTGCTGAACACTCCGCTTCGTAATTACTTCACTTGTTTCTGAATGTTCTGCCAAGCTGGGCAAAAATAAGATTGATTTATTCGTGGGTAAATGAACTTACAACTAATAAGAGATTGGCCGTAACTTTGGCTACAGTTTGGTCAACAATTATTTCGGTCTGCGCCAGAAATATTACATTGTTTCGGAAGGAAGTAAGTGCGGCCGGAGATATTGCAACACTCCGATGGGGTTAATATTAAATTAATCTGGGCCGTTAGCAGCAAGTTGTGGAATGGTGGGGTTGGCAGCACTGGCCCGGAAGTTTTCCTCCCTAATCTTCGTGGGAAAGTTGGCATGCAGCTTGCGGCTGTAAGCGGGTTCACTCGTAATTGCTGCTGTGTGTAATGTACGGTGGCGCCCCTGCACGCACCTAACGAGGAGGGGGGGGGGGGTTAACAGCGACATAGGTAGCGTAGTTGGAAACACGGGTAACGTGAACAGCAGCGGCTGCGAGAGTTAGCTGGGTCTGAGGTAGCCCGCCGAGAGTTTAGTTGAATTTGCGAAGAGCTAACAGAGGAGATTATACGGCAGATGTGATCCGCACTGCACTTGTAACAAGGTATCCACTGTTACGTTATTCATGCAATATTCCGTGTAGTTATTTGTCTGGTAAAGTTCATCTGTTTTTTTAAATTTAAATATGTAACAGAGACTATAAATATATATGAAGGAAAAAATGCAACGTCTAAAAAGCTATAATTCGACTGAGAAGTTGACGATAAGTATAAACCATTAGTGAATATTCAATATTAACTAATATTACGACAAAAAAAACAAACAGAATTCCAAGAGAATGAATCTACAGTATTCCTGAAAAACTCCAGCTGGATTAATGAAACTAATGGGTATATTTAATGAAGGTGTAGATTTGCGAAAATCTTACTAAAGCAAAAAAGGATTGCATAAAAAGTAAATATATATTCGCATATATATACGCATATTTACATGTACACATATACACACGTACACATATATACATATATAAAAATACATACGTACGTATATACACGTACACTTACATATATACACGTACACTTTCATATATACATGTACATTTACAAATATACATGTACATTTACATAAAAGAAAATTGCTGTAACATACCTGCCCTAGCACAAAACACTTATTCTGATTTGATTTACTGAAGCTTATGTGCAATGGATTTTTTCACCCTCGCATTATATACGAAACGATGACTGTTTTACGGACAGCAACCGCCTTTCCTTATTGTTTTTTAACAGATCATCATTAATGAGATTTAAATAATTAACGGTTGTCGTGCGGATGCCTGTATCTTCAATTTTATTTACAAGCATTGTTGCGCCATTTTAATGGTTAATTTGTGGCCAACGTTTTAAATGTAACGTTAGTAATTTTTGGTTACTGAGGTCCGCTTGGTTGCTTAAACTGCATCGCCCCGAGCGTGAAATTTACTTTTCAGAAACTAATGAATGTTATCTATTTCCTTAGGAAAAGAGCATACGCATAAGGGGATTCAGGAATATTTTCATTATACCATGCGCACTGAACAGGTTATTCTATAACCTTTACATATGGTAAAGAATATATTGTCTTAATGTAATATTAAACAAAAAATGGAATTGTTACAAACCAGAACAGGTTACTGCGTGGAACATATCCGTAGACTTCACACGTCTCATAATATTCGAACCCAGAACGTGCCATACTAAACTCAGAAGTTTCGAAAATTGCTTTACTAATTTAGAAAAAAAACAATCAATGTTACGTAATTATTTAAAATATTATTTGTGGCTGACAGTGATAAAAATAACAACATCACGTTCGCTATACCGGCAAATCACCAATTACTGGTGCCGTAGCTTATGTATTCAATTTATTATGTATTATATTCATTCGTTTTTATTAAACTCAGTAGGCAACGGTTTACCAATCTTGCCTTATGCATGTTATCCTAAGACCCGGTTTTAAAACCGCATTGGATTCTGTTTGAAATTCTTATTTTTTCTTCGTTTTTCACCTTGAATGTTTCAATAAATTTTTATAACAATTTATTATTTGTCCATACACCATGACAGGTAAATATGTGCGATGAGTAATAGGTACTTCTGCCTCAATTGACAATGGGAGTAATTCTTTTCGTATTTGCATTTATATAATTATTCAGTTGTGTGTGTGTTTCAACTAATTTTTAAATTCTTGTTTTTTACGAGAGCGTCGTTTTCCGCCATCTTGTTTCCAACTTTGGTGTCGATGCTGCAATCTTGCTCTCTACATCGTTCATGTCGACAGGGGCGACGGTATCAGCTTCCATCAGTTTAATCAGGTTTATCTCGTGATTTCAAGTTATTTAAGAAGTAATATAATTCACGACTTTCTAAATGCAGTATAGTCATCATTGATGTGACTCAACTTTGTTTTCTACCATTTTTGTGAACATTTAAACGTTAGAATGTCGCACAGACTTTTAGAAATAAACCACCCCATTAAGAAAAGACAGCACCTTCACTTCGTCTCCAGGGAACATACCGTGGTATGTCTGCTTGAGCTTTCAGGTGTGCTCCTACGAGGAAACAATCTGCAACCCGCAACACCGTCGTGTATCGTCAGTAGCTTGACTTGCTCATGTATTCAGTCATGGAAGTAAGGACAAACAGAAGATTGCATGCTATGACGTGGTTGGAGCTATTTTATCGACCATCTTCATATTGTAACACCAAAAACACTAAAAATGTGGTCGCTTGTTTATGCATTAAATGAATATAAGATGCGACATTTTTTCGATAGGTAAAACTACCGAAGCTAACCTTTAAAGCCAAATATTAACATGCTTGAATACAATAGCTGTATCGAATTTCTGACATGATAGGTTTTCAAAGCTTTTGGCATCACAACATGGCGGACATGCTTCATAATTTTCACATACTTAGCCATAGATAAGGCCCGCCCCTTGCATTCAGTAGGTTTTGGCACAGTCTACGACAAACTGAGACGTTCCATGCTGATGGGGAAGTGCTGGCAGCGCGTATATAAGAAATATGCAGCTAGCGCCAGGTTCATTTCTTGAAAGCTTGTATTGTACGACGCATCCTTGGGTGATTATCCCAGGCTCTCGAATCCTGTGACGAATATGGAGACCCAACTAACTGAACCAGGATGTTTCGTGCATATGGCGAAGTATCAGCGTGAGAATATCACATCTTGTTCAACAAGGAGGACCCATGACTCTGTTACCGAACTTAAACAGCCCAACGTCTTGGAGAAGTTAAATTGGCCCGGAGTACAAATCGTACAGGAGTGTGCAATCTGCGTGACCCTCGGCAGACTGGGTTTGAAAGATAAACTTTACTTATCGGCTCGGTGGACATGGCAGCTGGGCACCCTCACATGACACTGAATTGACTGTACAGATTAATTGTAACACTGGGTAAGATGCAAAATATGTAAAAAATATAAGTTATATATGTTGGAACCCTACTGATTAATCTGGATAAATTTCAATTTTGATGAGACAAGTTTCTACTCAGTTTAAACACAATGAATTGCAGGCTATGTCTTATAGAGCGTGGTTAAAAATTCATTAAATTTATTTTCACATAAATCATTACTGATTTTCTGCACAGATGCCTTGTGTCAGCAACTGGAGAAAACCTAATAATTTTTCATTTGTCGAAACACGATATCATCTTACCCTCCTGCCATCACTGTGAAAATTATACTGGTGCAATCTATCTGGTAGATACTTAGTGTCGTAATTCCCAAGTCTTGCATTTGATTGGCTGACAATGCATTTTCTTCTATTTTGTCATATGACTTCGAATACTAGATTATGTAACTGACTTTAGTTTTATCGAGTCGGTCGTTATAGCAACATCCACAAATTTATACTGGTTTTTGTTGGCTTAACTATTTATAACTGCCCTTATTATTTATAGTAAGAAAGAATCACTTCAAAATTTTGAATAAATTTACAGCTTGTGTGCTTGATACTGTATGTATTACATAACATGGAAGTGATATTTAAGTATGTGTATGATACAATGCAAAAATAAACAACTTCCTTCCACGCACATAATGTGTAAAAGATAATGGTAAACACGTGCACTTCCCTCAAATTCATGTGTCAGAACATGATGTTGACTGTGAAGAGTGTAGTCTTCTCGTGCGTTTTAAGTAATGACGGCGCAATGTTAAGTTTATTGCTGCATGATACTCTCTCAACTAACTGTTTACCATCTCGGCCAAGTGTATTTCGCACGTGTTCAAACACATTCAATGAAATGTGCATATTTTTGAGTACACGCATACGGTTAAACACGGTGCACTTTCTGCTACTTTTGATGTAGATTTCGCTGCAGACGATAAAATATCGAGTAATTGAAAATAAAACAGTGCATTGTGTATTTCCGTTAGAAATTGTGCTGCCACAATTTAAATTAATTTTCAGACGATTACATTTTTAAAGCAATAAATATAATATTACTTTAAAAGTTATGTGTACGCGCACATTAAAACATATGTTAATGCATTTAATATTTAATGCTATTATTGGTGAGCATATACTATAAACATAAATTTTAGGAGAAGACCATTGAATTACAACACTTGCAAACGTATTGAGATGAATATACAACCAATAAAACTCAGATTCCAAGAATGCATTCTTAAACAAAATTACATTCATAATACATTGTAAATGTAAAGTTACATATTTGCATTGATATTATTGTACACACACTAAAACCAGCATTTAAAACATTACTAATTACTAAAATTGTTCCTTCGACGTGCAGTAATGAACATTCGTATAAAAGAACAAATTTCAACGAGTTTCCATTGCTTCGAATTCGTCCAGCGCGTTCTCTCATTGGAGAAGTTTATACGAGATGAATAATGCAAATAAGATGGCGGAAAACGACACCTTTACAAATGCTAATTATATATAAAAGAAAACACGAAAATACTAACAGTACTAAAACAATAAAATCAAATTGGTAGTGATGAACCAGTAGAACGGCGGAAAACTACACCCGCGTGTTGAGGCTGACGCACAAATACTCTTCGCGTCATTGTATGCTGTGTCCGTATGAAGACATATTTACGCATTGCCGAACAGACGAGTACGCATATGCATAAATTACGAGAGTAAATTTGCGTTGTGGACACGTTCCCAGTGCAGTGTTTGTACTAGGCATAATCAGTGAATAACAAATATTTAATGAACATCCGCGGGCATGGCCGTAGAAGAGGAAGGGTACGATGGTTATCCCACTGCAATATGAGATACCGGTGGTTCAAATTCGCTGGAACTATTCGCGTCGTCATTTTTTTGGACACACTGAAAATGTTTTAGATGTGAGAATCATTTCCACGAATTTTTTTAAAGATCGGTATGGTGTTCCCTTCAACACCGAAACAATTTGAGCACTTCGAAACAACGCAAGTGAGTATGGAGTCGAGTTGAGTTGAGAGATGTGGACGGCTCTTAACAACGAGGTCTCGAAAGCGGATGAGGGTGAAATGAGTTGAGAATAGAGCGGCGGGAGAAACGGGAGATCCCCGAGTAAACCCGTTGACCAGCGACGGCGTCCGACAAGATACCCATTTTAAAAAATCCGGGAGTGACCCGACCGGGTATTGAACGTGGTTCGCCTTGGTGGGAGGTGAGCAGTCTATCAGCTCGGCCACCGCACGTGGCCCCGGCAAGTGAGTATGGAAAGCTACATGCAAGAACCACCTCGAGCCGTCTGTCGGTCGGAATTTACCTGACGACCTCGTTGCTCGAAGCTGCTTCCGACTGCAACACGCAGAACTCATTATAGACTATTGGCGGTATAATGAACACCTTTGAAAGCCCTGCTTAACATCTACTTGTATGCACGTTGTGTATTCTTCCGCCTTATGTGAAATAACATTGCCATGGGTCTCATCACTTTATTCATGCGTCGGTCAAGTGAAACTGAAATTATAAGAAAAGTAAATATTTTACAAATATGCTATTTTTACACTTCGATGCGTAAAAAAAACAGAAAGCGAAAGAAATAAATTTAAGTTAACATAAATGGTTACGTAACACTTTTATTTGACGTTAAGATACAGAACTACTTTCACATCCATCGTTACCAACTTAACTGGGCGCATGCCAATCAGGACGGGCGCCCGTTAAAACATATGCATGTAGGAACAGGGACATTTTTCTAAGGTTGATTTCGAAAGTGCTCACTTTATCGTGAACAGCCTTTACTAAGTAGTACACTAGCATACAAACTACCACAATTGTCTGAAAAGTATTATTGACATTGCACATTAAAGAAGCTCGTAGAACATTAAAATATTTTGATACGCTTTACTTATTTATTAAATGGTTTGCAATGTCTATTAATGAGTTTATTCTCAAAATAAATTTAAAAAGATTTCCAATTTCCATTCTGGTTGCTTCAGGGAGCAATTTTTGTAATTCCCACCCTTTTTTCGTCAAGCAAGAAAATCATAATAATTACTACAGTTGAATGTAAAAAAAGTATTTTTAAGCGATAGTATCCATATTTTCTTTCAAAGAACCGATACAATCGTGGTAGGATAATGGTCGAACTTGACGAAAGTTTTTATTTTTGCAAAATGTGCTTTGTAAAATATACAGAATAAAAAATATGCTTAAATTTTAATTGAATGTAGACTCTCACTATCTTATTTTTAATCATTTGGATAAGTAAGTTCTAGCAAAATCTATTAATGTTACAAGAAATATTTTCAATATAAATCGTATTTTTCCGGCAATATTGGTAGTGTGTGAACTTCTTACTGAATTTGATAAACTGTTAATCCGGATACAGCGCTCCATTGGCAGTCACTCTCCAACCTTTACAACTGTCCTAGTGGCCTTGGCGCGTATTGCGCTGGAGCTAGAGCAACGGCGGTACTTAGATACTGATGCGGGAGTCGCCGCTGCAGTTCAGTCGCCCGTGTGAAGAGACACGTATGAACACGTGTGATCCATTCTCTGCGACAGTCACTCTGCGACTGTTTTGACGCGGCGACTACCGACAAGAATGGAACCGGTTGCATCTTTGGGCCCTTGAGCGATAAAGGTGGCACTGCCACGTGCATCTATTGCGTCATCGCCACTACGCACATGGCCCTGAACCTTAACGCACTGTTTTCGTAATGCTCCGTACACCTATTGGATTTCAAGCGGTGACCCTATCGTTTTATAGATGGACATTTTGTATACGCTGTTCACAGTAAACTGAGCACTTTTGAAAGCCCTTCTTAAGATTTACTTCCATGCACGTTCTGTATTCTTCCGCCTTATGGAAACTTAACATTGACATGGGTTTCATCACTTTATTCATGCGTCGGTCAAGTAAAATTGTGAAATAATGAGATAAATAAACAGAAAGCGAAAGAAATAATTTAAGTAATCACAAATGGTTACATAACACCCGTTACTCGAATTTATGATATGGAACTACTTTATCTCCATTCCTGCCAACTTTACTGGAATCGTGTCATTCACTGCGCCCGTTAAAAAATATGTAGGCAGGAGCAGTAACTTTTTCTAAGGTTGATTTCAAAAGTACTCACTTTATCCTGAACAGCCTTTAGCAAAGTTCACTGCAGGTTCCTATACTAGTTGCGTGGGATTTCGTCCAGAATATTTCAAGCTATATCTAGATGAAAATGTTATTTTCGGCCAAGCTGAAGAGTTTTAAAATAATGTTTGTAAAAAGCGTGATCTGTTTAAAGTTGTATTCTGCCAGGGTCTGAAATGTTATTTATTTTCGCAGGTAAACGGATTGTGCACACATGAATTAGTTTGTTTCAAAAACTTGTATTACAAACACGGTGCGAACCAGGTAGTGCGCCATCTTGCGAGTTACTCTCCGTATTTGGAGAACAGACGCAAAGAAGCGGTATGGACGATAATGACACGTGCGTCATGTAAACCATCACCTCTATGTGCAAGGCTGTGGGACTGGTGTGTAAGTTTTTCGCAGTACAGTTGTAACTATTGGATTTCAATCGCTGATCATGCAATGTTACTGGTGGAAAGTTTGTAGTAAAGTTCAGTGCAGCGTCCTATACCATTGAGTAAAGATATACAGTAGAGGGGCCATGGGATAGGAAAAAGTTTGATCAGTTTTATGTGTTAGTTCCGCTAATGATCCAGAGGAGCGCTAGTGTTCTCACTTGGGGGGGGGGGGGGGTAATTCAAAGATGAAGGATGGGGGATCTGTGAGGGGGGTCGGCTTCCCCCCTTCCTTCCGTTTGCCTACAGCGGCCCTCCAAAAACAGCGTTTGTTTGTGCAAACCTTTAGTTCTTGATTACTTAGTATTATCCTCAATTCGAGCGAATGGGAACAAGCAGCAACCCTGTCATGTTTACTTTTGTTCCTAACATAACTTCGTATAGCGCAACCATATTTGAGCAGATCATACTTCAAAACCGACATTTGTTATCATAGAAGCTTATTATTTGTGAACAGTTATAATCGTCAATATGTGCACACACCAGCCTTTGTCATATCGTTTTATACTTACATTACTCTAACAGTTTCCCGCCAACAACACCGACTGCTTGGTCGTAGCCTAGAAATTATTTCTGAAGATATAAAATACAACTATTTCTTTTAATGCTTAAGGAAATCCCACCAACGCACACGACCTAAGTTCCACTGGGAACCAAAACATTAGAGAACACACACACGTTTCTTCTGCACTCATATTAACGCATAATATAATGCTTAAATTTATCTATTGTAAATCCATTTTTACTTCAGACGTCGCAGCTTACGCTGCATGACGATGTGCAGGTGTGTTTAAACGTAGTTGAATCAATATATTTCTCTGTTCATAGTGCACAGTTGTTGCCAAGAATAACAGAAAAATTATTAAATATCTTGACTGTGTCAAAAGTTTTTCGTGTATTCTGGAATATTTGTCGTTTCCTGGACTACAAATGGATAATGACAACAATTTACGAACACTATGTACAAAATTGGAATGATTTGTGACAGTAGGGCATTCTTGTGTGTTAACTTTGTGGCATATTTACATAATTTTAATTTACTTTTCCTAAAGTAATTATGTTCTGTGTGCCCCGTGTTTTGCTGAATGAATAAATACTTTTTTTGTTAGCGACCACTCATTTTGTTTGCACGATTATACTATACTAACAAAATATTTTTTATAACATGTACGATCATCTTCATAACAAGGAGCGTTAATTCATACAGAAAGTGTAGATTCGATTCGTTTATCGTGGGTATTTTTTTCTTTTTACTAGCATTCCCCTACCACTTAACAATGTTAATTGTAATATGTTGGTATAATACTAGATGTATGTAGTGTATCATATTTTCAAAACAGTTTTTATTCCGATATTTAAAAAGGATTTAAAAAGTTTCTGGTGCCTAAATTCTACGAGAGCCGGGTGTCGTTTAAGCCGGCCTTACACGATGCCCAATTTCTGCTACTTTCTGTTATACTCATGGGTACAGCAGAAGGCATACAAGTTTATATAGCAGAAGGGAAGAAAGAACGCATCCGTTCATATCTACACGTTATCTAAAGTGCTAATAGAAACTTGTAAATGGCAGGTAAAACAACTCTCAGGGGGCAGGGGGACAAATGCAACCAAATTTTATATGTAGGTGCTTTGTGGTACATCCAAAAGGTACGACGATTATTTCTTTTTTCCCCTGAAGACTGCATTGGTTTAGATTTTAACGCACGCGTACTATTAATGTATGGAAAATGATATGAGTAACGGCACTGCTTATGTATGGAAAACAAGGTACTGTATTTGCATGTATGCACGAAGGACATTTGTGCCATTCATTAAAACATTGGCATATTATTTAAACAAGTTTAAACAAGGGCGTAGCTAAGAATATACTCTAGACCGGGGGAGGGATGGGGGAAATAGATATCTTTCGTCTATTTTGAACAAAAAACAAAACCTGTATTATTACAAATTTATAGTTACATAATTATTTTTAATCGATGGCTTCATGTACAGATACGGAACCACAAAATGCTATAAACATTCTTCATGATCAAGGCAGAACACATATTCCTTGAATTAACATATAATAAATGTCATTTTTTTTTTTTCAAATTTTATTTTCATTTTTATTAAGGGGGGGATATGTTCCAATATATCACCCCTCATCCCGGCTACGCCCCTGTTTTTAAATGTGTATCTTTAATGAACATAATAATCAATCTTGTGCTCTCCATAATTAAACACGCTTTTACAGTTATACGGCCAAAAGAATACAGAACTGTTACAAATTTAAACTTACGGCTTTCAAGTGTGCCTGTTAACATTACTCACGCTATACAGCTCAAATTATCTACTTTATAAAACAATCAATGTGTTTAGCAAACAACCACTGCTCGTAGTCTGTACTGTGCTGGTACTTGCGTATTATTACTTTTAGACAAAGATATTCTGGAAATAAAATTGTTTTCTAACAATAAACTAAGTTATAAATAGCCGTAATGTATCACATAAAAAAACTCTATATCCGTCGGAGATTTGAGCTCTAATATGCAACGTTTCCCGTAACTTAAGCGTACATTATGTTTCATTTTGTTTATTCATATTTTTTTTACAGAACTTGTAATATTTTCGTAAACGGATATATACGATGTGAGAAAGGAACTTGGGTGTCCGCCATCTTGTCTGTCTCAGAGTGGTGGTATAGAAGTCATCAGAACACTTTCTACTGTTGCGGCGCTGGGACAAGGGGGACAGAGATGGAGTACGAGTGAGAGTGAAGGTAGATGTCAATGTGGCAACGCCGCCGACATTCTCCACGCTCACGCCACGAAAATGGACTAGCGCGACGTGGTATTCATCCCTCGAACTACAGCTAGAGTGGTCAGAAGATTTAACCTGGGGAAGTCCACTCTAGGTATATCTTTACTCTATGCCTATACCTACTAGTTTCGCAGACATTATTCGCCTTGTGGAAGCACGATGTTTGTAATATTTGAGAAGTCCTGAAACCTGTAGTCCAAAACTGGTGTGATTTTTTTTTCGTGTGAAAGCAAATTGGAAATCGGAAAAATATAACTTTTTTTTATTCATTACGGATACACCGTAATTAATTTCGTACATCTTGAAATGTATAGTGAGTCATATCTATAGCGTGAATACACTGAGAAAAAAGGTTATTTTGAATCAAACAAAATTTGTTTGGTCCAACCAAATTATTTGTTTGTATAGGGGCAATGAATTATTTTGTTGTTAAAACCAAATTATTTTGTTGTTACCAATTGGTTGTCCCAAACTGTAAGATTTGGTTGGTGCTACTAAAGATTTGTTTGGTTACACGTACATTTAAACAGTTTGGGCCTATATACAAAATTTTACAAGTTCACGTGAGTTTCGGACATAGATCACCTGCGTCCGAGCGCTACGCCTTAGTAATCTCAACTAATGTGACAACTGATGACACCGGAAAGCTTTTAAATAGATATACTGCAAATATTGGACAAAGGGTGCAAACAAATATTTCAAGTTTTACAGCTTTACTTGTGAGTTTCTTGTTGCATTGTTTTATAAATGTGCCTATATGATTTTTAAGCATCAATAGATGCACTAACAAACATGGTTACTATCATAATTGTCACAAAAAATATAAACAAACTCTCGAGCTGTATTTTCGAACGAGGGCGGTCATATGAGGGGCCAAATAAATATATATAGCTGGTTCAACAAAATATTTAGTCGACAGTCTAATTTTTTTCGCCCAACACAGAAATTTTGTTTATTCAAAGATATATTTTATTAGACGAACAAAAGTAATTTTCTTGCTTTTAAAATTTTGTTTGCTCAGCAATATATTTTTTTAGGGTAACCAAGTATATATTTGGTCCTATACAAACAAATATTTTGTTCGATTTTCTCTCAGCGTATTTTACGCTCCACGTACGGGCTAACTAAAATGTTTTTAATGCCCACTTGGGTTGTATATTGCCCCACTTTGATGGAGTTACTGAAATGAATATACGTGTGTTTGTATATTGTATTGAGATGTGCTATTCCTAGGGAGTAGTTGTTAATGAACTAAATTTTCGTATAGGTAACTTCTTTATTGGAGTGAAAATAATAGAATAACTTGTAGCAGAATTACCACATTAACAAGAGCTCAATAATTGTAAACACTATAATTATAATAATCTACTGAGCAAACTACCAACCAATAAAGCAGTTCAATGATTTATGACCGTTTAATTATTACGACTGAAAGTTTTGTGCAAAAACATAAGCAACCAATGTTCAGATATAAAAATACATGCCACTCAAATTCAAACGTTTAACTCAGAATATAAATATAATTACAGTTGGCGTTTGGCAGCTTAAGATAATCTATTTACAGTAGGGAAAGTATTATACAATGTCCATTAATAGAAAATATATATCTCACTTAGATTTATAAAATATTTAGGTAGATGCATTAGGCTTCTGCTTCTGAAGGAAGTTTGGGCAAATTTTATAAGGAAAGCTTTAGAGAAAGGGTTATGCAGAATTCTTGAAGACTAACTTAGAAAAATCATATTGTATCACTCTGCTGGCATCTGCAAACTTATTTCAGTCTTTACTTATCTGTAGTTGTAATTTTTTCTGGACCATGAAGTTCTCGTAGCTCGTGATAGAAATTTAATTGCTTTCACGAACTACGACAACTTCATGCTCCAGAAGATCAGACAGAATATCCATTCACTCAGAGAGCCCTTTTCTGCAAATTGACTATCTGAGCATTCTTTTTACGCCACTCGCACACCAGCGGCATGAAATAATGTCTTGAATAAGTCTTTGACTATCGGATCCAAAACAAAAAAACAATTTCTAAATATAATCTCGACGAGCTTCAGGATCCAATATGCCGACTTAAAAGTTCCGAGGACAGAGATGTCTTTTAAAAACAGTCCAGTTTGAATTTTTCGTAGCACAATAGGCGAAGCACTTTCAAATTTCCCTTGCAAAATATTACATATTGTACTATGCTGCCAACTATCGATCATTGTTTACATTTAAATACATTTATTTTAGCAATAGGTTTAACATCGCTATCTTAAAACATTAAATTAATTTAACAATTATGAAAATATTTCAATCTGTGGTCATACTCAACTATAATACTGCGATTAAAGACGTAAACAATAAAATAATCATACATTTGCAAAACATTACAAGCATATAAAGTAACTAAATAACAAAGAACTCTGCCAATAGAACTGTCATGCAAATATCAATATAAACAATAAATTTTCAGTGGAAATAAAAATAGAAAAATAAAAAGTGGGCAGAAACTCTAGATTATCATACGTTACAACCTGATAAGCACTGAAATAACATATTTTCTCAAGTAACAGGAGAATAGGTCAGAAATTTTACGCAGTGATATTTATTGGAAGTAACTTACATATGAGACAAGTAGGGATTTTCCTCTTAACTCGGATCTTGTGTAGATATATAGTATATTGTGTGTGGATTTTGGAATTGGAAGGGGTTTATTAACGTCCCCCGGTGTAATGTTTGAAGATTTAACAGGGGATGGCTTACAAACTAACTTATAACCGAACTTAAACAAAAACCCATGCCTTACCTGGGATTCTAACCTAGGGCTTCCCGCACCACAGAACGGCTGCGCACTAACCGACTGCGCCACGGGAGGTCAGCTTGTGTTTGCACAACTATGGTGAAATGTGTATATAAACTTGTGAGACAACGTTGTTCTTTAGTCATTTTATTTTAATTTCTTGCGCGTCTGTCCGCTCGTAGTCAAAGGAAGCATGCAATATTACATAACACCTATTCATGTAAACCACTAGCTAACAGGCGATGCTACGTGGTTTTCGACAGTTATAAAGGCATAAGTGCAATTCAGTGTAGGTACTGTACGGTGAAGACGAGGTAGATCAAGTTTTGTCTTCTGCGCATGTCCCCAACATTGACTCGCCGATCGGCAATACAACTGTCAAAATCACATATTCAACAGTGTTGAATGCTTGAGTTTACATATTTGAATTTTTACAGACCAGCCCTTTTTAATGAACAATGTATAAAACACGCTCACTAACTTGAATACATTCTATATGCGTTTAAAAAGTGCGCAGAGGAAGTGTAAACATATTTCAAATCACTTAAATGAGCAGTGTTGTAAATTCACCTGCTAATACACGTTGTTTCTGATAGTGTTGTTGGCAGAAAAAAAAAGTGGGATGTTGGAAAATAGGTTAGAGGTTACTGCGCAGCTAGTATGCGCACTCTACCCTATACGCGTGGCACTGGCAAGCGTGTTACTGCGCACCTGGTATGCGCATCGTGCCCCCACATTTCCCGCGCTATCGGGACCGCGGCCGACGCGACTGAGGCAGGATTTACAACGACCCGTCATCCGTCCGTCAGTCACGTGACCAATAGCCAATCAGAGGAGGCCATTAATTCTATCCGTCCGTCCGTAAAAACCTTAGCAAGCTCTAACTTTTGAGGGACGAAAGAATGAAATTACAGCCTTCTAAACTTGCACGTTTTGTTACTCTTTCATCCCGAGTTCTTGAAACGGCTTTGTAGTGTGCGCAGTGTTTTGTTTTGGCTGTATTTTGTTTTCATATGTTCGTTTGTGTGTGTTTATGTAACTGTAAAATGAAATTAAGTTACATTTTTACTGAAATCTAATTGATAATTACGTTTGGAAACACGATCTCCTTTTGTGCAATAGAGAAGTAATAAAATCATTCTTGATATGCTATTTAAGAAATTTTACACCGATTAATTTCAGTTACGTACGTATATGTGCGTTTTAGGTACTTAGAAACACAATACCACCAAAAATTTCCACTTTTAATGGAGAATTTTTTCCATTTGCAAACAGTTTTGTTTTCATTATTTTGCAGCAATGAACTAACGAAGAACGTACAACGTTTGTTTGTAAATCGCTCGGCTGGGAGATATACACTGAAGATGAGGTAGACCGAATATTCGCCTTCTGCGCATGTACCCAACATTGACCTACCTCAAAGGAATACAGCTATCAAAATCACATGATCAACACTGATTTCAACATCTTAGTTTTTAAATGACAAGCACAATATTAATGAAATACTTTTACCAGTTCGAGTTTAATCACACTGCACTACGAATTGGTTAAAGGAAGTATAAAATCATATCTAAGCACTTGTTTATTAATATGTTTTCTAACCTAAAATAAAACCATGCCATTTTGGCTAGACGTGTTGGCAGAAAAGCAGTTCAATGTTGGGACACGAAGATTTGTTGTGCGCAGCCAGCGAGATCGGTCTACCTCATCTTAGTCTATGCTGGGAGACGAACGAATGTATGACGGACGGCCTGCCTGAGATTGACTTATGGCGAGATGCGCGGGCGTGGGCGGAGCTACGCGACGTCCTGGCAGGCACACGACGCGGCGTCGATGCGCGCAGGGCAGGACCCTTATGACCCGTGGCATTTTAAACAGCGAGGGAATGCGCCTGGCGGGTACCTCAGACATGCCGACACGCAAGCTTGCGGGTCGCATACCCGCATTCCTGCAGGGGAACTGGCCGAGCACATCCTTGCACGCTAATCGCCGAAGGGGGGAGGGGGGGGGGGGTGGGAACAAGAGCACGCTCTTCGGCCCTTGCTCTCTTTATGAAGCACGGACGTTGCACGTCTCTTTTGACATGGACACGTCTCTAAATTTGCAACCATAGTGGGAGGGAATCCAGAAAATCCGATGATAAAATCGGGGGAAACAGTTTGGCATTGCAGCTCCGAATCTATCATCTACATTTAAAATTCAATTAGATCAAAGGATCAAATAATATGCTACATTGAGCGAAGATTACGAAGCAACGCAAGTTGCGTGGGAGGGGGGAGGCGCAAACAATTTTGTGTTCGTTTCGCCGCGTCTCGTTAATTCAGCTCTCGTCAAGATCAATCGATTGCGTGTATAAAAACATTTGTGTGGCGTGGTTATGGCAGAATTGTATGCGTTTAAGGTAAAAAATTTAAAAAAAAAAACTTAACACAATTTCGGTCTATATTCGTCAAAAGGCCAAGTCGAAATAGAGAAATCGTATACGGTTGGAAAGAGCATCTCAAAAACAATCCGGTGATACCCATAAAACCCCATATGATCGAGTGAGGTGGTACCGGGGACGCAAGATAAACATCAAGCCGTCCGAGCGCGTCAACGTAGATGAATTCACGCAAAATAAACGGCTGTGTCCGCAGCACAGCCAAACCTAATTTTTTTAATGAGATGTTTTATCACAGCAGAACGAGATTACTGGGGATGAGACATTGGGTTCGAACTGCTGCATCTTTAGGTGAGAAATTACACTGAAAATAAAAAAGTTTTGTTGAATCAAACAATGTTTGTTTGGCGGTACCAAATTAATAGTTTGCGTAAGGGTAGTAAAATATTCTGTAGTTCTTACGTCATTGCCCCAAAAAATATTTGGTTAGTGTGACTAAATATTTGATTGGCTTCAAGTACACTAAACAGTTCCCGTTAGTAAATATAATTGGAATCTCGAGCGAGTTTCGAACCTAGATAATTTTCACCAGAGCTCTACGCTTTTGCAACCTCAGCTAAAGTGGCTACTAACGAAACTGTAATGTATATTTTAATATATACATTTAAAATACCGAACAACGTGCGCAAATAAATATTTCATAGCTTTAAATTTTTAGTTTCCTGTTGAAATTACTTTATTTGTATTGTTACGATTACGACACTACAAGCGAGGCGAGGCAAGGCTGAAATGCGGTCAACAGTTGTTATTTTAACAATAATCGCAGGCAATGGGGACAGCGTCGCAGCGGCGACAAGTGCAGGGATCTGCAGAAGTTGTTGAATAATTGGGTCTGGCTGACACAGTGGGGTTGCGGCAGTTCCATCAGCAATCACGTCAGTAACTTCGCCCAGGCTACTAGGGAGAGCCAATGGGAATTGAGGATTTCGGTGAAGGTGGGCATGAACGAGACGCGACAGCTGAGGGCCGGAGTGTCAGATGTCGGCGGTCCTCCCAAGTCAGTGGTCACCATGCGGCTATTGGGCAGCAAGTCTCATCCAGCTTGTGTGAGAGAGCTAGTCCGAACCCTCAGAACCTTATCCTCTATTCGCAAGTAGGAATCGTGCCGGACGATGTCATTGGTTGGCCGGTTTTCTCGGGATCTCTCGTTTCCCCCGCCCATTCATTCCGGCGCCGCTCCATATTCACTTCCATCGCCCTCATTGGCTGTTAACAGCCACCCAAATCACTTCACTCACTTACCCTCTATTACTTATATCCAAACCCTAACCCTTCTAGCCACATCACATCATGTATTATATTGTTACTCAGCTTCAGTAAAGATTGTCCGACTTGTTAAAATGAGATTATTTAATAACATAGGTTTTGTTTATTCAAACGTGTGTTTTGTTAGATGAAATCAATTTTGTTGCTTTTCGAGTTTATTCTACTCAACAAAATATTTCGTAGGGGCAACTAAATATAATTTTGGACCTATACAAACCAATATTTTGCTTACCGTTTTCTCAGTATATACCTTAACCTTAACAGTATATACCTTAATGTAACTCCAGCTGTATTGCAAAGACAGAAATACAGCTGGAGTTACAAAATAAACGATTTATGATATCAAGGTTTAATTACAGGGCCTGTAATTTAACATTGACTATAATATTAATCGTATAAATTATTTTAAGAAATTAAAAAAGATAGTTGAAGTTATTATTTTAATTCAATTTAAAAAGTGCTTAAAAATTATTTTTCGAAATTCCAAGGACAGCAACAAATAAGAAATTTACAAAAATACTTCCTTCAAGAATAAAACTGTTCCTGTGAGATTACATGTTATCCTCAGGTAG
The DNA here is from genome assembly GCA_029891345.1 of Dryococelus australis. Taxonomy (NCBI): domain Eukaryota; kingdom Metazoa; phylum Arthropoda; class Insecta; order Phasmatodea; family Phasmatidae; genus Dryococelus; species Dryococelus australis. The sequence goes on from CM056994.1 coordinate 82,169,646, forward strand.
CTTATGCAACTTCATTTAGTAGGAATTATTTCAATTGTACCTGTAAATTAGTTTTCCCAATTTGTTGATTTGAAAAAGAGTAAAACAGATATTTTAACTCGCCAATATGCAAAAGTATGAGGTTTTTTGATGACTTTAAACTTCCAATTGTTTAGTACAAATATCTAGATAATTATCCTCTTTCGCCGAGCCTGGAAAGAAGCTTGATAATTTTTTGTAGTTTACTAATTTACGGCTGCGTGGTATAAACTTACAAAGAACCCGGCCATAATTCCATACTATTATTGCACAAATTGTCAGAGGAAATGTTATCTTTTCTTTCACTTTCTTAGTACGTACGCTCATCAACCAAAGTTTTGCATTGCCCCGATATGTCGTGTCGGTGTGTCGCTATAGTCACCGTTCCTGTTCTGATTGGAACACAGACCATATGTTAGGCAACATTTCAGCAGTGCGTCAAACATAGCTAGGAGAAAAATCAAGGGGAATACGTTTAAAGCACCAAGTTAATGTCTGTGTGGCCGAGATTCCAAGAAGCACTGCAGAGTGAGGCAAATGAACATTGTTAAATGTTAAAAGACAGCAAATAGTATTTTTTCCTATCCCTGATTAATGGACGATTGAGCAATTTTGAAATCAACCTTAAAAATATTTTTCCCGTAGCAGTTTACATTTTAACTTATTCCCTGCTGACAGTAAGTATTTCTAACAGCGGTTAAGGAAAGATAGCTCTAGGTTGCTTTCCAGACGATTTCTTATACTGAGTTAGGTTCAGTTGAAATTTTCATTAATGCTCTCCAATTATTTCAGTTTAAATTCCTAACAGTGCAACAAATATTATCCTAAATTGTTTTACATTTCCGTGTATTATCTTCTAGAAAGTGGTACTGTTAGTTTCTGGGGAACATTTTATTCGTTTTTGTGATCTGGTTAAATTCACACGAAGAAGTATGTATGTTCACAGATAAACACAGAGTGGATTCCAGGAGAGCAAGGTGGGACTATTTCGTAAAAGCGCCACACAAAAATTCAAATTAAAAAAAGTGAATAAAATTTTTGTTAGACTGTTGTAGGAATTAAAATTTCCTGATATTTATTACTTTTTTAAATTTTTTGTGGAAAATATTTTGTAAGCTCTATTCCTACCTGGTAGGTGGTCCTTGTTTATGATACAATTTATGTGTTTTTTTACTTATTAATGTATATTGAAAACCACGAATAAATACTTGAAAGTTCCCATTCCACTGGGGGGTTTCGATACTTTCCATTGCGATTAGTGTCTTTGGGCATTATCCTACTCAGCCGCCGCACAGTACTTCCCATAACGCAGTTAAAATAAGCACGTAGTGAAGAATGGAGAGTACTATAAAGAAAATTTATAATTAGGTCCAGGCTCAAACAAACAAAATACAAATTTGTTAAGATAGCGCTTATTATTTGTGTAGCCGTTGGTTGGTGAGGGGGAGCAGGATTCCACACAGGCGTTGATTTAACAGAGACCTCGTCTCCTTGGACTAGGAGGTTGCGGGTTAGAGCCCCGGATAAGACACGGAAGTGAGAGCAGTTGTTCACAATACTATTAGAGCACAGGTAATTTAAACCGTGGCAGCCACTCGTAGCGTATTTCCTGCCGAGTTGCACCGTTCAGCAGCTGTGATACAAGTGTGGATGTTTCCTGATCACCCCTTGCGCGCGCGCCAAACTAAAAGAGTCTCATCTTTCGTACAAACACCCTCGTCGACGAAGAACTTCATTAGAGTTGAAGTAAAGCAGCCGCCTATGGAGAACTGCACCTGACGGTACAATGTGAAGAACTCATTAAAAATGAGTGCAAGGCTCACGCGTATTGAGGCATCGACCTCGCAAAACAGCTGCATGTAGGAGGGACCCTCGATAAGGCTACGTACCTGGAGCATTAACTGCGTAGCTAAGTTTTTGAAACAGGCGATTTGTTTTATAAGCTCTTCACGGTAAAATGAGCACTTTTGAAAGCCCTGCTTAAGATCTACTTGTATGCACGTTATGTGTTCTTCCGCCTTATGAACAGTTAAAATTGCCTTGGGCCTCATCACTTTATTCATGCGTTGGTCACTGAGACAGTGAAATTATTAACAAAATAAAATTTTACAAATCTGCTCATTTTTACACTTCCGTGCATTAAAAAAAAAAAAAAAAAAAGCGAAAGAAATAATTTTATGCTATCAGAAATGGTTACCTATCACTTTTTATTCGACGTTAGATGTGTAACTACTTTCCATCGATCGTTACCAACTTTACTGGGCGAATGGCACTCAGTACGCCCTTTAAAATATGTGCATGCAGGGGCAGTGACATTTTTCCAAGGTTCATTTCTAAAGTACTCAATTTATCGTGAACAGCCTTTACGAAACTACTTTACATGTTTAATAAGTACTGATATACTAAAATAAAACACACTTGAGGCGACATTTGAAGAGTTATTTCAAGCCACGACACGCATCACAATCACTGCTTCCGAGATCTCCAACATACCTAAAAACCTGCCTTTTCACATTGCCTTATCGCAGAATATACTGATAGGGAACATTCAGTACTAGTATAGGGAAATGTAATGAACTTGGCTACGGACTTTGCATTAATAAAATGATCAGGTCACCGCTTAAGGTCCCATAGTTTCAGCTGCACAACTAGAACACTGCACGCCAATTTCAGAACCTTGAGTGTAAATGAGCAGAAGCTATACATGGGTGCGCAGGTCGGTGTCTCCCATGTCTCTCCAAGTGCGTATGACTTAAGGTCCCTGCCTACCTGGAAGTTTGTGCCGTGTTTGAGGCCGAGGAACATCTAGTGCGCCATCACCGCTAAGCGCAAGGCTCTGAACTGGCATGCAGTGTTTTAGTCGCACTGCATATATCTATGGGAATTTCAGTAGTGACTCTACTATTCTATTGGCGGAGAGTCCGTAGAAAGGTTCAATGCAGGGCCCTTTCTATTGGCGGAGATTCAATAGAAAGTTTCAATGCAGGGCCCTTGAGTAGTGTATGTATATGATGCGTATATTTTGAGCTACAGCGCTCTTGATTCCCCCCCCCCCTTTTTTTTAAAGACTTTTGGAGTACTCTTAAATGGTATTTCTAACGTGCGTGCATTTTAAAAGTACTCAACAGTCCTCATCTGAGGTGCGTGTTCTTTTCGTAGAACAACGCATTGGACGCGCGTTGTTAGGATGTCGTGGGTGGGCCTTAGTTCGACGGACTGCCTGAACACGCCATCACACTTGAGCAGATTTCAGGGCAGCCAGTTGCCACAATCGGGGCTCGCATCGCCAAACCCCGGTGAGCAGGAAGCACTTTTACCAGTCAGGAAATCAGGGCAGGTTGTGTTATGCGACGCCGATATTAGGGCAAGGTAGAGTGGAGGAAGACGTCTTCGTCCACGTGACGCCGGCCGAGATGGACGACCCAAGAAGCCTGCTGCGTCGACCGCCGTAGCCTAACCCGCCTTACTTCAACAGCCTCCAGGTAGTTCTCAAGGTGGGGCAAACACAGTATAATAACGTGGCTCTCGATAAGGTAGATAATGTAGTTACAATAACAATGCGCCCCCGACCTTTCAGTATGTTATGTAATATCAGGATGTTCAATTATATAACCATATAAAGGCTGTTCACGATAAAGTGAGCACTTTTGAAATGAAACTTAGAAAAATCACTGCCCCAGAATGCATATATTTGAATGGGCGCACGGAGTGACATTTACGCAGTAAAGTTGGTAACTATGGATAGAAAGTAGTTTTATGTCTTAAAGTCGAATACATAGTGTTAGGTAACAATTAGTGTTACAACTTAAATTACCTCTTTCGTTTTCTGTTTTTTAATGCGCCGAAGTGTGAAAATAAGTATATTTGTATAATACTTACTTCACTAAAAATTTCACAGTTTCACTTGCCCGACGCATGAATAAAGTAATTAGGCCCATGGCAATGTTAATTTTACATAAGGCGGAATAATACATAAGTACATCCAAGTATATCTTAAGCAGGGCTTTCAAAAGAGCTCAATTTACCGTGAACAGTCTATAGTAACCTATAGCTCTTTATATTCATTTACCCCACAGAGCTCTACCATCATGAGATGACCCCTAAGTCATGTAAGGAGTTAGAAGTTGTTAAAATAAAAACGTTCAATAGTTTCGTGGGAAAAATAAGAGTGTATTTCAAACACACTGCTATGTTGTTCAAGCGACAGTTAGGCGGGCGACTTAGGCCATGGTTACGATGACTTCATGTTTCACGTAAAACGTAACCAGCAACACGTTCACATAAACAGGCGCTACATCTTGACCAGTGTGTTCCAAGGGGACCTATTACGATCATTTCACGAAACGTCCACGCGATGGGAAAGCAGTGTCTAGCTTTCTCGTGGTGCGTAATACGAGACTGCACCACGTGATATCGCTGGCACTGGCCAATCACAGCATGGGCGTTGCTGTGTCATCTTTTCTTGCCATAGGTTTGTTTTCATTTTCACGATGTTGTTGGCTCACATTTTTATTCGTGCGCCGCATATATAACTCTCTCCAGGGAATGAGCACGAAAATATAATAGAACTTACGAAAAATTTATATTTTTAATACGAAATAATTTAGGGATATTAACATTACCGCAGTTTGTTAATTATGTTTCTCAGGGGTGTAAAAATGTATGTATGAAATACGCTATGTCTACCGTTTAGTTTGAAATATTTAATGGCTTATTTCATTAAACAAATATTATAATTATATCTGCAGATAAAAGTGTATTACATACTATTTATTCCATGTACACGAAAAACATGTCCACACCTCCCAGAGACATTCTTGAGATTATGACGATGTCCTAGCTCTTTTCAAAGTTTGTATAAATCACAAACGTCATACTTACGCAACCTGTTTATGCCACGCCAATATTAAAATACTAAAATGGTTGTATATCAAGAATTTTGGGAGTTTTCAATCTGAAGAGCAACAAAATATATTCCCTACCATTCATTCTGTTCACAAATGTTACGTGCTTAAATGAAGCATCATAATATACCACCGAAAAAGAAAACACGTTTTTTGTATAAAGGCTGTTCACGATAAAGTGAGCACTTCTGAAATCTACCTTAGGGAAAAGTCACTGTCTTTGCCTGCGTATACCTCAACGGGCGCACTGAGTGACATGCGTCTCGTTAAAATTGATGATGGCAGATGGAAAGTAGTTTTATATCTTAACGCCGAATAGTAAGAGTTACGTAACCATTTATGATAGTTTAAATTATTTATTTCGCTTTCCGTTTTTTTTTTTAATGCATTGGTGTGTAAAAATTAGCAGATTTATAAAATGTTTACTTTCGAATAATTTCACCGTTTCACTTGACTGCCGCATTAATAAAGTGATGAGGTCCATGCCAATCCGTCTATTGAATAAAAATAAAGTAAATGCTTTTACTTACATTTTGGAAGCAATTACAACAATATGTATAAAACCTAAGTATGTACTTCAAGTTAAGTGTTTACTTATACAAATACACAAACCCCTAAGTTCTCCAGCAATTACTTATTTGATAAGTATTGACTGAGAGATTTTCCAGTAAATACTGATTCCGGTTGAATAAAAAGAAAAATTGACTGGGAGTACTAAGCAGACATTTGAACTATTTTTAAGGCAGCTAAATAGCATGCTTGTGATTTTATATTTATAAATGTTTGATACATGGCAAACTTTATACGTGTGATAAACGTGAAAAGTAACAAAGAAAGACTAAGTATAAGTCCGAGTAGGTCCAAAGTTTTGTTGCGCTTTGAAAGTGAAAGTGTAGATTACCTGTCCGATAAGTTCTTAAATGAATGTGAAGAAACAAGAGGAGGTGCTCTTAGTTCACGTCAAAGGATGGAAATATTCCTTCGTTTTCTGAGCGACCCAGGATTTCAAACAGATATCGCAGGAGATTGAAGAGTTCACTACTCCGCTGTATGCAAAACTGCGCATAGTGTAGCAGACTGCATTGTGGAAGAAGCACACCGTTGAATAAGATTTCCATCAGATTTAAATGCCATGAATGAAGCGAAAGAAAAATGGTCACAGAAATTCCAAATACCCACAGTTATTGGAGCTTTGGACTCCACTCACATACAAATTTAAAAAAAAAAACCCACAACCAATATTCTGGATGCTTGACTTAAGCGCAATGTTCCTATCAAGCTAACGTCATAGGCGATCCGCCTTTTTGAAGCTGTATCAGCTACCCTTACTTCCCTAATTACGTAACCTGACTGTGTGGGAATGGCTTGTTAATTTCAATGTGAGCTGTGTGAATATTATGTGAACACTTGGACTCATTAGCACAGTGCCACGTAAGTTGTGAATAAGAAGACTTTGGGCTAACTGAATAAAAACAAGCAAAGCCTTGTTAGTGATTACTTCAGCAAAGTAGTATAAACTTGTAAGTAAACGAAATTAATTGATTTCAATTGAATAAACAAAATACTTTGCTTAAAAGTAAATACTAGAAAAACCATGGGAGAAATAAGTATTTACTAATAAGTAATTGCTTATACGGACAAGTAAAAACGTCCTTCAGTAACTTGTCACGAGAGAGCACGTAGAAGTGTCCACCCCGTTTAACCATTGAATGCAGTGAATGCAGATAGTCAGTTCTCTGTCATCCGGCTGTCTGTAAGTTCCCATGTCTTCAAGTGAAGACGAAGTGATTGCGAAAGGTGGCTGCAAGAGGATGTTATTTGGTAAAATTATTAAAAGACCGCTCTGTGGTCTTAAACAAAGCAATGAAGCCGGGTATTGTCCAGGAAAAAGAAAAAGCATGGAAAGAAATGAAAGATGACTTTGTGAAGAGTACAGGGAAATCATCAGTAACTGTAGGACAGTTAAAAAAGTGACTGAATAATATGAAAACAGATGTGAAAAAAAAAAGTCACATAAAAACATTCCAGGGAACAAACAAATCAAGCTGCAGGACTGGGAGAGATAATTCTTAGAAATGCTGGATCCTAGTCGCAATACCGTTTTTCAGAAAATCCCAGGAGCTTGTGCAGTTGGTGTTGACGTACATCCCAATAATGCAGAAGAAAAGTCTATAACTATTCAGAAGGCGGGGGATCAGCTAAACGAAAAGCATCCAGCAAAAAAGAAATCTGAACTTGTGACAGCAGAAACCGAAGCATTATCAACAGCAGAACTGCGGAGACTTGTGTTATTAGAACAACTAAACCTTGCCCGATTACAAGCAAGAAGAGAGCAGTTATTGATCGAATGACTTTCTGCTCAATGCCATATAACTCATTCGTCAGACAGTATAGGATCAACGAGCGGGATGTTTGCAGAATTAAGTGAATTCCTACAACTGTAGCAACAAAATCGAAATGCGTCTATTTATGTGTATACTCCTCAGCATATTTAGTATTACTGTTATGTATCATTACAACAAAATCTTTTGTGTAAACCTCTATTGTTGTATTCTTGTACGCTTGACAATTGTATGTTCTTGAAAATAAATCAGTTACAAATTGGAATAATATACAATAAAAACAAACTAACATAAATCACGAGCTAAAACAAATTAATATATAACATTCCACTTCACAAAATAAAAATAAACAGGTTTTACAATGCGTGTATGAGAGAGAGAGAGAGAGAGAGAGAAAGAGAGAGAGAGAGAGAGAAAGAGAGAGTGAGATAGTGTGAGAGAGAGGAGCCTGTGAGCGAGTGTACGTGTGTGTGACGTGAGTGATGGAGCAAAAAAGAGCGATTCATATAATTACTCTCTTCACTCGCTTTGTCGTCATTTAGGCATAAACACACTTATGTGTAATAATTTTGTACTATTTCTAGTAGACTGCATCTTTATTTACTGTTAAATATATTTATAACTCTAAAATGTACATCAATAGATTTATGTGACTATATAACAGTTTCTACAAAGATATTCAAACAACGGTAAACAATTAAGTAGATAAGGTGGCCAATAATTCATTACGTTTCCTGATGCCTTTTTGGCGAATGTCCTCGTTTTCATCTTCTCCCGGAATTTCTACACCTTCCGCAAATATGTCTCCTGGAGAGGTGAATTCGTAATTGTCTATTAAATATTTGCTGACGTTGTATAAAACAGCACAGCATATAATTATTCTGGGTAAATTTCCCAGACGTTCCCTTACTATGTTACCAAAAATTGGAAACCTCTGTTTCAGTTGGCCGAATACTCTATCAATTATCACCCTCTCCTTCGAATGAAGTTTATTAAATAGTTCTTCGTTTCCCTTTTGGGGTGTTTTGAATGGTGTAAGTAGCCATGGCTTAATTCCATAGCCGCTGTCTCCCAACAAGCAAAAGTCGCCATTAAATCTGTAAATTGTGCTCTGTTTCCAAATCCTGGAATCATGCTCCCTTCCAGGCCATTGTGAATCTACACTTATTAACATTTCAAGCTCACTGCAGGTTGCCTGCACATTTATACTTGGAAATCCTTTCCTGTTTACGTATTCATCTCCATAAGCTGTGGGTTTTTTTTTTGTATGTGAGTGGAGTCCAAAGCTCCAATAACTGTGGGTATTTGGAATTTCTGTGACCATTTTTCTTTCGCTTCATTCATGGCATTTAAATCTGATGGAAATCTTACTCAACGGTGTGCTTCTTCCACAATGCAGTCTGCTACACTATGCGCAGTTTTGCATACAGCGGAGTAGTGAACTCTTCAATCTCCTGCGATATCTGTTTGGAATCCTGGGTCGCTCAGAAAACGAAGGAATATTTCCATCCTTTGACGTGAACTAAGAGCACCTCCTCTTGTTTCTTCACATTCATTTAAGAACTTATCGGACAGGTAATCTACACTTTCACTTTCAAAGCGCAACAAAACTTTGGACCTACTCGGACTTATACTTAGTCTTTCTTTGTTACTTTTCACGTTTATCACACGTATAAAGTTTGCCATGTATCAAACATTTATAAATATAAAATCACAAGCATGCTATTTAGCTGCCTTAAAAATAGTTCAAGTGTCTGCTTAGTACTCCCAGTCAATTTTTCTTTTTATTCAACCGGAAACCAGTATTTACTGGAAAATCTCTCAGTCAATACTTATCAAATAAGTAATTGCTGGAAAACTTAGGGGTTTACGTATTTGTATAAGTAAACATTTAACTTGAAGTACATACTTAGGTTTTATTCAAATAGTTGTAAGTAAACGCTTCAAAACAGTAACAGCATTTTTTAAATTCAATAGACGGAATGTTAATTTTACATATGGCGGAAGAATACACAACGTACATACAAGTATATCTTAAGCAGGATTTTTAAAGTGCTCATTTTACCGTGAACAGCCTATACGTAAATGTGTACCGCGATGCGTGTAACGTGAAATCGTAATTCCGACCTTAAGGAGTGAAATAACGATGTGTTTTAGGAGTTTCCCGTCGCACGGGAGAGACGAGCCTTTCGGAATCTCCCCCACCATACTCAAACATTGCCAGACTCTTGGGCTGTGTTCCAAATAGCCAGCACTCACACTCGCTCTTGCTCTCGCACTCGCACTCCCTCCTTATGGAACTATCGTCATTCGCACTTTTCAAATGAATTGATACTGTCTGCAATCGATTGTTATTCCGCATGAACAAAAAAATACTTACTTAAAATAAAATTCATTAATATTTACATTTCAATTAACAATGGTTTGATTAGTAGGGATGATGATAGGTATGATAGTAGTGTATGAAAAGAGTCAGGTATAAATTTTATTTGAAATCAACAGTTTTAGCTTGGGAATTTTACCACCGTTTATTCTAAAATTATGAATTAATAATTTCCGAATATATACATATATTAAATATTTACATAAAGTACTTTACAGTGAAAAAATACTTGTTCCTGTGCCATTCCACTGTTGTCAGTGATGTAGAAAACACACGAAAGAATGGCGGCTGTAATGAGCACCGATAGAGAGCATACATGTGCAAACACTCGTAAATAAACACTCGCACTCGTCTCGACGTACATTTGGAACAGCACTCTCTGACGTCATTGCCGAGTGCGAGTGCACGAGAGTGCGCATTTCTTGCTATTTGGAACACAGCCTTTGGTGTGGCGATCCAGGGCGCCGCTGTTGAGCGGATATCGTCAAGTGGCGGCTAGCATCCCCTCCCGTGCACAAGAGATCTGCGTCGCGGCGACGTGTTAATTAAAGCCGGTAATGACGACGGCATTGTTAAGTAGAGCCGAGGGCTGCGGGTAATTGGGGCGGGCCACCGACCGCGTCTCCCCCCACCCTGATCGCGGAGCAAATTACGAACTAGGGCCTTACAGTTGCTAACTTCCCCCGCTAGCTTGTCTCGCCAGTTGCGTGTATCGCGCAGTCCGGCCGACACGCCGATGGTGACCTAACTAGCGTAATAAAAGTTTAAAAATACCTCAAGTTAATCTATTTGGGATTTTATGTTCGAAATTCTCCCAATGACATGGTATAGAAAAAGAATTTACTTCGGCGCCGAGGAAAAAAACTATATTAACTGGCCATTTAAAATATTTCTTACCTTATACAAACACAATATCTGTCTTCGAAAAAGCCAATTTTATTCCCATGTTACATTTTCGAATGTTAATGGCGTGGTTTAATGTACGCTGTTACAGATTGCCGCATATTCACGGGACAATTTACAGGAATATGTAATTAAAACATGTTTGTAAAATAACTTGTGCTACATAAATTTAATGATGAATTAAGACAAAATATTTCAAATTTTTTTATTATTATTTGTAAGTTCGTAGTTTGTGTGTATTTTCTGAATGCAGTAAGATCGTGATTTTGCACATGTCAATAAAGAAAGCATGTATTTTTTTTAATCAGGCTAATACATTTGACGTCTACTGTATTGACATATATAACCCTTCAACATGAACACAAACATCTGAACTACCAAAAAAAAAATTGTAAATGAGAAACTACTCAAACTAATGTATGATCAGCAGACTATTACAGCAGGATTTTAACTTAATAATAACTGCATAGCTGTAGTATACTTGCACCTGAGTGCACAAGTAGCATACCTATCTTATGACTGATCTTCTTGGATCAGATTTTAAGCATATTCATTGTATTGGTAATTGTTCAAAAATTTACTTTAATTAAACTAATACTGACCCGGAGTGAAATAATTGCGTTTTCATTGAACTTCAGTCACCATGTATCAGCTAATTTTTGCACGAAAAAACTATTTCAATTGGTAACTCACTGTTTAAAATCAACAAAAAATATTCCAAATCAATTATTTCCAGTATTTAGATTCAGTTCTCACATAACTTTTCAATTTCTACCTTAGTTCAATGTATTTACAAACTCCTTATCTCATAATGATGTAATTAAAAATTCACCAGTAGTGTTTAACCCTGTTACAACTGCGGGGGAAAGAACTGTTGTATTTAACCTCTTAATTGATATGTTTTGGGTTATTTCGTTGAAAATACGGCCTCAGTTGGAATATATATCAAAACGAAGGAACAACCAGTCCAACAAAAAGACACTTAATTCAAGCACGCAACTCGTGCAGTTTATTTTTGTGTGTAACAGCGACAATCTTAAAAGATGAACATGCACACAAATACGCCTACCGTAATTTTGTTCCGCTCATATTTCTAGGCACTGATACTTAGGCCTACTGTTTCCTAGGTTTATTTAATAATTTATTTAAATATATCTGACTGGGCTTAGTATATTGTTAGGATTGTGGCAAACCTTCAAAACACTGAAACATAAGCATGTTACACAATTGTGTTTCAAACACCTGGGCCACTGTTACAACGTTTTGATAAATAAACAGACGTGACTTCCGAAAATTAATCTCTTCATAAAACAGTTGACTGTTAAAACATATAAATTTTGCAAGTCCAATATTTGTAATCACACACACACACATTCACTGGCACAACGTAACGTAATGGCAACGATACTCTTTCACACACAGTGATTACGATGCCGTGGAAAAACAGATTAATAACATCATCCTAACTTGCCTAGGTAGTTTTACAAAATATAGCGTTTACAAGCTTGATAAGGGAATTTGAAGTATTTTTCACAAGAAGAGCAATTAACACTTTGTTCAGCAACACACCATGTCATGTCGCCAGTCGCCACTTCTGCCAACTTCGGATATGTTACCGTCCCGCCATCACATCTAAATATATTTTAATAAGTATTCAGACAAAAAAATCTCATTTCAGTTGTAAATGAAAAATTCGAAAATCATAATTTTTACTATAGTAAGTATGAAATATGCTAAAATTGAAAACATTTGTAATTTCTGCTTCTACTAGCAGCGCGAAACTTCCCGACAGACAGGAAGAGAGAGCGGGTAGCTCTGCTCCGCCTAGGTATTCAAGTTTCTTCCTAGGGCGAAAAAAAAAAAATGTAATTAGAGCTACGCACCGTAATTTGCGCTGTTATTTTTAACTGTAACAATGAAATATGTTTCCTTCAGTGCTACCAAAAAATGTAAGTATATGCATAGGCAACGTTTGATTTACAAATAGCATACCAAAAAAACCTAGGTTAGGACAATATTTTAACTGTGGACTACTTCTTACTAGCTGTTGCCAACAAATCGCTGCTCTCACTGTTTTTAATACTAAATAAATTTAACAAGTTATGGAAGATACTAAGTTAAAGTTTAATTTATTCAAGAATAGAATACTTTAAAGTTAATAACAGTGTTATATATTTGTGGTATACAAGTTATAAAAAAAAAGGTTGACGTGTAACTCCTAGTGTGATTTTTCAAATGTTCGTTTCGAAACATCCGAAGAAACCGTGAATGGACTTTATCTCACTACGAAATAGATAGCCAATATTATGTAGCCCAATAGGTACCTGTATCATGAACTCATCCCAGTTCAACTCCACCGCCTAAGTGGATCACAAACACCTCCGCACTCGCCTAGGAATATTCTGATCACTCGCCGTGGTCGCCTCAAGCTCACAGGTCACTATATTTGCTTTCACTCATGGGATCAGAACATTCGCTGTACGACACCGTCCACACCACTCACCAAATCTCTCTTCGGTGACAAAGGAGTTGTATGAACACTTACCACTGTTTCATTTCAGTTTATTCCCCTCTTATGCGCATTAAGACATAACCTTATTTTAGATCGAGACATTTCTCAAAAGAGAAGAAGATTCCCGAAATTCTCGATGGTGTTACACAACATTGCCAGGGATGAGCTGTCTGTCAAGGCGGCATGCAACAAAAGCGCCACATCCTGCCTTCTTCAAATAGATTTCACCCTCGTTTTAGTCACATGCTTCAGTCATCTTTGTCACTGACGAGCAGCAGAGTGCCGGGGGTGGGGGGGGGGGGGGGGAGATGCAAGCTGCCTACTCTCAACATTCTGTAATTATTTGGATGTAAATTTTTGTATTTTGTTTGGCTACAATGATTGGATGATGTGTGCAATCTTCTCTGACAATAATAACTCGTGAAATTCGTTTTATGGCATTTATAATACAGATAACGTGGACTATGTAACTGTACAAGTACTCTATTAAATACCTCAGAAGTTAGCAGTTTTATAAAAATAAGATACGCATTCTATAGAAAAGCTTTAGTTATTGAAGAGACTGCGCATAGATAAAAGTAGGATCGAATTCAACATCACGAGGATAGAATAAGCAGTAACAAGCTCCGGTTACTTAGACCAGTTGGGTATCATAATTCACTCGAAAAAACTTCTGGCAGCGTTCGAGTGAGTGAGGAGCGTAGTCTTGAGAAGCCGATAAGGGTGAATGAGGAAAGTATGGACGAGCAGGGCCGGAATGAAAGGGTGGAGTAAACGGGAGATCTCCGAGAAAAACCTCCGCCGACCAGTGGCATCATCCGGCACGATTCCCACATGCGAAAATCCGGGAATGACCCGGCCGGGGATTGAACCTAGTTCGCTATGGGGGGAATTACAAAGAATATTAATAACTTTTCCGTAACTAGAAATAATTCTGGTTTCGCTCCCTTAAAGCTTTGCCATCTAACGGAATGGTGAAAGAGACGCGAGTTCACGTTGAGAAAACGAAATATTTTATAAGCGTGCAACGCATACACGCATCGGCGCAAGGCTAAACAAACTTAACAGAAACACCTGACTTAACACAGCTGAGCAAAGAGGACGGCATAGAACTAAACGAAAAAAACACACAGGAGTCACGTGCCTGTTTCTTCCTCGGGCTGTTTGTTACCCAGTACAGTACAATCAAGGTGGCAATTATAGCCAAACATTAAAAATATTTAAGAACCACAGACTTAATCAAACTACCGAACTTAATGAAAACGTCTTTACTAGCTACATAGCCTACTACGCAGCGCTATACACACGGCTAAATTTTTGTCTTCTCCATCATACTCGGCTAATAAAATTTTACTCTTACCGGGTGAGTAATGACAACATCGGTTCTCACCAGAAGTGAACGTAGGAAATCATTTAAAGAGAGCTACTTCATTTAGAGTAGGGGATTTGAACCTACAACATCCAAATGCGAGGCAGATATGCTACTGCACTATTCAACATGCTCCGTAGAAGTTTTTCTCGATCGAGTACATTCGAAATAACGGCGTAGGATCTACTTTTATTCCTTATGTATCAGACTACCGTAAGTATAATTAACATAGCCAATTCGACCGATGACGTTAATAAAGAGGCAGTCAAGTATAACGGTGAGATTGTTAGGGAGATGAATTACTTACTCTTATGCTCATTCTAGCTCTTAGGTGAATGAAAACAACATAAATAAAATGTAATTCTTTGTAGACTAATTCTAACGCCACACAAAACCATACGACGTTGAGACACGGGAATTATTTCCACCACAGTTGCCAACTTTACTGGTAACATGCCAGCCATCGTGTTCGTGAAAATACAGTGTTATCCTAAATTCCAGGCTCCAGGTACAAACTTCATGAAGACTATTCGTTATGGAAAATGAGGTACAAACCATAATATCACCTAGCATGATCATTAAGGAGAAAACACGCCCAAGAAAATTAGGAACTGAAAATAGTTTGCGAAATATCAGAAGCTAAGCGAGATGAAACAAACAAATTCGTGAATAGCCTTACCTAGATTTGATGTCTGCCACATCTGTGAAAATATGGTGAGTCAGAACATTGCTCATCGTTAGGAAGAAGTTGTGTGCCACGTTATCGATCAACAAATGTGTGTTACCTATGGTTATATACAGATTGCTATGACGTGATAATAATGTGTGTATTAAAGAACGTAAAACGTTGTCTTGGTACGACACACTCAGGCGAATAATTCTCGAGGAAACATGTAACGTTTAAAGGGTGCCGTATGTCGCCTGCCACATGTATGGCCCTTATGACGGGATGTTATTACCCTCCCGACGTTCACGGGGGGGGGGGGCAGGGATCAAATCAGTATAACAAACAATCACGGTTTAGTTGCAAATAACTTATTTTTTATCCCCATCTTTCAAGAGCTTCAAGAGCCTGTCTCACACTTAACAATTATGTTAAGATCACAGTAGTTACTATGTTTTCCACGTCATTTTCCATAACGAAACCTCTTACAAGTTTGTACCTGGAGTTCGGCATCACCCTGCAAATATAGTTATAGATAAATCCAGATAATAAAATAATGCGCAGAGGTCCAAAAAGCGTCAAGAGAGTTGGTAGAGTCCATTGCCACTGCACGAAGGGGTGGGGTTGTTCTGTTCCGTAGGGACAGCGGTCGTGTGAGGTTAACCAAGGGCTGAGCTGCACGTGCGTATTACCTGGCGAAAAAAACTGTAAGTCGCGTCGGTTGTAGTTAACAGCACGGTATAGGCTGTTCACGGTAAAATGAGCACTTGTTCAGTACTTTCAAAATGTCACGCACCTTAGAAACACCATTTCATCGTACTCCAAAACGGCTAAAAATATTTTTCAAAAAGCGTCATAGCTGAGAATATGCGCCTCAGATACATACGAAACTATTCAAGGGCCCTTCATCGAACCTTCCTACAGACTTTCCAACAATAAAATACTTCATGCACGCCAGTCCAGAGCCATGCTCTTAGAGGCGATGTCGCACTTGGTGCTCGTGACAGTCGCCCTTTATTGCTCCCACGCTTCCCGGCCTAAACGCAGGAAAACGTTCCATACGTTTACACTACAGTTCGCAATGAAACGGTAGCATCGTGTTGTACGACGTCTACAACGTCCGTAGCAAAAAGCTCTCGTCTCTGCATGTTGCTGGCCGTCCTCGGTCTGCGCGCACTGTTCGGATTGAGGAAGTGATACGTTGGCACATCGACGACATGCCCTTCACTAGTACGTACACGCTCCATAGCGCGCCAAATGGGCGTGTCCCGTTCAACCGTGTGGGTCGTACTGTGAAAAAATCGCCGCCACTCCTACCGCTAGCAGAAAGCACAAGGCATTCAGTGAAAATACGTTTTCCAAACACCATTTTTACGGGTTCATATATCCTTTAATATTCTGTTAGGTATTATTGACGTTATTTTTAATAAGGAAGCACCTCCCGCAGTTGGGGCGTTTAATTTTCAAACAAACTGTATATCGTCATCACTCGATAAAGAAATTTCTTATGAACTAAGTTAAATAAGTTGCTTATTAATATGTTCCTGCTCATTTATGATAGTTTCTAAGGACATGTTCTTAAATTCCAATGTTAAAACCACTTCTTTGTCCAGAGTAAACATTCATACAGAACACATCTGACGAGGTACGATACTCATCAGTAAATTTCGATCTTCAAACAACATATCAGTCACTTTTTGTCTGTACGCTGATTGATTGCTCACGTCAAATACCCACGTATGTAGGTATTAAAAATAAAGTGTTCGTGGCATTAAGCTCACTGATCATAACTTATTGGGTAGCAAAATATGCGATTAAAAGAGATCCATAAACTCCTGCAAAATAATTTCCAATGTCTGCTCTCTTGTTATGACGCAATCACACAAATGTCCTGACACGTCATCTGCTTCCACCCACCAACTGGTCGTTGATGTTGCACTATCCATCGCCACCGAGCTTTCCTCTCTGCTAATGCACTGCCCGCCTTGCCACGCCTTTCTGCAGTCCTGCTGCTGCAGAAACTCTTGCTTGTCATTCCTTCTTGAAAACGTCTACTTATAATGCTCCAATCCACATTTTACACTATCAGTCTTTTGATCCACCATCTAACTGACGATTTTACTGTTGCTGCATTCTATTTTTGTGTTAACTAAAAGCGCGTCTGGTTGGAGCCATTGGAGCCACCCAATCACCCGCATTTTTCACTGAAGGTAGCGCTTCTATTTTGATAAAGGTTGCAAAGGAAGGTTTTTTTTTATTTAAATGGTAAAACATATACAGTAGGGCCTCGTGGGACAAATTTTGTAGGTCTATGAACGTATTAAAGTGAATACAGAAATCGACTTTCTGCCCAAAAATAATAAAATCTTACTATGTACATTTTTACTGCTCGTCAGGCTTACTGCCATTATTATAAATTAATTTTATTTGATAGCCTAACGTACTTTCAATATCTCTAATTCACTTATAGCACAGAAATACGAGACATCTGCGACTTCAGTAGTTGTAAAGACAGTATCCGCATCATGTAGCCACTTTGCACCCTTCTCACAGATGAAGGCAAATAGTTTCTGGCAGTATTCACTAACTTGTGCATTGCAAAAATTGGTATGTAATAAACTGAAAGATGGTTTAGGTTTCATTTTTCGTTCCCTGCCACCCTCCCCCCTCCCTTCCCGGAAAAATGCTCTTTTTCTCCACTGTGGGACTCAAGGATACCAATCACTAGGCCCGCGGAAGTGTTACGATTGGCTCACATACAACAGTTACCATTGAACATAGGTCGTGTGTACAAGAATTAAGCTCTATTATTTCGAACCTACTGATTCACAACTGCTCATAACAGGACGTGTGGCTCAGTGGTCCCGACATAGTGCGTAAGGGGAATGATTATATTTAAATTCCTGTGCCAGAGTATGGGGCAACAGCCAATCAGAGCAGAGTAGGAAATGTTCCATGAAGTTGTTCATTTAAAATGGAGGGACACAATCTTGCAACAAAAATATAGAAATGTCGTAAGATATAAATTTAGAGGATGGACCAGGTGACAGTGTGTTAGCAGGAACGTTAAAGGTTATCCACGTATTTTTTATTGCAAAAGTAAAGAAATTAAAGAAAACAAAAATGCAATCTATTTTAAATCACTATCAATTTTAAACACAATATTACGCTTAACCTGATACTCATGTCGATTGTATGTGCGTAAAGACAACCAAAACATAAAAACATTATTTTCAAACACTGCCACATGACATCAGACTTGTAAAATTTCATTTGTATAGCATATTACATAAGTATTAAATTGCGAATCAATTTCGCACATAGTTTCTGCTCGTGTGAATATTTTACTACTATGTCATATGTTCTGTGGCAATTCATCTTCACATGAGGCGGAAGGATACAGAATGCAGACCGAACCAGCTAAATCACGGGCTCTATAACAGCAAACGGGAGTGCAAAGGCACAGAATACTTAAAGATACAGAGTTGAAACAGCATGTTATACCGCAAACTCAAACTGCGCACGCCAGCAAAACGGCGTCACTTGCCTGCGAAATGTTGGAATGCCGTCCGCACTTAAGCACCATGGTAATGTAGTGTTACGCGCATGAGCTCCCGTTACGCACTGGCCGGCTCTGTGGGAGGGCTGACTCCTCCTCGACCCCCCTCCCACGGTCTGCTCCTTCGCGCCGCAGCCAGAGGAATGATTGACACCTCCTGGCAGGCGTCACAGCCCCTCCACCCCCTGCTGGAGAAGCCGGCGAGTTTAGAGGATGCGCAAGAATATTCTGGCAGCTAGGACCCTCGGCGCAACGCCGGGTCTACAGAAATTTCTGGACGGTATGATGGCATATGACCCTATAAATAATTCAGCAGTCCAAGGGTCGGTAGTCTTTTGGTGGAAGTATTTCGCTGAGTGCTATAGCCGGGCGTGGTCGAGTGAGGCGAGGAACATCGGCGAAGAGGACGGACGACGACGGGACACTGCGAGGCGACAGCGGACAAGGTGTTTGTGGTGAGAATGGACGAGTGGGCGTGAAACCCAATGAGTGAAAGCTACCATGCATGGGGGCGCTCGGAGAACTCTAGAACGTTGCGGACTGGCGGGATCTGGACTAAACTGAGGTGGGACTGAATGCACATGTGATGAAATTTATTGTAAAGAATGGAACTATCAAATATGGACATAGAATTTGTGTCTGAACCACAGTCTATTTTGACTGATTTTAGTTTTTTAATTACATTATTTTCTTTCAGGTAAATGTAGATTTTAATTATTAAAATTTATTAATTGTAAATAGCAATCTGCTGTGAGATACTCTCATCACAATATCTTCTTTGTAATTATTTTTAATAAATTAGGAAATTATAATTAACATGTATTAAATTAAGACCTCCATCCCTTAACAAACTTTGTTCAGCCACTGACTCTTTGAGAGAAATTGTATCAGTACTCTCCAGCCGGCTGCTCAACCACCCGTGAATCATTCACAGCATGCAGTAACCAATCAGACGCAAGGCCCGTTCCCAGAGTTTCAAGCAACCAATCAAATAATGTTTTCCACCCACATCAAAGGAAGCGCAGTACCATTTCGTCTCTGTGTAGTTATCTACTCTGTGGCATAGGGGATTCGTGGCGATGTGTCGGTGATGTGGAACGGACTGCAGTCTTGGGGAATGGATGGGTTGTTGGAGCAGGAGGTGGAGGGAAATTTGTAAAGGTTAGAAGACGGGGGCGAGGAAGGGGAAGGAGAAGGAGAAGGCATGTAGTGACCATCAGTGGTGTGCGCCGCGCCTCGGCGGAATGGCCGCGCCCGCGAAGCGGAACAAACACGAGCCTGAGTGGTCGTAGTGTGAGCGCCCTGTACTAAGGAGATTACCCGCTCCAGGCTGCTGATGGAACCGCTCACGCTGATGGCGGCCACCAACACGCCATTCTTTCCTATCTTGCTGATCCATGCTCCTCCCCTCCACGTGGGTATTCAAGCGCATTCTTGGCACCGCGGCTTGAACTTCCTTCCCAGTATTTATGTAAATACGCCCTCTCCACAAAATAGCTTTACCCCTGGATCGATTTAGCACAAATATCTGAAAAATACATCAGACAAAGGGAGTTCAAAAATTGTACTGACCGTTCAACTGTGGTCAACATAGGCAGTTTAGTATTACATGGTTGCTAAAATAAAGTATGCTTTGTATATCTCGTATTAATTACTTCGTGATTTCAAAGTGAAAACAATCGTTTTCGACTAAATAGGAATGCACTAGTATTGGTCATAAAAACTGGCATGCCGTAAAGTATTGGCAACATGCTTTCTTTTTATTTTACGTAATTGTCTAGTAAGTGGATTTATTCATGCTTTTTCTTGACAACTTATTTACGAAATTTTAACCTTTTTAGGAGGTAGAACATAGCGTAACGTATTTCATGAAGTGATCCGTGTTTCTCATTAATGTTTTCATGGATGTAGTACGAAAGTACGCATGTACGTTACGAACGTACATAACGTGTGCACACCATTACGTACGTGTACAATTACATGTGCATATATGATATATATATATATTACGAATGTACGTACATACGTACGTAATTGCGTATGTGTGCATATATAGTACGTACTAACTGCGTGCGTACATATATTAATGTAATTATATGCACATGAATATGTATTTATGAATATACACATGTATATATACTTATATACACATGAATATGTATTTATGAATATACGTATGTATATATACATACATATGAATGTACGTATGTATGTACGCAATGTATGCATGAATGTATGTCACCAGACTAAGGTAGGCGGGAACACCACGCAGCAGCACGATATTGAAAACCGCGATATCCTCAAGGAGAATTGGCGGGATAATTCTGTATTTAAAAAAAATTCAAGCAACATGTTAAACTAGGCTCTCTTTTCTATAGGCCATTCACGGTTAAGTGAGCACTTTTGAAAACCCATTCATTTGGAATAACATTCAACTAATATATTTTATTTTAGCCCTTACATGGTATCTTCCGAACGCGGTGGAATATACACACTGTGTTTACTTCTTACATGGCAATATTTGTTTCTAATAGTAGCTAAAGGATAAAAAATATCTGAAAGGAAAAAGTAACTAGAGCCTCAAGAGTGCCCACTTTACCGTGAACGGCCTATAACAAAGAATAATGAAGCGCAGAATTTACTGTCTGAACAGTAACTCGAAAGCACGTGTACGATAACTTATGTTATTCTTCATGTTCAAACTCTAGCTTTTCATTTATTTCTTAAGAATTAGGACTAGTCTCACGTGGACATCACTAACCACTCTAGCTCTTGCTGTAAAGATGAACCCAGCGCAGCGCAGCGCAGGACAGTTATCTGCAGATGGCATTCTGGGGAAACTGGGAGAACTCTAAGAGAATACCCGAAATGTTGATCTATCTATGCTGGATTGCTGCCTAGGAGGAATGAGGTTAAGCTTGATTTCGAATTCGAAATTAGAGTACCTGTTGCATTCTGGTAGTTAAGTGAGTTGTAATTCATGGCAGCACTGCTATCTTATTTATCCGAGTTCGTGAGAAATAATTAAAGTATACGGAATACCCCTTAAAACCTAAACATGCCTATTTTGTACCTTTTCTCGTCGCAAAATGAGCTTAAACCTCTTAACTATTTAATTATAATAATGTTAAATTAGTATTTGTATGCTATATTTTACTACAGTGTCTTCCATTACATGCGGATTTTCCATATAAAGTCGGAAAATATAACATGGCGGCGAATTCGGTAATTTGCAAGGTTCGAAGCTGACAAAACGCAAAACGCAAATTACAAAAATATGTTATCAATTTTGTTAACAAAGTTAATCACGTGATTCATTTTGTTAACAAAAAGTGTCAATTGTAACAGACCTCTCATTCGCCTTTCTGCTTATCGGGAGCCAATTTACGTCGTGAAAACAATAAGCTACGCGTAGTGGTCGCCGGCCTATCAGAATACGGTTACATAATTGAGCTCCCGATAAACGGGGTTAAGTGAATGAGAATCACGCCCCTGGACAGAAGTCCACTGTCCTCTAATACGCGCTAGACATTTCTGTATCACGCTAGTCGACCAGCTTTGGTTCACATGACGCGAGCGACGGTGTAAAGAACACATGGAAATGCTAGTCACTGTGGCTGCTCTGAGGTAGGGCCTACCTAGCAAGGAGGTCCGCTGTGCTCAGACTGTGCCGTCAGGTATAGTCGGTTCTCGGTTTTTTCACATTTTTGACGAGCATACGTCTTTAAATTTGCGACCATAGTGGGAGGCAATCCAGAAAATCCGAAGATAACAAAATCGGGGGATAAAGTTTGGCATTGCAGCTCCAAATATATCGTCTACATTCAAAATTCAATTACACCACTGGATTACCAAAGGATCTAATAATATGTTACGTTGAGTGAGGACTGAGAAGCATCGCGCCCTGCTGTAAGGGGGGAAGGGGGGACAGCGCCACAATTTTGAGTTCGTTTCGCCGCGTCCCATAACTTCAGCGTAGTATAACTTTTGACTAAGAGAAGCTATGGCGCTCGTTTTAGTTTCAATTAACTGCTCTCGTCAAGATCAATCGATCGTATGTATAAAAACATTTGTGTGGCATGGTTATGGTGAAATTGTATGAGTTTAATGTAAAAAAATTAAGAAAACTTAACATAATCTCAAAAGCATTCCAATGATAACCATAAAACCCCATATGATAGAGTGAAGCGGTGTTGGAAACGTAAAAAAAAAATACATCAAGGCGTCCGAGCGCGTCAACGTAGATGTATTCACGCAAAACAAACGGCCGTCTCCCCCAACAGCCAAACTCCCTTTTTTTAATCGAACCTTTAAAAAATTGTCCTATTTATCACTTGTTTAGCTATTTCCTAAATATGCCATAAGTCACATGTATTTTATACGCTTGTTAACATAAAGCTATAGTATTATTTTACGTTAAATTTAAGTTTTACCATATTTTTATGAATAAATTACAACATTTCATTGATATATTATATGAATAAAATTATTGAGAAGACATGTGTGTTGGTAGCACCTACTAAGAAATAGTTCTCATGCAAAATCTTATTACAACTAAGCACACACGAATTCAATGCGTTGTCCTTTGGTGTATGACGCGGAGGAATATCCTGGAAGTAGAACTTTAGCAGGGCCTCAGAGAAGTGTGAAGAAACCGTGAATGGATTATAGATAGGGCCATATAACGATCTTCTCGTTGCATTCTCTTACTTGGACAAGCACTGATGAACTTGAGTAGAAAGTTTTAGGTCGGCGGTTAACAGATATGTTTTGAGTGCCGCGCCGCCGAGGGCGGAGTCAAGTGAAGATCGAGCAGCAGCGGAATGCGAGAGCGGAAGAAACGGGAGGACCCAGAGAAATCTCCCCAGCCAACAGCGACGTTCGCCACTTATTCCATAATCGAAAATCCAGGTTATCTTACGAGGTATCGAACTCGGTTCGCCGTAGTGAGAGACAGGCAGTCCGACTACTACGTGACCCCAGCCCCCTCCACTGATGAAGGAGCGACTGACACTTCCACCTTGTCGTAACCCTACCGTGTAGGACGAGCAGACGTTGGACATCGTCTAGTGTACAATCCATTCACTGTTACTTCACACATTTCTGAAGCCCTGCTAAATATCTAATTCCATGATATTATTCCATCTCGTGCAAACTAAGCTTAAGTATGTCTGGGAAACTACACCAAAAGGATTACGCACCACATTCGTGCGCACTTAGACTGCATGAGGACTATTTCTTACTAGGTGTTACCAACACAAGTTTCTTAATGTTTTATTCATACCACGGTGGCTGAGCAGTTAGCATGCTCGCCTACCGCCAAGGTGATCCGGGTTCAATCCCCGGCCGGATCACTCCGGATTTTCGCATGTGGGAACCGTGCTGGACGATGCCGTTGGTCAGCGGGTTTTCTCGGCGATCTCCCGTTTCCCGGCCCTTTCTTTCCGGCACTGCTATATACTCGCCTTAATCACCCTCATCGGCTCTCAAGCCCTTGCTGTTAAGAGACATCCAAATCTCTCCACTCATCTTGGTGGGAGGCGAGCAAGCTAATCGCTCAGCCACCGTGGTCTCTGCATCAATAAAGTTTCTCTGAGCCGCTGCGGTCGAATGCACACTATTTGCAAATCAAGCACACGCACACTGCCTAACTTGTTCTCCTCTTCCTATAACACAACACATTGCCGCTTATCATACTTACAGTACCACATTCTACCTAAGTACACAAAGCTTGTACAGAAAGCTCGGGAACTTAGTGTTGTACTGTTTCATTGCCGGAACGTTCGGTGTAGCCCACCTCTCACTGCATTTCACTATTATTTTTCATCGTTTATTATTGTAAATCTATTTGCGTATTTGATTATATAACATTTATGAATTTTATGTTTATTTGCTCTTATTATCTACTCAACTGATGGGCGAACTATAAGATACAACAATCTAAAAATGATTTCAGGTAATTAATCAGAGGTATAAAATCATTAATTTGTGAAGTTCTTAATTACGTAAGATGTTACTAATACGGAAATAGTTTAAAGTACACTAAAATGGCAAGTAGTTACACTATACAATTTCGTTCATTTATCAAGGACAAAGCTTCTGCATCGAAGAATCTTCAAAATACTAAGAATATCTCGATTTCCCATCTAACGCATGGCAGCGTTGTTACATTTAAATTAATCAGGCGTTCATGATTCAGATAAAATCTTGACGTCCTTGTGGCAGAAAGTAACGTTATTCAATTGCATAAAAATTTTTGTAAAGAAAGAGACTAAGTGTTATTTTTAATGGACATTTTACCACCTCCACCAGAAGCACTTATACCAATACCACAATGTCAACTTTCGTTAACCAAGCGATTATCTGCATTCCGTTAATTCCAAAAGTTTTGACTTGTTTGCCAGAGTAATGGGAGCTAGATATATATTTCGATAAAGTGGGTGGCATCATTTCATTTTAATTCCCTACGAAATTTTCACACTGATATTTATCAGCATGAGAAAATAAAGCAGTATGTGTACTACAGAGAGAATTATAGCACGTGGCGTGAAAATAAATTTATTATCCGATGTGTAATGGTGAGAGATTTAACTGAGAAAATCTGTAATATTTGTGATATAATTTTCGGAATTATAATATATTTAATTGCATAATTAATGTTACAGCATAGTAATTATAATTGACTTCTGTTGGTTCAATAAACAGACACACGTTATAAATACACACATTTTTTGTACATTTATAGCCTTAAACTTAGTTTTAGAGTCACAGAATTCACGACGCTGTAAGTTTCCATTCTCCTCTGGATATGCCACCGATTTCGTCTGTCAAAGTAATTAACATGTAAAGCACCCTGAATCGAAAAACATACTCTAACGTACGTATCAACATTAAATTGTCAGTAGTGAAAATATAACTAATTAGTTATAAAAAACTTAGAATAATCTGTGCAAGTATATTTTCCACAGTACGCATAAACTCCCAACTGGTAACTGGAATAGTAGTTTGTAAGAAAGTATAGCATACGCCAGCAACTAAACGTTATGTATCACCCGCTGGGCAAAATATATCGGATGTTTCGGAATGTATCGCATATTCGCAGAACACGTAATGACGGTCAAGAATAAAAAATGGTGCGGCTGTGTTGGGGACACGCCCGTTTGTTTTGCGTGAATACTTCTACGTTGACGAGCTCGGACGCCTTGATTTTTATTTTACATTCTCAGCACCGCTTCACTCGATCATACGGGGTTTTAATGGTATCGCTGGATTGCTTTTGAAATGCTCTTTCCAACCGTGTACGATTGCTGTATTTTGACTTGGCTTTTTGACGAGTATAGGCCGACATTAAGTTCAGTTTTCTTAATTTTTTACATTAAACGCATACAATTTCACCATAACTACGCCACGTGAACGACTGCAGGATCGAATTCACTACACATGGAAATATTCCTGCCAACACGTACGCATTCTGCCTGATACTTCACGACCGGCTTGTATCTTACAATTGTGAGACAAAGTTGTGAAGATACTTTCGTGAGCGCAGCTGACTGTTTGCACACCGTAACTGTTTAGTCGTTTTCGAGCATCGCCAGCTTCAAGGTTCGAGAAGGTGCTGAAACGCCATAACGGAAGGGGCGTATTTCAAGTGGTAGTGTTTCCTTGCCCGCTTCAATTCCTGGGTTGTCGAGGCGTACATCGAGCAGCGAACGTTCGAAGAAGATTAATAAACCTGTATATTTTATTATGTTTACAATAAATTTTATGTAAAAAGATATGCTGAGTTTTATTTCGAAATACCTCCACGCTTTATATATAAGAATAAAAAGTAACTAAATGCGGCAATTGAATAATTTGCAGGAATGGTCAATGTCACCATTCGGTACAGGCCTGTATCAGATGGCACAATCGATACTACATTTGTGTGTTCAAAAATACAATCTAACATGGAGGGTATGGAACGAAGGTTACTTATTAGACAATGAAAAATATTGGCGGGTGTCGACAGCGAAACCTATACTTTAAACACATACACAAATATTGATGTCACCTGATCATACATAGGTGATGTAAACATATGAAATGGAATATTATTGTCACACGAAGGTGAGACGCAAACTATAAAACAAATTTCAATAAAAAAAATGGAGGACTGCACCTAGCACGATGGCTGCCTCCCAACATGGTAGCCTCCAGTAACATATATAATCAAATGACGTCTACCAACAGAGTAGCCTCCAGCCTCCAGTAACATGTATAAACAAATGACGAACGAAACAAATCAATATGGCGGAATGAGTATAGATGAGGGGAGTGGGGATGAATAAATATTGTCGCCTGCTGGGGATGGAACAAATGTGTGACTAATTGTTGGGCTAGGGGTACCTTCGGAAATATATTTTTTAATTAGAAGTTTTTAAATAATTTTTAATATAAAATTCTTGGGAATATTTGGAATTTTTTTTTTTTTTTTTTTTTTTTTTGCGTTTTAAAGGTAAAAGGTGAAGGTCAGAGCAGATAGCTCTTTTGGCTCGGAGTCACTGATCCCGGTCACCTGGGTCGCTGATCCCTGACTCTGGGGTCACTAATCCCTCTCGCCTGCTCCAGGAAAAAAATAAGAATTTTTTAGAAAAAAAGGAAATTTTTAGGGAAAAACGATGGCGAATGGGTGACGTAACAACATGGCGGCCAGCCGGATCCTGCGCTCCAGGCCCTTGTGCGTCAACCTACTAAATCCTACTACTATTCAGTGGGGAAAAATTAAGTAACTTTGAATTGTGTTTTGCACTGTCCTGTAAAATTTATTTCTTTTTTGAAAAAAAAAAAAAAAATGCGTTTTTAGTTTAATACGGGGATATATTAAATTAGAGTTAATGAGAGTTCATAAATTATCTTGAAGTGTCATACAAATTAAATAAGTTAAGATGTTAGTCTTAACTCTAGGTCCTATAATAAAATACATCACCTTGTTGAATTCCTATTAATTTCACTGTTTAGTTGTACCGTCTCTAAGAGTTGTGAGTGTTGCTTCTGTCTTTCTTCGTATACTATTTATCTTCTAAAGGTTCTACACTTGTTCTGTGGCTAAGTACCAATAACCCAACTAGCACTTTTGCCACAGCAATTACATAGTGGTCAATAACCGAGCTCTCGGTGTTCATCTATGTACCGTTTTCCAAAAACTCGAAACAAACTACAGAAACAGCCTTTTTGATGATCTACTAATACATTAATTTTCTATTATCCTGATCTAACTGCATGTAGTATACAAAACAAGGATAACATAACTGCTAAAACTATAGAGTAAAATAAATGCAAACTGATACATATAGCATTTTATGGTGTATACGATGGGGCGTAATTCGACCGACCAACTTCGTAAAGGATTTCTTATGGAAAACCAAGTAGTAAATATGGAGACACTTCTCCCCTACACTGCATATTAAGGGAGAAATTATACCTTGAAAATCGAATTTCTAAACTGTACTTTTCAAAATATCGGAAAAAGTAAAATTAAATAAAAATTCTCATAACTTAGGTTTATGAAGTCGTGGTCTACAACCTAAGAACCAACTCTCATTAAACCATACAGACCCAGTGTACACAGTTGTCTACAATATGCACGTTTAGGTAATTTTTGGTACTGCGCACTGAGAAACTCAATGAACAATGATATTACCTGCGGGTAAATGATTCGTAAATCGTCTTACTGGTCTAGGTTATAATTGGTTCATATTACTGTAGCCGAACGTATAGCGTACAGCTCATTGGCTTTGACCGCGAAACAATTGTTTCGACTTAAGTACAGCACGCACCATAAGTAGAGAATGCGATGGCTCCTGGATACTAATGTGTGCCACTTTTTTGATTGACCTAATTAATGTGGTATCAATTTAATAGGGCAAATTTTCATACTGATATGCAAATGATATTAAAGAAATGTATACTTAGCATATTAATTAATCGATTAATAAATTTTATTAATCAAATTAGTTAGTGTAATTGGATTAAGTAATTGTTTACTCAATTTTTTTCTTTATTGTTTGATATCAAATTTTTTAATTTTTTAATTTTATTGTTGTTGAGAGGGTTAATTGTGATATTAATGGAGCAGCATCAATGTGTCCTCTAAGACGTCCTGGAGCCGAGTGAATAGAGGGGTGGGTTATAATTGATTATATAGGTGTTGATGTTGGTGGAAGAGTGGCATAATATACATTTTTTAAATTTGTTTCTGACTGATGAGTGGAACGCAAGTCCATCCAGGCCACCCTCTGGAGGCAAACTGAGGATTTAACTAATTTAGATACGGGAGAAATGCTTTCTTTTTGGCGAAGTAAATATTTTTTATATGAAAAGAGATGTTCATATAGGTTACCGAATGAATTACTTTAATAACAAACCTGATTGACCAAAAGACTTTAATAGTGCTATTACCACGTTCATTAAACCGACTTTATTCATGTGATTACGTAATTTATATTAATATCTGCAAAACTATTAAAAATGTAAGATGCTAACTGGTCATTAAACAAACTTAGTTAAATTAAAATAATCAAAACACGTACAAATCAATAACAACAAGCCCAAGAACCACGCTAACATAAAAACTCTTGATTTAAAATTACAACTCACCATCACTCCAAGTGTCATGAACCCCATTCCCCTGACAAAGATCCTCTCCCACACTGACACACATACATGAATATAAACACGTATATTACTCCGCTCTTTATCGAGTCTCAAAACCAATATTCTAAACACCAAAATGCAAATATTTTCACTCCTTACAAACCGGAAAATATTAACCAAATACAAAGAATTACATGATAAATAAAAATTTAATATATTACCACCCAAAAAATAGGAATAATTGCACGATCATAGTAATAAACCAATTATAAACTAATTGTTCATTCAATCCCCATTAATATCGATAGGTTTAGTCAATCACATCAAATAGGTTTCAATTATTTCATTTATCATAAAAACTATTTACAAAACATTGTATTACAACCTTTTAAGATCCTTATTCTTCACCCACAAGCTGTGTGCTTTTGAGAAACCTCTCCATCGAACCAATGACCTCGTCTTTTCCCTTTTAATGATTTTATCAACCAAACATTCGTTAGGAGAACTAACTTTTTGCAATTTGTGCTCTTAAAATCCACCTTTCATAGGTTCCCCACTATAGGTTTCGAGGTAATACACTCTGGGAAATGAATTTCTAACTGAAATAGTTTTCAATATTTCATAAGACCAATTAACCATGAATATTTTCTCAAAGACAGACATCAGCATAGACATTCATACATACATATCAAAATTTAAACTTTTGCTTTCTCTCATCAAATATTTTTACATTATTGTGTACAGTTTTCATCAGACTGTTCAAAACTTTTTAGGGCATAATTTTGATAGTTCTATGATATCTCGAATTATAAAATTTAAGTATTGCGGGCAAAACATCCACCTATTTGTATGTTCCCTTCGATGTGAAATGCTTATATAGTAACTGCTTAATCGAGTTATTAAATTGTTCCACCACACTGGCTTTAAGGTCTGAATACATTGCATAGTCATTAATACCATAATCGGTCATTAGTTTCTGGAATGGTGCAGAAAAATATTTGGATCCTCTGTCGGTTTACAGTAAATTTGGCATTCTTTCTCGCAAAACAATCATTGCATCACTAACCTGTTTCCTGGTCTTGTTCTTGACAGGTATACCCCAACCATATTTGGAGTTAACGTATATTATGGTTAAAATATATTTGTATCCCTTATTATATTTTGAAAGCAAATTGGTTTGAAAAAGGTTATTTACGCCTTTAGTAATAACTGGTATTCTGGGAAACCTTATCCTTGCAGGGGTGTAAAGTTCTTGGGCGATTTTACTGAACTTCATTAGTAATATAACCGTCTTCAGTCAATTCTTCAATAATAGAAACAATTTTGTTTGTATGTGAATTATTTCCAGACCCTCTCTAGGCGACAAGAAGTTTTAATCTGTCGACCAATTCATTAGGATTGTTACAATATACAGGAGAAAACCAATCTCCAACTTCATCTTTATATATTCCATTTCCAACAATATTGCTTAATAAATGTAGTTTCAGATGATTTTCATCATCGGAACATTTAGTTACATTCGTTCGACGAACAAGATCCTCATATTTCTCCGAATCGATTTCGGAATAACCATTTGGATCTTTTTAAAATAATAATTCAAACAATTCTTCATTAACATCAGTTACATAATCACCTACTTGAATTCTATTCTCAGGCAAAAACTTAAATACTGAATCTCCGAGAAGCCATATATTTCCATGACAAAATACACCAAATACCATATTGTGCATAGGCGAAGATTGTTTTATGGCTAAATAACATTGTGTTAATTGAGACAGCTTTTTCTTCTTTATAGATTCTTATGATTAAATTTCACTGGTGTTTCATTAAAAGTATTTAGCACCAAATGTAATGTATCCATTCTACTTGTAACAGATTTAAATATTTCTTCATTCAAAACATCCCATTCCATTCGGGCATGTTTAGCTTGTAAATATTTTGCCTTTACAGCAGATATGACTATGTAATTCTGAAGCAGTCAGACATTTTCTTTGTTTACATTAATGTTTCAGTATTTACATATATATGTGTATATATATATTGAGTCATTGGCTTTCTAATGGGTGTATTAGGTCGATTAATCTGCACTTTTTTTTCAATATTATCGACTTTACTCTAAAGTATGTCTAATTTACTCACAGTTTTACCATCAAATAATTACTAAAATAGTTTATTCGAGATTTCAAATCAGCGATTTACTTTTTCAGTTCCAGATGTTTTATTGATCAAATCAACACTTATATATTGTGCCATTTCTTCCATTTGTGTATCAAATCGTTTACTAATTGTAGTATTTACCATTTTATTAATTACATTTTTTTAATGTTCCAAATGTTCGTTTGTCATAGTTTCTATATTTTGAAATGCAGTCATCATGTTTGCCAATATTTCCGAAATATAACTAATATTAGTAGACATGTTTTTAAAAGTGTCAATTATGTTTACTAATTTCTGTTGGGTATTGAATGAATATGATTTAAATACATTAAAAATAATAGTATTCAAGTCTTTTATATAATATTTATTTACCACATCGGTATCTTTCACAGCCAAACACACATAGTGTAATATATGTGCATTCAAACCACAAATACAATCGCTATTTCTTGTTAAATAGGAATTGTAATGATTCCATTTTATTCTGCTATTTCCAAACTTTGAAATACTCATTATTCTTCATCAGGAAATAAAAAGCTGTCAAATCCAGACCTCAATCTTTCTTTATATAGGGGGAATATTAGTATAATTACCAGAAAATTGTACTTGTTTTTCCAACAGTAAAAACACATAACTTTAAACTTTGTAAATGTCATATCGCCCAATATGTGGTCATTGTAAATACAATGTAAATTCATATTGTCCATTTAAACACAATTAACTTATTTGCGTTATACCTTAAATTATGTTTTGGAATATGTACGAACTTTGTGATAGATAAAAACAATCAACTTTTGAATGTCTACCACAACTAAAGTATTGCTGTATTTCACCCTGTAGTTCGCATCAACATAGTCAAATACTGAATTGGGTAATGCTTCATCCAGAGCTATAATTTCTTCTTTATTAGTAAAAAGGGAAATATCACATTCCTTCAATTAATGACAAAATAGCCGATAATAGTTGATATTTCTCTTGTTGAATTGTTTTAGAAAATGCATATATGTTTTCAAAGTTAAGTCCATTTGGATGTTCCACCAGACATAATAACACATGATTTTCCATATGAAGAAAGACAAGTTATTATACAATGTATATTTGGAGGTAAAATAATACAATGTTTCTGTTCAATTACATTTTCTTTCGTATTTACAATTACCAGTGGATGAACATTTTGTTTTATAACTTTGATTTCTACACAATTAGACAGTATTAGGTAACATACTAACATATACACTATAGATGTGGGTCTATATATTGGTTTACACTCAGTTGAAAACAATGGCCCATACTAAACATAGCAAAAAAGGACATGGAGTATTGAATACATTGATTAACAAATTACCATTTGAATTGCATTTACCAAAATACAATTATTGCAGACCCAGAACTCAGCTTGCAAAACGTTTGGCACGGAACAATCAAGGAATAAAATCTTTTTGGATAACACTTATAAGAGACACAATATAGTATACTATCTAACAAACAATCTGAAAGAAAGACATAGTGGATACAATTCTAGAAGATGAAGCAGCAAATATAAGGAAGAATCCATCTGCATCAACAAGTCAAAAGCTTGGTGCTTGGGTTGTTGACAAAGTTATGTGCGCAAAAGTTAAAAGAGGTATGCACGTAAAAAGCAAAATGAAACAAAAAATCAAGAATGTTGGAATATTATCATTCCTATTTCCTGACTTATAAGCTCATGTAGTCTTAATAGGAGGTGTTTCAGCTATTCCTAAATCAAGTGATAAAAGAATGTATCTTAAACCATATAAAGTTTGTCAAGGACAAAATAACTCCAAATGTGGAAAGAAACACAGAACATTCTAAATCGTCTTCCAAAATGTGCATTAACAAACAACTACATCAATGTATTTGTAAGGAAACTGGATATTCCCTATTTCCGAGGTGTGTGTATATGAGAGACAAATTACCAAAGAAACCAAACCTTTGTGAATATATGATTATTAATTGAGGTTCGATACAAAATGAAGGAACACATTGAGTCACATTAGTAAAAAACATAAATCAGTCAATGTATTACAACAATTTTGGTGATTTAAGTCTTCCAATTGAAAAACAATTATTTGAAAAACATGCAATTAAGATACAATTACAAAGCAGAACAATTACCAAGTACAGTCAATTGTGGTCATTTATGTTTACATTTCTTGACTATAAGTAGAATATATAATTCAATGTATTAGGAAAGCATATTAGTAATATGTCAATTACATTGATATTAAGTGGAAACTCATCGCAATTGTGCTTGTTATATTTTCCAGCTTTGGAGTTAGAGGAACAATGGCAAATAAGTCTAATCGAATTTGTTACTTACAACAGCATACCAAACTTCAATATACACAATCAATCATTTACATTCAACAACATTGTAAAAACATATAAGATTGTGATACTGGTAGGATCTTATGAGATGGATGATTTCGAAATGTTCATTAAAGCAACATTACCAGAAAATGTACATTTCCAATTACATGGAAATCTAAATATGTAAACTAGTGTGATGTATAGTAAAATCGATACCGATTTCATGAAAGACATTTAGACTGCAAATATGTTATGATATCAAAGGAGAGTATATCAAGCTAATCAATTGCACAAATTGTCAAAACAGGTTAATATTTTGTAGGTTAATATATGTCGTATAAATGGTATTGGTAGGCGGAACATATTTGAAAGAAAACCAACAAATACAGTACACAAATTCATGTGTGTAATGGCTCCAGGTTACAAAATAATTTAAAAATCAAATATATTGTTATATTTTTCAGTAATAGTTCATCGAGTGGATGAATGGGTTGTAACAATTGTCGATCAAGGCTGTAAACTGATAAATTTAAGAAATGAAGAAATTACAGTTTGATTATATTTATAAAATGCTATATAAACAGGTGCATTCCGTGTTTATTACAACCAAACTGGGTGTTGTGTATAATAGTCAATATGGCCATAAAGTAGGTGCTTCATTTAAAAACTATGTTTCTAAAAAACATATTTCGAAGATAGAAACAATAAAAAGATGTAAATTTAATCATAAAACAATAATTTCAAACAAAGTGCCTGTGAAATTAACACAGGGCAATGAATTGTTTTTAAAGGAATTAGGATATAGCATTAATAGAAATGGAAGACACACATAATGTTGAAGAACCAATAAGTTATGAAGATACAATTACCAATATGGAAAAACATGTATATGAACCATACCAAGCAGGACCGTACATGATTCCATCGGTAATAACAATTGCTATAGAAAATCACGATATTTACACATTGCCATCGATATCAAGTTTAAGGTTTAGACGAACAATTTAAAAGACAGCCAGTGTAACTAATCCAGCAACTAGAGGAATAATGAGAAACTGAATACTTCATTTAATCGATAGAATTGTATATGTGCTCAATGGTGTTAAAATAAACCAATCACAGGATGTTGGAATTACTTCCATGATAAAGCAACATCTCTTGGGAAATGTAAACAATCTTTATAGAGTGCTAATGGCTGAGTGGAGCAATTCTAATAATTTTACACCATAAATAAATCCAGGCCAAAAATAAAAAGTTTTTATACATTTAAGTACGATACTTGAAATTTCTGAGAACTATAAACATGTAACATTAAGTGCTAAAAAGTTTTAGTTATTCTATTCAGTAATACACATTTGCATGCTATATACAACACAGCTAATAACAAGTAAGGTGTAACATTTCAATTAAACACTGTTGAATGGCTAATTCCACATATTGAAATTAATACTTGTGAATGTGTAAAGTTTTTAAAATATATCGAAAAAGGGAAGAATCTAGATATTGTATACAGATTGTGGGCTTTGAGAACATTTCCAACTCTACCAACATCACAAAAATTAGTTCGAAATGTGAAATCTAGTTTTTCATCTGAGAAACCATGATTTGTTATTTGTTTTCAATCAAATCGACAAAACAATTTCAAAACTGATAGATCAGTATTCGACAATTGTGACATAAAAAATATTAAACCCTATCTAAACAGTCAAGCTTAACCCTATATGGATTTAAATACAAACTTTAGAAATGGAGAATTCCTCATTTTCTACAATTTGTACTCAAAAGTTCCAGGTAATGTACCATAACAAAATCAGCTCACCGATTCTAAAACATGAATCATTTCAAACCAGAAGAACATTATTTGTATTTGAAATAAGCAAACAAAACGATACCATCAGAAATAATGTAATTGAGTCACGAATTGAAATAATTGCAAATACATATATTTGCACAGATACACAAACTTATGCATCGATAAATCATGATAGATAGGCTAGCTATAATGTAAGAGATAAGCTGATGACGATAACAACTTGAGTCAGTAGACAACAAGGCACAGTATTAACAATATGTTTTGCTAAGTACAAGAATTTCAATCCCCAGAAAAATGTATTATTAAAGAATTAGCTTTTACTTATCTGGAGGAACACAAGCTATATCTGGCTTCAAACCACCATTTCACTGGAAATATCCAACTCCAAAATAGAAGAAAACTAATAGATGGATAAACAAACACCACCACAGTCTACAATGGGAGTGGGTGTATGGAATAAGAGAATATTGAAGATATTTGCAAGCAAAACTTAAATAATTGTGAAATATATGTAGGTGGAGTTGAGCAAAACCTTATTTTCGAAAGTGTATGGAATTAGAAAGTAACAGATATTCAAAAATATTACAGTATGGTACCGTGCAAGTAGTTATGTAAAACATATGGTTCTAATTCAACATTCTTCTCTGCCAAGGAAAACTCTAGATTAATGCTAAATTGGACATTGATAACAGATGGGTGAAACAGATTATGATGATTCTCCCCCTTAATCACCAGTGGATATTATATGTGTAATATGGTATTATTTGAGATGAGACCATATTGTGGACTAATGAGTGGAATTTGGTGTGTGTGTGTGTGTGTATATGTATATATACACACACACACATACATAAATACATAAATGTACTTGGTTTATGCAAACCAATACTTTGTAAAGATGGCTCAAGATAACAGTGAAATAACAAGCTTGTGCATACAGAAATCAAAATGTAAATTGATTATAAGCAAGTTATTTGCACATTGGAGTAAATATTTTACAAAATGTTTCGGAAAGTAACAGTTTTAGTGTCTTTGTAAATATGACTTTTCTCGACTCAATTTATATTTACATATTTGGAAACTAGAGTATGAAATAAAAATATATCTAATATGCATTAGAATGTGAAATATGCAATGATTTAATATATTATCCAAATCTGACAAAATGTCCTGTTTACCATGGGTGTTTGATTACTAGTAACCCTCGAAGAATAGTATTCACACATTTCCTGATTTACCAGAATTTATAATACTTCTACTACTACAAGATAATCAAACAGATGGAAATATTGCAATTATTGTAAAGGGGAAGAACTGATGTAAATGTGTGTTTTTGTAAACATCTAATGTTGTTATAATGTAACCAGAAATACAAATCTAGTGAAATAAATAGTTTGAAACTACTTTTGTGTTTTATTGACTTTACAAATGCATGAATTGTAATATCCACATCTAAATTAATTCTGACAATAAAATATTACATAAACTTTGATTACATGCATTTAACAATAAAATCTAAATATGTTTTCACATAAAGGATTGTGGGTGGGATATTGATTAAATAATAGTACATTTGAAAGTAATTTAATACATAAACATGCATTTCAAACATGCTGTGTTTAAAACTAATTAACCTATTTCTGGCATTTTGCACTTCCTAGAATTTACCTACGTATAAAAGAGGTACACCTTGCACTTCCATTTTCCATTCTAGACTTGGAAGACTAAAGAAGTAATAACAGCTTTGCTGTGTTGTTTCTGTGGTAAAAAATTTACAGATTCATGGAAATTACGACGAAATGAAAAAACTACTTGTGGAACAAAAAATTCAGTAAAAAAGTGTCACTGCGATTTTTGCAAGAAGCAGTGTTCTTGGAGTAAGGTTTTAAAGAGTTTATGTAAGGTGTGCAACACTATGTTTTCACCTCCACATTCTCCTCCACATCCACATTTACCGCCACATCACCCTCATCATCCACCTTCAAATCCACCTCCCCCTCCACATTTACCTCCACATCACCCTCTACATCCATCTCCACCTCCATATTCACCTTCATCTCCACATCCTGCTCCACAATCAGCTCAACATACTATACTACAGTTAAAATTTCCTACTCCACCAACTGTATTTCCTTCAAAACAGCAACACCTTAATTCAGGATTGGGGAGCAAATCACTTTTAGGTTTTCTTCAGCTCAATTATAAAATACTAACTATGGAACTTGCAGGCAGATTAACTGACACATGGATACATAACGTCCAAACTAGTACTGATTCATACTTTGAAATATATTTCTCAAGGTGTAGGAAGCCTCTGTTAGAACTACAACATTGCCCTGACTAATAACTCTTAGTGTAAATATATCCTGTAAGTATCTAAAATCCATTACATTGGAGGAAAGCTGTACATAAACCTTCTACTTTCAGATTCAAGCTCTCCCCATTCTACATTCCACAGATATTGGTGACCTTTATAACTCTAACATAGAGCCTTACCTCACAAACAGACTTGAAGAATTTAGTGCTTGTGGAAGCGGGTGTACTTTACAACTGATATAAAAATGGATGGTTACATTTACCAATATAGACCGTTTACTGCTGGTCAGAAGTAATCCAAGTTATTGCCTATAAGACAATATGTAATTCACTACTGTTCCTTTACTCGCCTTGCTTCACCCTCTTCGGTTCTCAAGAACTCGCTTTAGAGAGCCGCTAAAATATCTTCACTTGCTCTGTTGCACAGATAAAAATTTTTTCCCCACAAGACTACACTTCAGGGCATCATAAATTCAGTTCAGCCACCTTCAATGAGGTATTTAAATGGTATAATATCACCTACGAATGAATCAAGCTTCAACCACCTCAAGAATGTGTCAATCACCTAACACATAGTGGGCTTACATTTAATCTGAATGTCTAACAAGTAGCTAGCCGAAAATTCATCAAACATCCTCTGTGAATAAAAACCTCTCTCATATTTGAGAGAGTAATGAGTGTCTCCCTGCAACATATCGCCAGCATCGTCCCCAGATATGAACTTCTCTACATTATTACAATGTGTATTGCTTAAATGAATAAAGAAGATTGCTTGTAGATGTGAATACATATTTTAAGCAGAACATTATTTTTGTATATGTAAATAAATATTGTATGTGAAAAATGGAATATAGTAAAATGTATTTCAAGCTGAAAGTTTGTTTCATTTAACATCAAACAAACTATATATCTAAAATAAATTAGTGATTCATTATTCACACAAAATTAAAGATACAGTGTATTAATTTATAAATATATGGTCATAACTTTACACAATGTTTGTGTGAGAACCACGTATTTATTCGTGGGTGTGATCTTTTCTCATATTTATCTTGAACAAGCATATCAACAAAAAATTACATGGTATGTATTCTGTAACCAAAATACATAATTTTCATTCACTCAGTCAAATGACTAGCATATTATTATGTTCAACCACATTCCCATATCAGAAACCAATACTGTTTTGCTGTTATAAGTGATATTCACACACACAGATTTCACAGTGAAATTGACAATATTTAACGCACTATAGAATTGTGTTTATGGAGAACCATCCACAGCACGAAAGAGTTTATTTCCCACATTGTGTGCTGAACCACTTCGGAGCTGTTCTTGTTTGCAAAATAGACAAAGACTGCGGAAAACTACAGGTGACGAGAGAGCATTGTGCAACAAGTGTGGCTGCACATGGCTGTGGCAAGGGAGATGTGTCGAGATGTGAATGTAAGACAAGGGCGAGCTTGGATGTGCACGGCAAGGAGGAATAGTCGTGGAGAGTGAAGTGGTTTAGAGAAACAGCCGTGACCACCAGCTGCCGAGTCCATCAGTGAAGCATGGTCGCGAAAGGAGTGGAAGGGAGGGAGGGCGAAGTGAGTTGTGTGAAACGAGTGGAGTTGTGGACGAACGGCATGATAAAGGAAGGAGGGGGCTAGTTTACACTTTTGCCTGCTGCATGCATGAAGCACCATGTATCTGCTATTGTCCCCTTCCCCTGCCCAGCCGTTCACCTCTGCACATGATCTCTTCCCCATCATCTTCCCCTGCTACACACCTGAAGATCATCCCTGTGGATGTGCGCTTCCCAGCCATTCTCCATTCCCAACATGGCAACCTAAGCCTACGCTAAGTGCCGCCCCGAGAGTTATGGTCTCCACTTCCCTGCTCCTACGGCGACACTGTGTTGTAACAAGCGATATTCGATCAGCACTTGTCGCTGGGTCTCACCATACAGCACGTTCCACGAGCTCATTCTAACATCTTTGGGTGTACAATCTTCATGCTTTGTAATAGTTTAGTTGTGTTTCAACACATTTAATTCTTTTATCCTTGTATTGAAATTACGCATGTTATTTTATTTTGACTAGCAAAGATGATTTGTTTAGACAAAACTTTTAAATATTGATTTTAAATATAAATTGAAATACTCCATAGTAAAAAATTAAAGTGTTTGACTGTAAAAAAAAAGTATTTGAAACTAAAAAATATTGTATTTTATGCTGTAAAAATAAAGTAATTGACACTCTAAAAAAATTTAGTATTCAATACTGTCAAAAATTTAAATAATTGACACTAAAAAAATAATTAAAGTATGTAACATCAACAAAAGCAGTTAACACTATTAAAATTTTTATAAATTTTAAATTATTAAATATTAAATAACAACTTTCGTTTACAAAGTTTTAGCAAGGGTAATCAATAATCTACACCCTAAAAATAAACATTTAAAATACTAACTTAAATTTGAAACAATTCTTAGAAATTGTTTATGTTTCAAAAATTCTTAAAATTTATTCACCTTCAAAATCTTTACGAAATATGAAAAAAATTACACTTTTACAACTAAATAACATACTTAAACTTCCCACCCAACCTATTTTCATACATTCCACAATTGTTAAATTCACT
Organism: Dryococelus australis; assembly: GCA_029891345.1. Lineage (NCBI taxonomy): Eukaryota > Metazoa > Arthropoda > Insecta > Phasmatodea > Phasmatidae > Dryococelus > Dryococelus australis. The sequence goes on from CM056994.1 coordinate 82,210,177, forward strand.
TCTGTCCATTTACTCATCATACAGTCATCCTTCACCAAACAACTCATTCAGGTAATATATGGGCAGGGCTGTGCACCCTCCAAACATGCTGTGCATAGTTTGGCATAGTTCCCGAATCTTTTTCTATGTTCCATAATTCACACCCAAACAAACTTCTACTCAGACTGTCTTAAAACTATATGAAACGAACTAAATTTTAAATAATTACAACAACTTTCCCTGCACTCATACCCATAGTCACGTGCATACTCAATAAATTTTTCTCAGATGGTTTTAACATATTTTGTTAGTATTTAAATGTATAGAAAGGACCTTGGTCTGAGATGTTGTCACACCTGTCCATTATAAGAATAATTGTGGTTACTTAGTATCTCTCTATCTACTCCATTAAAAACTCTCAAATATACATCAGTAATCCACATAGAACTACTTACAACACCTTTCCCACACTCATACTCACAGTCATACAACAACTTTGAAAATGTAATGAAATATCTTAAAACTACTTAAAATTATATCCCTAACCCCATCACATACAAATCAAAACATTTCAGTCATTATAAGTACCCAAGGTCCATTAATTCATCATTTCAGTCATCCTTCACCAATTAACTGATTCAGAACAAGTTTGGGAGCTAAAGCTGTGTGCCTTCCAAGTGTGCAGTGCACAAGTGGCTTACTTCTCCCTTTTTTGCTGTTTCATAATCCATACAATTGTAACCAAAACCCACCATTAATTTTTTTTAAACTACTTGAAAATATATCATATGCCCAAACCACCCTATCACATACAAATCAAAATATATAATTGGTCTAATCCATTCAAGGTCCATTTGTTCATTACCACAGTCATCCATCTCCAATCAAACTATTCAGAATGTAGAAATGAGTATGGCTGTGCACCCTCCAAACACACTGTGCATAGTTGGGCATAGTTTCCAAATATTTTTCTATGTTCCAAAATTCATACCTCAGACACACAACAACCCACCCTATAACTTAAAAATGACTTAAAATAAAAATAAAAATTGAATAATTCCCACATCACTGCATGATAACTGTTCGTTATTCAAATGCCAGCCAAAATATCGAAAAACAATTTATACGAGTATTTGATAACAAAGTAAAGATAATTAAAAATACTTCTGGTAAAAAACAATGAAATCCAAAAAAGTTTTTAAAAAATACAGCTGAAGTTATACTAATTTAATCAACTTGTGATAGTGATAGCAAAAATAGAATTTATACTAATTTAATAAAATCCTGTTAGAAAGAGCACCAATTTGCAATTATGTTCTCCATGGCTGCATTCGTGCTGGGCATTTTTGTAGGTCACAGATGGGTGTACAGTGTATCTACAGTGTACCTCACTCTGTTGGCTGGTGTGCATCATCCAAGGACCTCCCTCCTATTCTCTCCCCTCTAATGGAGACAATGCCAGGGAGGTAGAGGGCGACTGGTGCTCTGGCTTTTCCTAGCATTAAAGAAATTTTATTTTTGTATTTAAACCTAACAAAACTAAAGAGAACTGAACTTTCAATTTGTGCAGAAGTTCTAAAAATAACTATTCGCACTACATTTCACTGACAAAAGGAAGCAGTTCGAACATGAAGTACTCACTAACAGTAACGGAAGTGCGCTGCAGCTCTTCTCTCCTCGCTAGCTGCCTCGGAACGCCCACCAGGAGAGATGGTCCTCACCCCATGGTGTATGGTTGAACAATGACGAGCGCTGCTCTTGTGCATGTATATATATATATAAAATATCACCCTCCTCCCCACCCTCCCTGGGGAACCTATATGAACAAGGCAAATAGCTGGATTTGCTAATTAAATGTAATTTTACTACAGTAAATATGATTTCCTTAATGAATTAAATTATTTTAACATGAAATTATAAAATTAAAAGATTTTTAACCAACACATTTTCCAAATTTTTCTCGTTTACAATTATATTGAGTTGATACTCCAGTGTTGAATATGCATATTTCTACTGTATTAGCTATTACATTTAATTTGAATTACATAATTTGAATTTTAATATGGAATTCTTTAGAATTTCGATTTCAGAATGTAGTAGTCTTTGTAATGCAATATGTACGGTTTTCTGTTTTGGATAACAATTCCTTGTAATTTTGATATTTTTATTTTTACTATATAATTTATAATTATATAATTACATATCAAGCATTGCATACACATACATCTATTGCGTCTACATACATATATTGCATCTACATACATCCAATATTCCGCGAAGGAATGTTGAGTAACTTTTATAAGGACACTGAATTATGTTAACCATGCCCTACCCAGGATTCGAATCTGGAACACTCGTCCTAAGGTGTAATCTGACTTTGCCACGGGGTTTGGTGGTGTGACTCAACTAATTTGTATGTACTTGTGTTGGAAATTATTAAAAATAATACGTGCATGTTAGAGCTGTTTGTAATGGAGTTGGGCCAGGTCGAAATAAGAGTAAATGAGGGACAGGCAGGGGGAATGCTTTCACTGGGTGGTGTTGTTAGCCCTACAAAAGGTTTCCTACACTCTCCACAGCGGGAAGGTTGTAATGTGTTGGCGAGTGGATATAAAATGGTATTTACGAGCTCGGCTTTCAGCCTGAAATTCCGCTCTCTGCATGCTAGTTCTGGTGTGTTGGGTAATTAGAAACATAGTATTTTCAAATAAAATATTTACCCAAATATACACATTTGTCCAAGTATATGCCCTTCTGATATATTTGGGTAGCAGGAATTGCAAAATATACTTATTATAGATAGAATATAAATATATATACATTCGTTTATTATAGCTCTCAAAATCATATTGGGGTCCAAAATGTTTAAAATACGGTTTTTTGTTGAAATGTTTAAATTTACATCATCAATACAAATTCCAATTGTTTTAATTTGCGATGCAAACGTGATATTTTCATATATTTGTCCAAAATATAAAGATTTCTGAAATAAATGGTAGAATGTTAATCTTAGTTGGGCGCATTTGTAAAATCATATTTGATTTTCACGTATATGAAAATTGGTTTAAAAGTTATAATTTCGTAGATCATTATACATGCAAAACATATTTTAGAAAATATACATATGTTTAAAATGCATAGCGAATCATGTTAGCTAGCTAGCAAAATGTTTAAAAATGGAAAATGCATTTTCAAATATTTAGTTTTGAGTCTTGAGTGTGATCATCGAACAACATTATAATTTTAATAAATGCGCTACTTGAAAATATCTTAAACCAGATTGTTTGCCGGATATTTCTTTGAAATTTGGGTAAAAGTTTTAGAATTTCCTGCACTTAAAATATTTTTATGCAATAAATGTGCTTTGCTGTAGACGTGATGGGAATATTTTAAATTCCGTTACTGGCAAGTGGAATTTTCGCTGCTAGCCAGTATTCCAGGCAGGTGGCTTTGCTTCCCCGACAGAGCGGCACTTCACATGTCTTGAGGCGTGAGATATTGGGGTGGCTTCTTTGTCCCTACCGGAAGTGTGGCGGAAGTTGGTGATGAACCAGCCAAAATGTATGGTCGTGGGAGAGGTTAGTTCTGGTTGAACAGCCGAGCTGCCTGGAAGGTATGAGGGAATGAGGTAGTTTCTTTACCCTCGTCGGCAGCATGGCAGAGGGTGTGGGTGAGCAGATTAATTGTTGCCTCGCAGGAGGCATCAGTTCTAAGCGATCAGCCGGCCTGCCTGGTCGGGTAATGCAAGCTATGGACAAGATATGCAGTTTCCTACACAATACACTTACAGTTTTCACATTTGTTTATTTATTAAAGTCTCGCGTGTTCGCACAAGTGCTTCGGTTTGATTAATTTACATGGAATGTTTGTGTCGGGCTTTCGCAATACACGAGCGTTGAGAGTGGTGATCTGCTGGCATAAGACGGAAAACATTTTGTAAGAGCAGGATAGCGATAGTGTATTTATAATGTGTGTTGAGAGCGAAGCGATTTTCTTAGATAGTTGAGTTAGTTTTAAACATAATTTGTGTGCGTGAGGCTTATTTATATAGTGAGTTTTAATAGAATATGCGGGGTTTGAGAATTGGTGTTCCGATTAATTTCTTAGTGTAATCAATCATTTTTGTAAGGTGTTTGTCTGGTTTAACATGTATTTCGATGTGTGTTTAGAATATTGGTCTTGAGAGCCGATGAGGGACGGAATAAAATACATATTTGTATTCGTATTTCAGTGTGACTTCGCGTATGTGTACTTTTGTTGGGAGGGGAGATTTTTTTATGTTACCTGGAGTAATGGCGAGTTGTAATTTTAAATTGTGTGTTTTTATGTTAGCTTGGTTCTTGGGCTTGTTGTTATTGATTCGTATGTGTTTTAATTATTTTAATTTAATAAACTTTGTTTAATGACCACTTAGCATTTGTTACATTTGAAATAGTTATGCGGGTATCAATATAAATTCCGTAATCACATTCATAAAGTCAGTTTTATGAATTTGTGGTAATCGCATGATTAAAGTCTTTTGGTCAATCAGGTTAGTGATTAAAGTAATTCATTTGGTAACCTATTTGAACGTCTCATTTGATTTTTAAAAAAATTTACTTCGCCGAAAAGGAAACATTTCTCTCGTATCTAAATTAGTTAAATCCTAAGTATGCTTTCAGAGGGCGGCCTGGACGGACATATGTTCCACTCATCAGTCCCAAACAAATAAAAAAATGTATATTATGCCACTCTTCCACCAACATCAACACCTATATAAGCAATTATAACCCACCCCTCTGTTCAGTCGGCTCCAGGACGTCATAGAGGACACATCGATGCTTCTCCACCAATATCACCCTTAACCCTTTCAACACCAATAAAATAAAAAAAAATTAAAAATTAAATATCAAACAATAAAGAAAAAATTTTGAGTAAACAATTACTTAACTAAATTACACCAATTGATTTGATCAATCAAATTAATTAATATGCTTAATCGAATTAATTAATCAATTAATTATTATGCTAATTATACATTTCTTTAATTCACTTTGCATATCAATATGTAAATTTGATAAATTAAATCGATATCGCATTAGTTAGATCAATCAAAAAACGGCAGCCTTTGTATCCAGGAGCCGCCGCATGCTCTACCATCATATAGTTTTTTGTTTGCAACACCTGAAACCGTAAGTTGAAATCAGGTAAAGGGTTAATACATCTTAAAGATAATAACATGGCTTGGCACCCTTTTATTGCAGAAAACTTTTATACCGTCAGAATTTATGAATGTTTGATCCTGATTTATTAACCAGCGTGAACTAATGAACAACAAGAAGCTAATGATATAACTAATGCCTCACATGACTGCAAATAATTTTTAATGAAGTTGTTAAAAGCATAGCTGGTAGACAGAATTTGACGTCTCGTTGACAGCAATATCAGTTCAGATAAAACCAGAATCATAATAACAATAGTGAGACAATTACAAATACACACGTGCCTTACCCGGAACTCTAACCAGGAAAACCACATACCGTAAGCTAACGCACAATCAACTTCATTACGGACGTATGATTCAGAAGCATCAACTTCGGATATAATCATTCGAATGTTTTGAATGATATAGTTTACTAATCTGGAATACATATTACAGGGCCAACATTTTGAAATAATCATCTGATTCACTTAAAACACGTAAGCTTACATGGCCTACCGTAGCGTCAGTTGTGTGAAGAATAAGGTGGGATTCGGTCGATTGATCCCCGAGATGTAGCATAAAAACTTTACTTTTTTAAACGGTGCTATCGCACAAAATTGCCTAAAAAAGAGGTTCTGTATACAATCTCTTTTATTTACACTATTATCGTAAAAAGTTTCGTAGAATTTTGTTACATTGTTTAATATATAGATCCATGACAAACTTATCAAGATGTTTATATGGCTGCCATTTTGAAAAATAATGTCCAACTCCACTTAAATTATGCAATTTGACATGGCTTTTTGTAGCACTACTAATATGAAAACATTGGTGAAAATTAGTTTAATTGTTCCGGAAATATTTCGAAATATGAAGAAGTTTTCTTACATGGCACTATTTTGCAAAATAGGCAAGCAAAAGAGAATCTCCGTATGCATAATAGCTGCTTCTAATGAATACTGTTAGTGTACCAAATTTGGTTGAATTTTGTTTAATAGATTCAACTAAATAACGTAATTTATTTATATTAACGCCATTGAAAAAGGCATCCCGCACCTAAAACATGTTATTCCCTAATGTAGTACTACTAACATGTAAAATTTAGTGGGAATCGGTTGTTTATAGTCCTCGAGACAGTGAGACAGGGCGTTAAATTTCTGCAAAATTTTCCGCTTGCCCCAGCTAACCTGCAATCGATGTCTACAAAACTCCATGGTTCATGCGCGAACCAAGAAACTACGCAAATATTGACAGGCATAATTTCGAAGCCGAATTCTGCAAACATTTCTTACGTTAAAAACTGCAACTGGCGAGTGTGCGGCGGCTATCGATACGCGACGTGTCCTTCGTTAATAAAGTGTGAATTGAGGTAGATCGGCGACATTCGCGGAAGCCCTGACAGCACGGCCGGCCTACACCTTGACTTTCAGCAAACTGAGCAGTGTCTGTGGTTTCTGGAGTATCCGCAGCAAAGCGCCGCTGTCACCTTGCAGCACTGAAGACGCGATGCATTCACGGAAACACGGTAGCGCCTGTGTTTAATTTCCGAGAAATGAACACTTTTCCAGAATTTGCCATGATTGTGATTGGTAGGAATTAAATTTCTGTCGTTGCGCCCCACGAATGTGGAGGGTGCGAGACCCCAAATGTCCATATATACATCCCAGGAGGCCGGGTTCTCATTAAGAGATTACTTCTGGTTACCAAGTAACTATGATAAATGTTACTAGGGCTCTTCAGGCCAGGAATAGTAGCTAATGCAAGTAATGCTGAAAATGCCAAGGTATTGGCTGAATGTTTGTTTGTTTGTTGATTTCATTGCGTCCGGAAGATCTTTTTTCGATACACAGCCGAGCAAAGATATTGGACAAGTTATATTACAGTATATAAAGTTTATAAACTGGAGATCGTAAACACACACATATATTTGTCAGATTGCACGTACACACTTCACATATTTCTGCATAATGTGACTAATCTTCTTCCAACATGCTGTGAGGCGTCATCGTTTTATTGAAGCAGAAAAAAAAGGAACGAGAAAAACCGGAAGAAGAAATGCACACAATGAAATGCTATAAAGAAATTTCTTAACTTGTAGTTTAGAAATTCATCTACTCTATACAATGCAAATTCAATAAAGAATTATTTCAGTTGTTTTTTAAAGAATATTTGGTTAGAGAAGCATTTGATTTTAATATGTGTGTTTTATGTAATGCCTTTTGAAATTATTTTATAAATGTACAAATTAATCAGTCTTTGCAAGTCCAGAAAAGTTAAGTGACGTATTGCAGATAAGAAAAATCTGTAATATTTAGTACTACATGATCAACGTAATGTTTCCAGCTAGACTCTCTTTAAATGAAAGACTGTTTTATAATGTAGAATGTGTGCCAGCCTTAAGAAAATATTAAATTACAGAATTGAGATATTTTGTAGACTTGCATGGATAACGTTGAAGCATTACGTAAAGATACAAGTTAAATGTATGAATTTCCTGGAGAGACTCTTTTTAAAAGAAAGGCGGTTTTAGATTGTGTAAATGTTTGCCAGCCTTGAGGAAATGTTAAATTCTAGAGTGGGATATTTTGCAGACTTCTATAGTTATTAAAACCCATGAATCACGAGAAGCGGTTGTTTTAATGTTACTAAAAGTAAGTAAAGTTTCCAGAAATATTTTACTTGGAGTGTTCTTTGTAACGAGAATGAAAGGCATTTTCCAGAAGGGCCCTTAGTGTTTTATAAAGTAATTCTAGAGGACTTTTATATTGTACTTTATGCGTCCTTAAAAGTACAAGTTTTATATGGCATTTGTTGCGTTAAGGAATTTGCCCTTATATGGAGGGCTGAATTTTTGCAGAATTGTCGTGGGGATTTTGTACTGTAATTTTGAATGGTTTTCAAAATAAATGGAATTGCCAATCGACTCATGGTCGTCTGCGTAATATTTGAACACGACTGCAACAAAATTAGCCCTCTGCTTGTAAGACACCGATCTTGTGTTTTGTGAAGTGGTATAACTTGTGTCGCCCTGCCAGCGTCAGGGCGTCTCAAGGGTTTCAACAGAAAAAATTCCAAATTTTTTCATGTGACAATCTTTATAAATGGAGAACAAAAACGTTATGTATAAGCATATTCGACGATTGTGACAGATATTGTCAGTATACATTGATAAGTTTAAATATGTTACATTGTTTCATAGATATAGCATACTAAGCTAAAATGTTTTTAAAGACGCCTTTATGAAAATAATTAATTGGCACAGTTGAAACATGCAAATGGCCATCCATACTACAACTTCTTTGCCAAATTTGATAGGAATCGGTTTGTTATATCCTGAGATAACACAAAGAAACGTTATTTTTTTATTTGGGTCTATCTTACAAAATAGCGAAGAAATTACGTTCTGTATGGAAAGTTTGATGGTTATAGTATATATTTCCAGCATAGAAAGTCAGGTCCTAAGTTGAAACTTGTTTCGTCATTTCGTAGATAACATACTGAGCTAACATATTTATTTTCCCGCCATTTTTAAAATCAGTGTATGACCTATTACAAACAGTTGAGTTTGTTTGGCCATCTGTATTTTTCTTGTTTGCCAAATTTTGAGACAATCTTTTTGGTTTTTCCGGAGATATGACCACATTTTAATTTGTCAAGTGATACTATCTTAAAAAAGGCGGGAAAAATAGACTTTGTATGGACAAATTTGACTGTTGTAACAAATACAGCTAGCTCGCAAAGTTAAGTGGAAATTAATTTCATAGTTTCGACTATACAGCATACTAAGCTAAAAAAAAAAGTTGGACTGCCATTTTAAAATAAGTGCCTGACCTCCTTAAACATACCAGGTTACATCATATGCAGCAGCACTGTTGTTTGCCATATTTGGTAGGAATGGGTCAATTGTTTCCCAAGATATTATATAAAATGTATATATTTGTGAGGCGCTATCTTACAAAAAGGACGGGGAAAATATGCTCTATGTATACACATTATAAAGTTGTAATATATACTGTTAGCATACAATTGTAAGTATTATTGATTACATGGTCTAAACTATATAACATACTAAGCTAAAATAGCTATATAGCCGCCATTTTGAAAATTAGGGTATGTTTTACTTGAAACATGCAAATTTACATCACCTTCCGCAATATTAATTATTTACCAAAATTTGGTAGGAATCGATTGTTTCCAGAGATTACTAGAAACTTCGGCGCTATCTTCCAAAATGGCGAACAAAAGCGGTCCCTTGTGTACAAGTTTGATAGATGCAATACAAACTGCCAGTATACGAAGTTAAGTTGGAATTGATTGCATGTTTTCGACGATATAAATACTAAACTAAAATTACTATTTTGCCACCATTTTAAAAAGTATATGACCTACTTAAAACATATAAATTTATATCACATGCCACATTACTATTCGTTTGCCAAATTAGGTAGGAATCGGCTGATTGTTTCTCGAGATAATACATGAAAACTTCTTAACTCATGTGACGCTATTTTACATAATGACGGATAAAAGAGGCTGTGGGATGGCGTACGTTATGCTTTTATTAGATACCTTCTGCGTACAAAATTTGGTCGAGATTGGTCAAACGGTGCAGTAGATATACAAAAAAAAAACTTAATATGTATGAGCGCCATTTTGAAAATAAGTAAATAAGTTGAAATCGCATGGCATACCACAGTATTACTTACTTGAAGAATTTGGCGATGATTGGCAGAGCAGTTTTCGAGATATAACAAAGGCCTTTATATTGATGTGATGTTACGATGTTACGCATTTTAATGGCGTCCATTCGGATCAAAATCAAAGATTGTTTTAATCAAAGAAAGCTGATTTTACAGTCAAGAGCACTGCCTATTTATTGATTTACAGTATAAATAGAAAATAATAAACAGCTATCAAAAGAAATGCAAATGTTAAGAGATAATTGAACGAAAACTCTATCCGAAAGCAAGATTATTGCGGCTGCTATGGATATTTCAACTGAGCTTAAAGAAGAACGACACAGACGAAGACTAGAGGATAAAGAAAACACGCTGATCATCAGCGTCAGACCAGAAGATAGTTTCATAAGACTAATTTTTACCCATTTCCAACATTTATATATCTCAACTAAATCAAAGATTCAAAAGATTGAACGAAATTTTTGACATTTTACCCTCTTCATAACTTTAAGAATTTTATTGCAAATGAAATTAATGAAAAGTGCAGCTTCGTACAAATAAAATGGGGCATCTGAAGACAATTTTGAAGTCTGTGTTTAGGGAGTACTTAGACTCAAAGTTAATTTTTTCTTTTAAATGACTAAATACTATATATATACCATTCACTTGCAGGGCGTTTTCTCTGAAGTTTGTTAATATTTACGAATTTTTTATCTCTACCTGTGACCATTGCAGAAGGTTAATGCTCAAATAGCAAATTGAACCTAGACAAAAAACTAACATCGACAATGCTAGCAGTTAGACTGAATAGTTTGAATTGGTCAACGGCATTAATTTTGATGATATAATTAGAGATTTTGCCAATATTGAAGTCAGACATTTTAAATAAATTCAAATATCAAATCCAGTAAACAATTAACTTCTGTACTTTCCAAAACTAATCTTTTATATTTCAGTTAAGGAAACATTTATTTGGTTTTGTCAAATGATCGATCACTCAGTTTCAATGATTTACACATGCAGATACAATATTTATTTGAAAGTCACGAACACTTAAAAATGTTCGTCAGCATAAGCTTTCTTCTGTTTTTTATTCCAATTTGAGTTTTTATAGCATGTTTGACATATAACTTACTAAAAAAAATGCAATAATTTATAAAAAAATTGAATTCTAAATGGGCAATGTTAAATTGTGATAATTCAATAGACTCTGGAATACGTTTTTATTTTAAACTGTAAAATTGTAGAGAAAATAAAAAATGTATGAATTATAAGACTTTTTATTTGTACCATTAATAAATAAATTTTATTTGAATTCAGTCAGGCTTTTAGAAAATTGTCAATGAATTTCATAAATACTAAGATTAAAATATAAATTACTTTATTTGGTAACGGTGGACAATTTTTTGCCTCTTTTAACATAAACCAGGATATAAATCTAAATATATGCCTAAAAGTATTTATGAGAAAGTTCCTTAACGCCACCCTATAGGAAAAAGTCTACGGGACTGAGGTCAAGCGATCTTGCAGGCCATGGTACAGCGCCACCTCCAAGTAACGGAAAAGGTGTTGTGAAGGTGTTTCGTACGTGAGCCTCATTATGCGCCGGTACGTCATCATGTTGGAACCACATGAGGCGGCGAACAGTTAGTGGCACATTCTTCAATCTGTCCAAACAAGCACGTGATATGAAACAGTAGTCAGACGGCGAGGCAGAAGAGTTCAATAGCTTCTTTGTTTAGTTGTTGCGGTGATTCAGACACGATAATAAGCTATTATAATCATGAGGGGGCGTGCTGCGACCAAATTGTTGGCCTCTTCACAGATTTCACTTTTATACGCAACTCCGGTGTTACAATAAACTATTTTTACACGTTGTATTTATGCGTGTATGTGTACATAGGCTATCCACGGTAAAATGAGCACTTTTGAAAGCCCTACGTAAGCTCTGCTTATATACACGTTGTGTATTCCTCCGCCTTATGCAAAATTAACATTAATATGCACCTCGTCAATTTAATCATGCGCGGGTCTAATTAAACTGCAAAATTATTAAGAAAGTAAATACATTACAATTCTGCTCATTTTTACACTTCGATGCATTTAAAAAACACATAGTGAAATAATTAATTTTAAGTTATCACAAATGGTTACCTAACACTTTTATATTTGATGTTAAGATAAGGAGCTTACTTTCCATCCGTCGTTACCATCTTTACTGGGCGAATGTCAGTTAGTGCGAACATTAAAATATATGCATGCAGGGGCAGTGACAATTTCTAAGGTTCATTTCTAAAGTGCTCACTTTATCGTGAACAGCTTCTACACACATACATAGGACAAGAGAGATGAGAAAGACAGAATATAGAAACACTTCGTATTTTGGTTTAGCACTGCCATTCACTGACAACAGCAGAAAGTGACCATTGCATTACTAGTGTTTACTTATAGCGATGTTTACCGCCAGTTAAAATTAGTTGACAGATTAGAAAGATAAGATGTTACTATGTACCTCAGTTATGAGAATTTATAATTTTGCAATTACAAAACTGCTCACTGCTGCTGGTCATTTTAGTGAAAGCATGTTACCAACCTCTTCGTGTCTTTTTTTTTTCAGGACAGAAATGCAGACATCGCTAACTAGAAGAGCTTAAAAAATAGCAGTGAAATGGTGAATTAAAATTGCTTGCAAGGACAGGCAGTGCGCAAAGATAAAAGACAATGTTTCCATTGAGTGAGCGTAGCTCGCACTGCAAGCACCTGAAAAAATGATGGAAGTGCCACAAATTGTCTTTGGCAGGGTCGCGTGCGATTCTAAAAGCTTGGCGAGGAGGGAGGGAGGGAGGGAGGAAGGGTGGGAGGGTTTGGTGGTTTTAGTGAGGGAGAGTGGGGGGAGGGAGAGGGGGAGGTAGGGGGAGGAAGAGAGAGGGAGAGAGGGACGGAGGGAGGGAGAGATGGACGGAGGGAGGGAGAGAGGGGTAGGGATGGAGGGAGGGGAGTGGGAGGGAGGGGGAGGGAGGGATTGGGAGGGAACTGGAGGGAGGGGATATAGGGAGGGCGGGAGGGAGAGGGATAGATAGCGAGGGGCTTAAGGGAGATGGAGGGAGGGAAGGGGAGGGAGGAAGGGGAAGGGAGAGAAGGGAAGGGAGAGATGGGAAGGGAGAGTGAGGGATAGGGATAGAGAGCGTGCGGGTTAAGGGAGAGGGTGATGGAGGGAGGGAGGGGGAAGTAGAGGTAGAGAGGGGAAGAGAAAGGGGATAGAGAGAGGAAAAGAGAGGGGGATAGAGTGAGTAGATGTACAAGGCCGATCTTGTCTCACCTCACTTTTTGGGGTTATTTTTTCTAACATTACAACAAAAATGCAGTACACCAAATATGGTTACTTTGTCTATATGCACAGGAAAATGCTAAAAACTTAAAATATGAAATTCGATGAAAAAATTCTGAAAATCACATTTTAAAAAAGCCAAAATCAAAGTATTTGAAATTCAAGGTAGTGAAACCTAAGCTCTAAAGGCTTTTAAAAAAATTAGCTCTCAAAACGGGCAATTTTAAGCAAAAGAAAAAACAATAAAATTTTAACTGTTTTTCAAAAATGTGCGAACACGATTTGACACAGGTAAAACAAGCTATATTATGCATAAATCGAGCAAATTTAAGGCTAAAATTAACAAATCAGATGAAAAGATAGAATTTAAATATTAAACTCAATATAATGTACAGATTTTCCATTTTTCATTTCTTTTTAACCTTTATACACTATAAAAACTCGCCCCTCATTAATCATTTTAAAGCCATTTTCATCACTTATCTTTGCATAACGATCTGGTAAAGTGATTTTATAATTACCATCTAGAATGCAATTAATTTTTTTTGTCAAACTTAGATTCATAAATTTTAAATTTTGTATCTTCATTCCATTTATCAATTTCGAAGTCACATGGTTTAGTCAATTCATATGAATTGTTTAACTTGTTGATCAGTTCCTCTATTTTTGGTTTGTGTTATTTAGAAGGAAACAAATTTACTAAGACCGCAAAAACTTTGAAATTAAAAAAAAATATTTTCTCGCTTCATAAAATACTTTTCTTAGTAAATAAAATGGAAAATAATAACAAATAATGTAAAAGGTGAAGCAAAGTATTAAACATAGAAAGTTTTGCACCGCATAAACATACAAAACGTAAAGATTTTATCATCTGTAAAAAATGTTATAGTGAATATGCTTGTAGTCATTATGTGAAAAATATGTTTATAATACATCTCTCGAAAAGCATAAAAATAGTAAATTACGCAATACAGTATTAGATAATTTAATCGAAAATCATGATATTTATCCAACAGAAACACGTAAAGCGTGTAATGAGAATAAATCTATAAAATTATTTACTTTTAATAAAAATAGTAAGGACAAATATTCAATAATATGTAAAAAATATTTTAGTGATTATATAAAGAAGTGTCGTCATAACAAGAAGTTAAATACGGTTTCCCAATAATCTAAGCACTTTCTTTATTTATTCATTATATCTGTTTTTACATTTTATTTATAAATTTTTTCCATTTATAAATACAACTATAAAATTGAGGGTTGTATAACAACTATGTTGAATGGTGAAGGGGTGAGGATGTTGAGACATATTGCTAAATATTTTAAAATAGAATATATAACGAGACTAAGGAAAAACGATCTAATTAGAACTCTTATACCATTTTATGCCCTGGTTATACATGGGTGGAGAAAAAGAAAGTAGATAAAAAGAACAAAAAATAATTTTACAAATTTACACTTTGCTAATGCAAATATCAAAGAATTATATCCCAAAGATAAAAAAAATAGCAGAAATATATCCATTCTATAATAATTATTTTGTTAACAAAAAAAAATAGAAAAAGAAGCAACAAAAATTACTTAGTTAATATAGCTTTTAAAAGCAGGATATCAACATATAACATTGAAAATACTTTTAATTTAGTACAGCCCATTCATTTTTTGACTTCACAAAATATAAGGTATTTGAGATAATACACAATAATCTTAAAATATTTAGCGGTGTGAAAACCCGTATTAAATGATATGCAAATTTTCATAAGCAAGAAAATAATCAAAAACAATAGCTCACTTTTCAATCACCCAATTATACAGTATTCAATGCTGGAGATATTAAAAAAATTTATAAATTCACAATACAAGAAATACTTACACAATTATCTGAATTTCAAAAAAGAGATTCTGGATGGGATTTAGATAAAAAAAATTGGAATACAATTAGCAATAAATAAGTATAATCCATTAATAGTCTCATAGTATATTGATCTGCCAAAACTATTAAAAATTAAAAAGCCTGCATAAATGTTAAAAATTATGATCAAAAATGTTTCCTCTGAGGAATAAAATCTGAGTTGTTTTCAGGAGAAAAAAAATTCTGACAGAGTATCTATATATAAAAACGTGGGGCTTAATATTGATGAAGTAATAGATAAATATGAATATCCTATTAAAATAGATTATATGCCAAAAATAGAAAATCAAATCGATAAATGTATACTCATTGATGATCAATCTATGGTATATCCACCAAAACTGACAAAAAATAAAACAGAAAAACATATAAATTTACTTTATTTAAAAAACGATACAAACTCGCATTATTGCTGGAGAAAAGATTTATCGAAACAGCTTTCTCCACAAAAAAAAATAATAAACAACATAAAAATTGTATATGTGATATGCATCTTCAGTTCTTTTATTCTCAAGATAAATTAAATAAACGTACTAAAGATTTTTCTAAAAATGAAGCTGTAAAAATCACTTTACCCCCAAAAGGAGAGAAAATAAAATTTAGAAATTATAAACATACATCATAGGTTCCATTCTCAATAATTGCAGATTTTGAATCAATATTAAAGAAATTATCAACAACTAAACCAAACCCAAGAGAATTAAAATAATTTAAATTAATTCAAAAATATCCAAATTTGACAGAGGATGATATTGATAATGATTTTCATAAAGAAACACTTAGAGAATGATATAATCTTATTAATGAACAAATAAATAACATTGATTTAAAATTAAATGAAGAATCATACACAATGTAATATCAATTAGAAGGAGTATTTGGTTTTTGATATTATACTGTATTTAATTATGGTAATTATAAGCCTCCAGCAGTATATAGAGGTCCAAATGCTCATAAAATAGTCATACAATCAATGAAAAGAGAGGTAGAAGAAATTGGGGAAATATATTCACAAATTAAACCAATACATATATTAAAAGAGAAGAAAAATTATTATATAGGAAATCAAATAGATGTACTGCCTGCAAATGTGAATATACAGAGGAAAATTAAAAAAAAGTACGTCACAGCGATCATATAAGTGGAAAATTCATTAATCCAGTATGTAATAATTGTAACCAAAAATTAAAATTACAAAATTCTGTTCCAATTTATTTTAAAAATTTTGCCGGATATGATGCGCATTTATTTATTAGAGCCAGGATATGATGATAAAAACATAGAATGAATTGCAAATAACAAAGAAAACCTTATTAGTTTTGGGAAACAAATAGAAAATTTAAAAATTAGATTTATAGACACATGAATTTATGGCCAGTAGTTTAGAAAAATTATCATCTAAGTTATGTAGAGATCAAATGAAACACACACAAAAACATTTTCCAAGAGAACATGTAGACTTAGTTATTTAAAAAGGTGTTTATCCATATGAGTATATGGATTGATCGAAAAAATTTGAAGAAACTGAACTTCTACCAAAGAGCGAATTTCGCAATAATTGAACGAATCTGATATAACTGATGCTGATTTTGAGCATGCAAATGTGTATAGATCCTATTTAATATTAAAAAACTTGGCGAATGCCATGATTTGTATTATTGATTTAGATCTTGCATGGTATTTTACAGCACCAGGTTTATCATGGGATGCAATTTTAAAACTGACTAAACAACCACTAGATTTATTACACAATTATATAATATTAATTATTGAAAAAGGAATTAGAGACGGAATATCACAATGTTGTAAGCAATATGTTAAAGCTAATAACAAATATGTAGACTATTTTAACACTAACCAAGAAACAAATTATTTAACATATCTCGATGCTAATAATTCATATGGTTGGGCAATGTCACAATATTTACGATATGGTGGTTTCGACTGAATCCACTACATTATAAGATTTAGATTACGGGAGTTAAAAAATATATAATTTGAGAGACGATTCTGAGTATGGCTGTATATTACAAGTTGATTTAGTATATCCACAAGAACTTCATAGTTTACAAAAGATCTTCCATTGTGCACAGAAAATAAGGTAGTTCCAAAAACAAATCAATCTAAATTATTATCAACTTTACATAAAAAAAGGATCATATGTAATTCATTATCGTATTTTAAAACAATGTTGAAAAAAGGTTTAAAAGTTACAAAATATACACAGAATATTAGCATTTGAGCAGTCCGATTGGTAAATAAAGTATATAGATTTAAACACAACAATGAGAACTGATGCTAAAAATGATTTTGAAAAAGATTTTTATAAGCTCATGAATAATTCAGTGTTTGTTAAAACTATTGAAAATATTAGAAATAAAGTTGATATAAAACTAGTATCAGATGCAGAAAATGTGAAAAATTAGTAGCAAAACCAAATTTCAAAAGAAGTACTATATTTAAATGAAAATCTTGCAGCTATACATGTGAATAAAACCAATGTAAAATATAATAAACCACTTTATGTGCGTATATCAATGTTAGACATGTCGAAAGAAATTAATGTATAATTAAATTCATCATATTTTATGAACATACCATATGCTAAATTACAGTGTATATTTATTGTTTTAAATGGATTTAAATTTGGTAATTTAGTGCCTACAACATCTTTGCCTTTTTCAATAGTTAATTTTCATTCAAAACCAAGAATATCGGATAATCAATCATCAAGTATAATATCTAATTTAGATTTGATAGATATTATATTTTTCACATGATCTGCTATTAATTCAATATTATTTGTTGAATATGGATCAATTGAATTTGTAGTTTCTTTTTACGATTCAATATCATATTGACCTCTTGGAATAGTTATAACTTTATTTGTATTAACAACATGACTCATTTTATTAGTTGTTGTTATAGTATTATTATATATATATTTGCCATAAAAAATTTTGTAAGAAAACTGATTAATGTGATCGATTTTTCATTATGCATTATATCACGATGACGTTTTTCTTTACAGTAGAACTATTGATTATCAACTTAAATACATTATTATCCATTTATATAAAAAATAAACATATAAATGCAAAAAACCGACTTGGGTGTTGGCATATTAATTTCCGAAGTGCCATCAAAAATTTAATAAATTGGTGAATTATTGCCTGATAATATACACATAATAATTGTTGGCCCGAGCAGAGTGGAAAAACAAATTTGATAATTAATTTTATTTATAAAACATATTGGTTAAATTTTAATAAACTGTGTGTTTGTTCAAAAAGTTTACACCTACCTAAATATATTCAGTTACAAATTATGTCGATGAGGTGGTCAGAAAACTAAAAATTAAAAAAAAAAAAAAAAAAAAAAAAGGGTCACTTTTATAATAATACTGATGAAATGCCTACTTTAGACGAGTGCGAAAAACATTCACTAGTCATACTTGATGATTTTATTTAAAAAAATCAAGACATTATTCCGTACTATTATACTCGGGGCAGGCATATTAAATATCAATGTATTTTATTTAGCTCAAACACATTCAAAAACACCTAAACAATTGATAATAGATAATACAAATTTCTTGTGTATATTTAGACAAGATAAAACTAATTTAAAGAATATTTTAATGATTTTGTCGGCAGGGACATGTCTTTTGACAAATTAAATAATATATGCTCAAAATGTTGGAATGACGATTATGGTTTTATTACTATATATTTGAGTAGGAAAATAATAGAAGTAAAGTATAGAAGTAAAATTAAAGACTTTATTGAATTTTAAAAATGTTTTAAAACATGTTTATGTTATAACAAATGGCATCACAATGACAATGACACAATGGCATGGTGAACAAAAGTTAAAATGGTCGTTAAACGCAATGAGTGAAATGTTAGTGTTTTTGAAATTAAATAATTATATAAAATATATATATTTAAAATTAATCAAGCATCAGCAAAAGCAGACTCGGAATTGCAAACTGCAGTTTTATTAATCCATTAGTTATGAGAGTTATCAATACATAACCACTTAACATAACTTTTTTCACCTTTAGTTTTTAAAACTTTTTCGACTAAATATGAATTATTTATTCTCCACTAATATATTTTAATTTGTAAATTGGCACATAATAATTTAAAACTTTATTAATAGTAATTAATTATGTTTATCGATTAGCAGTATTACCTTTTTAAAAAATTTTAGTTTGATTACATAAACAAAATCTCCAACTTATATTTTGGTTAGTAAACACAAATTTGTTTGCATAAATGTTTTTCATTTTTTTTATTAACTTCAGTTGGCTTCATACCAATGGTTCTATGGTTTGATTTATTATATTTATTCACTAATTCATTCAATCATCCACCCATTTATAATTACCATTCAAAGCAAAATTTTTTTCCATATTATATTTTTTAAAGTTCTATTAAATCTTTCAAACAAACTAGCTTTTAATACAGAAAATTAAGAATAATGGTTTATATTTATATTTCCATAAACTAATTAAATGTTATATGATAAAATTCTAAACCATTATCAGCTGGTATATTATCTAATTTTCTTTTAATTAATATAGATTCTAAACCGTTTGATACATTTTTAGCTGTTTTAGCTTTAATTGTTAGCAAATACAAATTTTAAAAATATCAATAATTGTTGTAATATATTTGTGTCCATTGTTTATACATGATATAACTTTTAAATTACCAGTACTGTCTTGGGAAATTTCTCGCGCAGGTTTATATAATTAAATAATTATTCCCTCTCTCGCAGTGGACAATTTGTTTAAATGTTGATTTATTAGAATTACATATAGAACATTTACTTATTTGAGCTAATCGTCCATTTTTGTATTTTCATTTTTTTATATTATTACTTTTTTAGTGGCCTTCTTTGACTTCAAGCATTTAATAGGAAAAAAATTATTTTATCGTTATATTTTACGAATATTACTATTCTATTTATGAAACTATCATCATATTCAGTTATTTTAAATTTTTTTTTTAATTTTAAAGTAAAAATATCAACGCTGTTAACATAAAATGGTTTAACTATAACCCATTTTTGTAGCTCCCTTAATATCAATCAAAAATATCATTAGATAAATTGGAATTAACAGTAATTAAATTTTAAAAACCTTACAATTCATCAAAAAAGTAAAGAAAAGTGAATATTTTCCAAGTGAAAAATATTATAGTTTTATTCCACTTTGCACTTTAAATAAAGATCGTTAGACTTTTCTTTTTACATTTTTCAATTTTTAAGTTAACAAGTGTCTCACAATATTTAAAACTGATTGGTTTAAATTTTGCATTTTTTCAGCTATTTCTTTATTAAAAATTTTTGTTGACAGCATCTTTTCCATCTACCGGATTAGCCATATTATTAATTCTGCAATTTTGAAGAGAAACATAGTCTGTTGCATAAACGAAAACTTAACTTATCTTAGCTCGTAAAGCAAAACAATGGTAATATAGTTAGAATCTCATAAAGTTTTAAATCAAAAACTAGTGTTGTATTTTGATTCAACATCATTTTTTAATGTTACCAACAACAATGTTTAATTTTTGAATCTGCTTCTATTTTAATGTCAGTTTTGCATTATTTGTTCGTTTTATATAATCAGCAATAGTGTTATTGAATTTTAAATTTAACTTTCTGTTTTTGAAATATTTTTTTAATTAGTGGGAATATTGCATCCAAATGAGTCAATATAATAAACATTATTATTTTCTTTAAAATAGCAAATCCAATGATGCCAGGATTAGGGTTTAAATTAAAAATTAAACACAGTACATTCATTTTGCGCATATTTTTTGGTAGTTCATCAATCATATAAGCATTTCTGAAATATTTAAAATTTAATTTTTTTACTTATATTTGAAAATCGGTATTAGATAATGATGATAAATTTAAGTTTTATTTGTCTTCCTCGTTTTAATCCACAA